>WUAM01010007.1:0-378224 GCA_024336885.1 Actenoides hombroni | reverse complement strand
TGGGGAGGGAGGGGGGTTAACAGAGAGCGTCTGTTATAGGTCTAAGGGGCTGCCCTGACCCTAAACCGTGACAAAGATAAGTTTTTTTTCTAATTTCTTTAGCAAATTAGTCATCCTCCTTTTTATATTGTGTAGTGGTTATCAAAAATGGTCTGCTGCTGTGTTTACATTTCTGTTCTTATGTGATCAACTCATCATTCCTCCCTTTGTCTACAGTAGTGCTCCTGTGTATTTTAGGATTTATTAGATTTCATTGTTAAATATGTGGGCACTGTTTCAGAGCACCTTCTTTAATTTGAACATCACCTTTGCACAAAAAAAATCTTTATCTGCACATACCTGTAGGAGAAACCAGAATATTTTATTCACAATAGTTGTTGAGTGTGTGCTGTCTTGACAGGATAGTAAGAAAAGTACTGACAAAACCCTTTCTTGCATGGAACCAGCACCAAGGAGTTGTAAAATAACTGTGCAATAGATAACCACGTCCTGCTTAAGCATTGCCAAAGCAATCAGTCACCAGGGAAAACTCCACATCTTTAATGCACAAATAGCAGAGTCAGTGCCTTGCCAGTATTAATCAAGGGCTGTGCAAAAAGAAGTGTTTTAAGAGATTAGCCAGGTTTTGGAGAAGCACTGCCCCATTCCTGAGTACCAGCAGTGCTCCTGTTTTCCCCAGCACAACCATATTTGCAGTCCACCAGGACTGAAGGGATCAGCCTGTTTTCATAACACAAACTAGTCTGATGCCTTCTCCTCACACGAGTGGGAAGCACTTGCTGTGGACAAAGACCATAAACAGTCTACTCATTCACAAAAATATTTGTCACACATGTAAATCATTATAAACTTTTGCAGTCAGACAGGACTGTTCATCTGATGAGTTCATCTTATAAATTTAGCTCAGGTTTGGTCTGGCATCTGTCTTGAAGTATGTTTTGATTTGAAAATTATATTAAAATTCTTCCTAGAATTCTTTAGGTGTGTGCATGTGGGTCTCTGTGTGCCTGTACACATGGAAATAAATTCCTAATATTCCAGTACTATTTGTATTTCTAAGCATGGAAAAAAAAGAAGGAAGAGATATTTTAATCCTTTTCCTCATAAGCACAGCAGGCTGGCCATCTTGGTGATGCAGGCTTAAACTGAAGGACACGGGGGGAGTCCAAACCAGCAATACTCATGCCATTGCATCTAACTAGGGAATAAGCCAGACCAACCAGAGCATCAACAAATGTTCCTTAGCTGGCTCCCAAGATGAGAATCAGAAGGCCAACCACATCAAGGGTGTATATGACTATGGTGGATCCTCTTGCACACCTCCAGAGAAATCTGCATGCTCAATTACCTCTCTGAAATGCCTGCACAACAAGGCACACAGCATAGGGAATACACAGGGAGAACTAGACATCTAGGTGTGGACAGCTACATACTTTGTAGGAAAGACAGACCAGCAAAGTGACATGGAGTTGCTCTTTATGTAAGAGCACAACTGGAATGTATCAAGGTCTACATATGGGGGGGGGGTGAAGAAATAGTCAAGAACTTATGGGTAAGGATTAAGGGACAGGCTAATATGGCTGACACCATTGTGAGTGCTTACTACAGTCCACATGACCAGGAAGAGGAAGTCGATGAGTCCTTACAGACAGCTGAAAGTAGCCTCATGATCACAGGCCCTGATTCTCATCAGGGATATCAACAACCCTGATATTTGCTGGAAAGGCTACACACTGAGGCACACACAGTTCAGGAGGTTCCTGCAATGCATTGATAAAAGCTTTATGACACAGGTGGTGGACAAGCCAACAAGGAGAGTTGTGCTGCTGGACCTTGTACTAATCAATAAAGATCTAGTTGGGAGTGTGAAGGTTGGAGGCAGACATGGCTACAGTGACCATGACATGTTGGAGTCCAGGATCCTGTGTGGAACAAGCAAGGCAATAAGTAGAAGTGCAACCCTGACTTCAGGATATCTAAGTTTGGCCTCTTCAAATACCTACTTGGAGGAATCCTGTGGGTTAGGACTCTAGAAGGTGGGGGGGGGCAGGAGACCGGGTTACTATTACTTCCTCCAAGCTCAAGATCAATGCATCCCTATGAGTAAGAAATCATGCAAAGGACACAGGAGACCTGCATGGGTGAGCAAAGAGCTTCTGGGAAAATTCAAATGGAAGTTTACAGAATGTGGAAAAAGGGACTGGCCATTTCGGAGGAATACAGGAACATTGTCAGGGTATGTGAGGATGCAACACGAAGGCCGAGGCCCTCTTGGAATAAAATCTGGCATGGGATGTCAAGGACAAGAAGGGCTTCTTCAAAGTACATCAGCAGCAAAATGAAGACTAGGGAAATTGTGGGCCTGCTGCTGAATAAGGTGGGTGCCCTGGTGATGCAGAATACAAAGAAGGTGGAGTTACTGAATGACTTCTTTGCTTCAGTCTTTACTCCTAAGACCAGCCCTCAGGAATCACAGTCCCTGGAGATAAAAGAGAAATTCTGGGGAAAGGAAGACTCTCCCTTGGTCAATAAGGATTGGGTTAGAGATCATTTAGGCAAGCTGGACACCCACAAATCCTTGAGGCCCTGATGGGATCCACCCACAAGTGCTGAGGGAGCCACTCTCCATAATTTTTGAAAGATCACAGAGAACAGGAGAGGTTCCTGATGACTGGGAGAAAGCCGATGCCACTCCAGTCTTCAAAAAGGGCAAGAGGGAGGACCCAGGAAACTACAGGCCAGTCAGCCTCACCTCCATCCCTGGCAAGGTGATGGAACAGCTCATTCTGGAGGTCATCTCTAAGCACATGGAGGAAAAGAAGGTTATTTGGAGTGGTCAGCATAGATTCACCAAAGATAAATCATGTTAACTAATCTGATAGCCTTCTACGATGGCATGACTGGCTTGGTAGATGAGCGGAAGAGCAGTGGATGTTGTCTACCTTGACTTCAGCAAGTCTTTTGACACTGTCTCCCATAACATTCCTCATTAGGAAACTCAGGAAGTGTGGGTTAGATGAGTGGACAGTGAGGTGGATTGAGAACTGGCTGAAGGACAGAGCTCAGAGGATTGTGGTCAGTGGTGCAGAGTCTAGTTGGAGGACTGTTGCTAGTGATGTTCCCCAGGAGTCAGGTCTGGGTCCACTCTTCTTCAACATATTCATCAGTGACCTGAATGAAGAGACAGAGGGGACCCTCAGCCAGTTTGCTGATGATACAGAACTGGGAGGAGTGGCTGAGACACCAGAGGCTGTGCTGCCACTCAGTGAAACCTGGACAGGCTGGAGAGCTGGGCAGAGAGGAACCTCATGAAGTTCAAGAAGGGCAAGTGTAGGATCCCGCACCTGGGGAAGAATAACCCCCTGCACCAGTACAGGGGAGGGAGGACCTGCTGGAAAGCAGCTCTGGGGAAAAAGACCTGGGAATGCTGGTTGACCATGAGATGGCAATGTGCCGTTCTGGCCAGGAAGGCCAATGGTATAAAGTGGGGTGCATAAAGAAGAGTGTGGCCAACAGGCTGTGGAATAATTAATGGAGATGACTTAGCAATTAAAATCATATTAAAGGTTGTAGTGGGTCTGGCTGAGCTGCTTTTCCCCATCCAGCCCTCATGCTGCAGTACTGGGAGCTGGAGGGTGTTGAGGTGGGGGGTGTACCGTGGGGTGGGTGGGATAGCTTTTATGATTTTGATAAGGGGGCCTCTATCTTTGCCTAATAGCCAAAGCATTACCCCCCAAGTTTTGCCAACAAGCCAAGCCGGATCAGATGGATTAGTGACGTTTATCCAGAGGTATTTACAATTCCCACGTCAATTGTATTTTAGCTTCCCCCTATTTGAGGGGGTTCGACAGCCAGAGGGACCCCACGATACCGTGAGAAACTTGTCTAGCTGTCCTGGAGTCCATGCAGTAGCAATGGTTTCATAACCCCAGTAGGCACAATAATGATAACCAGGAAGATTGCAGTAACCTTTACCAGGATTTGAACTTGGGCACCAATATGTATGGAATCCTCCCAGGTCCCATATGGAATCAGCAGTGACACAATGATCGCTATCCCGTACAGCTGGGCTCACCAGCTGGCATACCATGACATTGAAGGAGGGAGCACCCGAAGTTACTACAGACTGGAGTATTCGCAATTCTTGAAGTTGTATCAGCATCCAGTTGTACAGGTGATCACCGTTGGCCAAAGACAGCAAGACCAGTAACAGTGCTAAAAGGGTTCGGATCCCTCTTTTTCCCTGTAAAGGAATCTAAAGTCATGCGTTATCATTGCGATTAAGGTCAGGTTTGATACATCTCGCAGGGAACCATCTAACTTCTGGTTCATCAGGATGAGATACAGCTGCGTACCCTCGACCAAAAACCACCAGTGACCACCCAGGTGACCATATATCTGTTCCCGGAAAACGTACTAACACCTTTGGCTTTACCTCAGTCATGGGAAGATTATAGTGTTTTCTCATGGGCGTACAATCTGTTCCATGCCTATCAAATTGATTCCAGAGATACAGTGCTTTCATTAGGACAACATCCTGCTGATCTAGAGGGACATGTGATTTCTTTTCTATGATACGAGTTAAAGATTCTTTCAATGTACAGTGAGTACGCTCTACAATTGTCTGACCTGTTGAATTATAGGGGATACCATGTGTGATGATAATATTCCAACGATGTGCCCAGTCTTTTACGGATTGGGCTGTAAAATTTGGTCCGTTGTCTGTTTTGATGCTATCAGGCTTTCCTAGACATATCATAGCTGTCCGCCAATGCATTATTGTCTCTTTTGCACGGGCTTTCCTTTTAGCTGTAACAACTAGGACGCCACTATAGGTATCAATAGTTACAAAGAGATTAGAATTTGGCTTAAAAGGTTCATAGACTGTAACATCTGTTTGCCAAATCTCTGAGGGAGCCAATCCCCGCGGGTATACTCCCATTTGCCATAATGGTGAGGTTTGACAATGTGGACACATTGCTACGATTTCTCGAGCTTGTGAAAATGATATCCCTGTAGTTTTTGCTAAGCTCTTTGCTCCCATATGCAACTCTTCATGCAATATTCGGGCTTGTTGTAGAGTCCACACACCCTTTGCTGCCAAGTCTGCCTTGTCATTCCCTTCTTTATAGATACTGGGGTAACCTACATGACTATTTGTGTGTATAATTGCACATGCCTGTGTTCGATTTTGCAGCGCTGCATCTAGCATTACTGCAATCTCAGAATATGGTATTCCTGATGTTGACATTGATAAAACTAATTTGTATACATAATAAGAATCTGTTACTATATTTATGATGAGGTCTCTGTTCTGTCTTAACGCCATCTCTACAGCCTTTGCTTCTAACCACTGCAGCCGTCTACTTTCGTCAGTATATGCGCGTTTCTTCCACTCCCTTTCCTCTTGCCATACCACCACTGCTGTTGATGTTAGAGAAGATGCATCAGTAAAATATGTGGGGCCATCATTTGGCTTGTCACTTACACGCTGTGTAAGATCAATGTTAAATGTACTTAATTGTTGTACCCATTCACTACGCTCTAAACATTGAACCTGTCCAGGATAGTCCGCTAATGCAATTTTCAGGGCTGATGAAAAACTTAAGGCCTTTTCAAAACTACTTGATGTACATTGCATTACAATGACAACAGGCTCTCTTCCCAAGGTAGCTTGCGCAGTCAAACGGGCCTTAGTGATCATGTCCGCCAACATAGTTGACCAGCTGACAAATGCCCTTTTTCCTGATGTCATAAACCATGTCAAAGCTGTAAATTTTTGACGTCCCTCCCAAGCTACCTTTTGACCCAGGCACCCAATCATACCCCGTTTGGTGCTTCCCATAAGTGCTAGGACATTTAATTTCAGACTGATACGGGCTACACGGCTATTGATCATAAGTTGTAGTATGTTCTCAAGGCAGAGTCGTATGTCTGAGGTGAGTGTGATTGTGTCCTGTGGGCACTTGTTTCCCTGTAGTAATGTATATAGCGGTTGTATCATGTCTTCTGTGATTGGGATGAAATTCCTGATCCATTGTATACTACCTACTATTTGCTGAATGTCATGAACTGTTCGAGGCTCAGTGTGTATTTTTATATTCTGTGGTTTCACATCCTCAGGCCCAATGTATGTGCCTAAATATTTCACCCCTGGTGAATTTTGGACCTTTGCCTCAGCTATTGTTAAATTTGCCTTTCTCAGCTCATCTTTCATATGAGCCAAAACTAGCTCTGCCATATCTTGTCGCTGTGTTGCTATCAAGATGTCATCCATATAGTGTATCAGCAACGCTGTAGGCCCAAACCGTTTTCTGGTCTCCTTTATAGCACTATCTACATACAGTTGACAGAGTGTTGGTGAATTTTTCGTTCCCTGAGGCAATACTGTCCACTGATATCGTTCTGCGGGTGCAATGTTGTTTGTGGATGGGACAGTAAAAGCAAATCGTGGTGAATCCTTAGGATGCAGTGGTATAGAGAAAAAACAGTCTTTTATGTCTATACTGATGATTGCCCAGTCTTTTGGTATCATGCTAACCTTTGACAGTCCTGGTTGCAGTGGGTCCATATCCTGCAATTGTTCGTTCACTGCTCTTAAATCATGTAGCAATCGCCACTGTCCTGCCGCTTTCTTTTGTATAACAAGTATCGGTGTGTTCCAAGGGCTTGTTGAAGGTATTATATGCCCAGCTGATAATTCTCTTTGTACTAGTTCACTGGTTGCTTGTAATTTTTCTTGTGTCAAGGGCCACTGTTCAACCCACACTGGCTCATTTGTCAGCCATATCATTTTGATAGGCATCATTTGCTGCAAATTGACAGTGGCCCCCATTACAAATTTGTTATTTTCAAATTGACCTGGGCACAAAAATCTCTTCCTAAAAGAGGTCTGCCCTCTGCCAGGATAACTGACTTCACTGAGGCTTCTATGGGTGAACCATCAACAACATACACTTTGAGGGTGATAAAGTCCATTGAGATTGTCGCTTGCAGTTCCCCTCCTATTCCATATATTGCTGGGCCTAGTTGTCGCGGCCATTCTTTAGGCCAAATCAGTGTTGTAATTATTGTGACGTCCGCTCCTGTGTCTAGCAGTGCATCGTAACGTATTGTTGTTGTCCTACCTCCTGCCTCTCGTGTTGCATACACGGTCAGTAGGAGGCGCTGAAACAAGAGAATGGTTAGAAGTGCAGCAGTTCCTCTGTCAGGCTGTCCTGGTTTGAGTGAGAACAGAACTAATTCTGTTCAGTAATTTTACTTTTCAGCTCAGTTCTTTTAACTAACTGCTGCCCCTTCCATTGCCATGTAAAGCTCCAGCAGAGAGGTTCAGTCCTGCCTTGTTTGGGGCTGTTTCAGCCCTTCCAGTGGGTCTCAGCAGGGCCTGGGCCCAGGGATCTTGTGATCTCCATCACACAGGGAGACTCCCTCTCCTGCCCTTCTAGGCCTGTCCACCCCTGGCCTCACTCCTGCTGGGTGCTCTCCTGCCCCGTCTCTGCCACCCCCAGCAGACTGCAGCTCACTGGAACCACACACGGACGGCTCGTGCCCCCTGTTTCCTCTGCATGCTGCGCACATCAGCGCACTGGCACTTCAGAGAGGGGCCCGGCAGCTCCAATGGCCCACAGAGGCCATCACAGGGGCACTGAGACACAACAACAGAGCTGAGGTTTGAAGGAACAGGACAGGACCCAGCAGGGGTCCTCCAGAGAGACCTCGTGCCACTGATCACCATTCCCTGGGCCTGGCCATTCAGCCAGGTTTCCATCCACCTCACTGTCTGCTCATCCAGCCTGTGGTGCATCAGCTTCTCTATAGGGATTTTATGGGACACCATGTCAAAAGCCTTCCTAAAGTCTAGGCAGACTATCTGGACTCACCTCCCCAGCCAGCCCTTTCTCTGGAGAAGCTGTTCGGGGTACCAGATAGGAATGACATTTGCTGTTGCTGGCTGTGCTCTGGGTCTCTGGGTATGGGTTGGGGTCTGACGAGTTGGAGGCCATGAGGTGATGCCATTGTCCACCCCAGAAAGACTTGTCCATCTCCAAAGCAAGAAAGATAGGAGGGAATTGCTAACAAATGTGGACATTGCTTGATGGCAAAGAAAGAGTCGTGGGCTTTAGGCACCTCTCCAACCCCCATTGTTCTCAGATTTGTTGAGATCTGAAAGAGCCACAGGAAAGGGATTAATAGAAGTCGATGGAACACATTCCTGAGAATTTACAGTCAGTCCTCAGCATTCTGAAAATGAAGACTTCTCACACACTGATCACATCGAGGACTTTTCTGCCTATGCTTCAATCCCTGCCCTACATCTTCATTCAGGGGTTGGTGCAGTTGTCCCCACAGAGGTGGCTGCTGTCTGCATGATACCCTGAGGGAGCTGTAGACCCCACTTGTGGAGTGATGTAGGACCCATGAGAGCCCTTCTGCAGCAGGAAGTGGTCACTGGACAGGGTGCAACAAAGCATCTCACTTGAGACAACTGATTTCTCCGCCTTGAGTAGAAAGGAAAACCTGAGCAATGGTCCAAGTTGTCCCGTGCTGGAGGTGACCACTCTCATCCTGCCTTTATCTGTGATGGAATCATGTGTAATTTACCAGCAGTCTATGGAAAGAATATGCTTTAAAACGTTGCTGTGAATGTGCCTTCAGTGCGGGACTCACTTTCTGCAGAGACAGAATGTGGAGAAACAAAGAATGCAATTCCAGGACAGGGAATGTTTTCAAAGGTCTTGGGATCTGTGCATCAACAGAAAAAGTGTTTTCTGTTGGTCTGAGATTCTGTACTGGAGTGGAGAGCAGATTGCAGTGGAGGTAATGTGGAATTTAGACATGGCTGAGGAATGTATTTTAAATTTTATTGAACTCACCCTTCCTGTGTTTTACATTGTTGACATTTAAGAAACATCCTTCTGTGCCTGGGCGTTGCTTATTCTCTTCTGAAAGAAGGTTGTACAGAGGTCAGTGCTGGTCTCTTCCCCCAAGGAACAAGTGATAAGACAAGAAGAAATGGCCTCAAGTTGCCCCAGGGCAAGTTTAGTTTGGACATCAGGAGGAATTTTTTTACCAAATAAGTTGTCAAGCCCTGGTTGAGGCTGCCCCAGGAAGTAGTTGAATCTCCATCCCTGGCTTTGTTATAAAGTCATCGAGAGTTGGTGCTTAGGGACATGGTTTAGCAGTGGACATATAGAGTAGGGTTATTGGTTGGACCTGATCTTGAAGGTCTTTTCCAACCTAGATGAATCTATGATTCTATGATTCTATGATTCTATGATTCTGTGAATGAAGGTTGCCCTAATCTTGGGCAACAGGCAATCTTCTGGTCTGTGTAGGAGAGGGAACATTCAAGGTCATCCAGTCCAAGCACCCTACACTAAGCAGGGACATCTTCCACTAGAGCAGGTTCCTCAGAGTCCTGTTGAACCTGACCGGAAATGTTTGCAGGGATCACCTCTCTGGACAATCTGGGCCAGGGTCTCACCACCCTGAGCATCAAAAATTTCTTCCTTCTCTCCAGTCTAAATCTCCCTCTTTTAGTTTAAAACCATCAATTGGCACTGTCCTGTCACAAGACAGGACTAAAGCACAGTTAGAATTAAATCTAGCCAGGTAGATTAAGGGTAATGCCAAAAATTTCTATACGTATTTCAGTAGAAAGAAAAAGACTAGGGAAAATGTGGGCCCTCTCAGAAAAGAAGCTGGAGAACTGGTGGCAAGAGATGCTCAGATGGCTGAGGTCCTCAGTGACTACTTTTCCTCAGTCTTCATTGGCAAGGGCTCCAGCCACACCCCCAGAGTCACAGAAGAAGATGGCAAGCGTTGGATAAAAGCACTGCCCATCGCAACTGAAGATCAGGTTCGTGACCATTTGAAGAACCTGAAAGTGCACAAGTCCATGGGACCTGACAGGATACACCCACAGGTGCTGAGAGAACTGGTGGATGAGGTTGCTAAACCACTATCTATTATATGCCAAAAGTCATGGCAGTCCGGTGAAGTCCCCACTGACTGGAAACGGGGAAACATAAACCCCATTTTCAAAAAGGGAAAGGCAGATGAACCTGGGAACTATAGACCAGTCAGCCTCACTTCTGTGCCTGGTAAGATCATGGAGCAGATCCTTCTGGAGGCACTACTGAAGCAGATGAATAACGATGAGGTGATTGACTACAACCAACATGGCTTCACCAAGGACAAATCATGCCTGACTAACCTGGTGGTGTTCTATGAGAGGGTCACAACATCAGTAGATGCGGGAAGAGCAATCCACGTCATTTACCTGGACCTGAGCAAAACCACTGACACGGATTGGAAACTGGTTGAAGGACAGAGCCCAGAGAGTTGTGGTCAGTGGATCAGAGTCTAGTTGGATGCCTGTGGGTAGCGGTGTACCCCAGTAGTTGGTCCTGGGTCCAGTATTGTTCAATATATTTATCAATGACCAAGATGAAGGAATAGAGTGGAGCCTCAGCAAATTTGCTGATGATACAAAACTGGGAGGAGTGTCTGACATGCCAGAAGGCTGTGCTGCCGTCCAGCCTGACCTGGACAGGCTGGGAAGCTGGGCAGAGAGAAACCTAATGAAGTTCAATAAGGTCAAGTGCAAAGTACTGTATCTGGGGAAAAACAATCCCATGGATCAGTACAGGTTGGGGGCTGATCTGTGGGAGAGATCTCGGGAAAAAGATCTGGGAGTCATGGTGGACAAGAGGGGCCATGAGCCAACAATGTGCCCTTGTGGCCAAGAAAGCCAGTGGCATCCTGGGATGCATTAAGAAGAGTGTGGCCAGCAGGTCAAGGGAGGTTCTCCTCCCCCTCTATTCTGCAATGGTGAGGCCCCATCTGAAGTACTGTATCCAGTTCTGGGCACCCCAGTTCAAGAAAGACAGGGAGCTACTGGAGAGAGTCCAGCGCAGGGCCACTAGGATGCTGAAAAAGTCTCTAGAGAAGGAGACTCCACAACCTCTCTGGGCAGCCTGTTCCAGTGTTCTGTCATTCTCACAGTAAAGAAGTTTTTTTCTCATGTTGAAGTAGAACTTCCTGTGTTTCACCTTGTTACCATTACCTCTTGTCCTATCACAGGGCACACCTGAGAAGAGACTGGTCCCTTCTACTTGACACCCACCCTTCAGGTATTTGTAAACATTAATAAGATCCCCTCTCAGTCTTCTCTCATCCTTTCCACATAAGATAGATATTCCAGTCCCTTCACCATCTTTGTAGCTCTCTTTTGGACTCTCTCTAGTGTTTCCCCGTCCTTCTTGAACTGGGGAGACCAGAACTGAACACAATACTCCAAATGCAGTCTCACTAGTGCAGAGTAGAGGGGGAGGAGAATCCCTGTCGACCTCCTGGCCACACTCTTCTTTATGCACCCCAGGATACCATTTGATCTCCTGGCCACAAGGGCACATTGCTGTTCCATGGATAACTTATTGTCCACCAGGATGCCAAGGTCCTTCTCCCCAGGGCTGTTTTCCAGAAGGTCTGCCCCTAACCTGTACCAATACATGGTGGTGTTCTGCCCCATGTGTAGGACTCCACACTTGCCCTTGTTGAACTTCATTAGGCTTGCCTTTGCCCAGCTCTCAGTTTCTCCAGATCTGGATGGATGGCAGCACAGCCTTCCAGTGTACCAGCCACTCCTCCCAGTTTATCAGCAGCAAACTTGCTGAGGGTACACTCTATCCCTTCATCCAGGTCATTGATGAAGATGTTGAATAAGACTGGCCCCAGTAATGACCCCTGGGGAACACCAGTACTTATGTGTCACCAACTGGACTCTGCACCACTGCTCAGTCCCTTTTTCCACGTGCTATGAACTGCATTTTTCCACTTGAGTTTTTTCAGCAGGTCCTTGTTCATCCATGATGGTCTCCTGCCTCCTTTACTTGATTTTTTACTCAAAGAAATGCACTTGTCTTGAGCTTGGAGGAAGTAACGTTTGAATATCAAGCAGCTCTCTTGGGCCCCCTTACCTTCTAGAGTCTTAGCCCAAGGGATTCCTCCAAGTAGGTCTTTGAAGGGGACAAAGTTAACCAGCCTGAAGTCCATGGTTGCAATCTTATTTATTGCCTTGCTTCTTCCTTGTATGATACTAAACTCTGCCATGTCATGATCACTACTGCCAAGACTGCCTCCAACTTTCACAACCCCAACCAGACCTTCTTTGTTCATTAATACAAGATCCAGCACTACTCCCTTCCTCATTGGCACTTCCAATACCTGCATCAGGAAAGTATTATCAAGCAAGAGCCTTCTGGACTGAGTATGCCTGTCTGTGTAGCCTTTCCAACAAGTATCAGGGTGATTGAAGTCACCCATGATCACCAGGGCATGTGATCTTGAGGCTACTTCCAGCTGCCTGTAGAAGGTCTCATCAACATCTTCTTCCTGTTTTCGTGGTCTGTTGTAGACACTCACAATAGTTTCACCTACATTTGCATGCCCCTTAATTCTCACCCATAAGCTTTTAACACATTCTTCACCTCCCCCTGGAAGAGCTCAATGCATTCCAGTTGCTCATGCACATAAAGAGCAACTCCACTGCCTTACATTACTGGTCTATCTTTCCTAAAAAGTACATGACCATCCATGACAACACTCCAGTCATGTGAGCTATCCCACCATGTCTCAGTAATTGCAATGAGATCACAACCATGTGACTGAACATAGACCTTCAGTTCCTCCTCCTTATTCCCCATGCTGTGTGCATTGGTGTATTAGCATTTCAGAGAGGGGGTTAAGTGTATAGTTTTCACCCTTAGGTGTTGGAAGACCTTCTGGGTCAGCATGCTGCCCCACACGTGCTGGTAAACGACACCCATGGCCATGTCTAGCCAGTCTGGATAGATGCCCCTCCCCCTTCACATGTAGTTTAAAGTCCTGTTGTCATGGTTTAGGGTCAGGGCAGCCCCTTAGATCTATAACAGGCACTCTCTGTTAACACCCCCTTCCTCCCCAAAGGGGAAGAGAAAAGGAATAAGGGAGAGAGACTGACCAATTAGAAAAGGAAACTAGAACAGCTTTAATGAAAAGGAAAGTAATAATAATAAAAATGGAATATATACAAACATATACAAAACCAGTATTGAACCCAACCTCCTGGTGGTAATTCCATCACCGTCATCACTAATGCGGTGGAGCAGGCACTGGGGGAGTCCCAGACTGGGCCCTGCAGTAGACAGGAGCTGTGTTCAGGAGCTGGATTCTGGTACCGGATTCAGGAACACACAGACTGGATCGAAGGCAGAACAGACAGAGGCCTCCTTGGATGCTCTGAGGAATGAACCAAAAGAAGACCCGAGCCAAGCCAAGCCAAGCAAAGCTGGCAAAGCGGTCCAAGAGGGGAGAAGAGCCTGAAGACCCTTCGGATCCCTCAGCTCTATGCCGAATATGACGTATATGGGATGGAATACCTCGTTGGTCAGGTGAGGGTCACCTGTCTTGTCCGCTCCTCCCTCCAGGTGCAGCCTTTCACTTTTCTGCACCTCCCAATGTGGTACACAAGATCCAGCAGTGGCCTTGATCTGCATACCAATCCTTGGTAGTAACTCTAAACATGGGGTGTTATCACTGCTGGAAGCAGACAGTGTCTGTGAAAACAGGCTGCTAACTTCAGAAAGTGCAGTTAGTTAGAAGAACTGAGCTGAACAGAATTAGTTCTATTCTCACTCAAACCAGGACACCTGTCAATCAGTCCTGCGATCTCTTGTGCAAAGACTCTCTTTCCCCCTTGAGAAAGGTGTTTCCCATTAGGTGTCAGCAAACCTGGTGCTGTACAGGTCATCCCGTTGTCAAAAAAGCCAAAATTGTTACAGTGACACCAGCTATGGAGCCATGTGTTAATAGGCTGTATTTTTTTCTTCACTCCAATGTCGCTGCCTGCCACTGGAATGAGAGAGGAAAAGATAATTTGTGCCCAGAATCCCTCACCAGTCGTTCCAAGGCTCTAAAGTCTCTTTTGATTGTTTTTATATTGCTATACTCAGTGTGCTCACCACCTACATGGAAGACCAGCAATGGGTAATAGTCTGAGGACCGTACCAAGCTAGGAAGTTTCCTAGTGATGTCCTTAACCTGGGCTCCAGGGAAACAGCAGACGTCTTTGTTAAAAGGGTCTGCCCGGCATATTAGACCCTCTGCTCCTCAGAAGGGAGTTGCCTACAACTATAACACTTCTTTTTTCTTGTGGGTGTGATCATTATATGAGCAGCAGGCCTTTCTGATGGCAATTGAATCTCAGGTGTTGGTTGCCCATTACTATATGCTCATTTTGCTGGTCTTTCTTGACTAGGGCCTCACATCTGTTCTTCAGTGTCACTGGGGGCAGGGTGAGGATGGGCAAGGAGGGAGTCCTTCTCTGGCCACGATAATGAACTTGCCTCCATTCACTCCCCCCATCAAGACTATTGCCTCTGGTCTGACAGGGGAAGGGTGCATGGTCTCGCTGATCCTGGGTGCTTTCTGATGGTTGTTTCCATTTCTGTTTCCAGGAGGGCAGGGCCTGGCTCCACCAGTCTGTCTCCTGATCAGCCTCCCTGATGCTCCTCAGCCTTTCAACTTCCTCTTGTAACTCTGCTAAGGCGAGCTGGAGCAGTACGCATAAACCAGATAATTATAAACAGCTAGCTCTGTTAGGAATAGAATTTATGTTGGTGCCACAATGCCAAGATTACAACATGTTCTCCTCTGGTATATTATTTAATATAACTACTTTTTTTTTTTTTTAATAACCTCAGAAGAACAGAGTAAATTTAGAGGGCATAATTATGAAAACAAGTATAAAATGTAAATAATAATTTGTACTTTTTATACTTTTTAGATATTCTAACCACTGTACAAATATTGAAGTTCTATTCCTCAAACTCTGTTTTGGGGAAGGAAGGGATGGAGACAAGGTGGTGAAAAGTTTGATCCAAAGGCCAGGAAGTCAACAGAAACCTTACCAGTGACCCCAGCAGACTTTGGTTCAGACTCTAAAAGATTATTATTCTGCTGCTTAACACTGAAGAAACATTAGAACTATTTTTCTCTCAACTCTAAAAAAACAACAGAAAAAAACCCAACCCTCAAGACCCTCCACTAACTAACCTACATAAGTCAATGTCTAGGTTTCTTAGTAAGAAGAATGACAAAATCTTGCCGATGAAAAGAAAAAGAAGGATTTCAACTGAAAGTTTAACAAGTTGAGAACTTTTTATGCTGCAATTTTGCAAACAGTTTAAGTCAGCATAAATCAGCACTGAAATGTCTAACCATTCAACCCACACCTTTCTCCTTGACCTGGCATTTCAGTGTTAACAGGAATCAGGGAACCATTCTGGATGAAAAAAAGTCCATTATAATATCTCAACTTTTATCTCAGATTCATTCTCTGATCCCATTTGCTATGAGGATGCACATATTCTTCAGCCAGCATGAAAAAGCATAGCACAGTGACAAAATTAACTTGCTGAAGGAAAGCATAACATTGCTGCTTTCAGCAGCATGCTAGCTCCCTCTGATCGTGAAACTATGGCATTAATGGGTGCTAGAGAAGAACAAAACAAAATATAAAGCATTTTTAAAAAGTTTATAAGTACTTTGAACTTTAAAAGCACCAACATTATTAATTTAGTACTGACTTTGTATATTCGAAAACATTCAGTGAGCATGTATCTGAAAATAAGATATGATGAAATAAAAAGTCAGCTTCATTCCACCGCTTTGTTGCATGAAGACAATTTTGATTATTTTCTTTTGTTTTCCCGCACACATGTTGTTCACCTTTGAGTACCCGTTTCCTATGTTTGAAAGTGCTCTTAAAAGAATGTGCCAAGGTACACACAGAACATGTCTGTTAGGTAATGAACACAATATACCTACCTGGCTCAATAGCAGCAGATATGAAAGACTGGGCTTCCCTTACTCTCTTCATCACTTCTTCCAGTTCCTTGGCAGCAGCTTGTGGTGTCATTTCAGGAGGCTTCACTATTGCATTATTGGAGTGATTTATTCTAAATTAAGGAAAAATAAAACCTTTAACTCCCAAATTCTTGAAAAAGGGACAATGAAAAACAAATAAGAAAACACCTCAACTTCCACATATGACTAAAAACTTCAAAGTTCAGCAAAACTACAGATTCATCCTAACACTCATCTGTTCTAAGTATCTGAAATGTCTGTCTTTTATTACTTTCAAATCTTACCAATTTAAATAAATGCAGCACAATATTTCTGTGTTAAAATATTTTCCAGTAGAAGTCTAGAAATCTGTTTCTCTATTTCAGATCAAATCTCTACTAATTACATACACATCATATAAAAAGATTAATTAGTACCAAAGATTTGGCAGATTTTCTCACTGTTATGGCTTTCACTAACTCAAGATTAGATGTAGAAATATTTTACTCGATGCCATCCATATTCTTGAAGAAAGTTATGAACAACCTTGAAACTGGAGTTCACAAAAGTGTTCCAGTTTACTAACCTTATATTGAAAAAATATTCATCACAGCAGTTTTCTGCACATCAGTCATACATGTATAAGGATACTATGAAATCACTTATTCAATATTCATATGGATAATTAATTTCTTACTTCAGTGGCCTGTCTCCAAACATAACTCCATTAAAGGCAAGAGCTCGAGGTACAGAATTTTGGTCTGCAAATTCCACAAAAGCAAATCGTGTTGGCTGTGTCTCGTCACCTGCCATTCGCACGAATTTGACTTCTCCAACTTGCTTAAAGAATTCAAGCAGCTGATCTGCTGTTGTAGTCTAGAAAGAGTCAAAGAGCTCAGCTGAGGTAAAATATATAATGAAAATCACTTATCCAACTTATCAAGTAATTGAAGACCTATGGATTTTGGAAAGACATCTCACCACTATTACACAGGTGACATTAATTTGGTAAAGTCAGGCTTTAAGAGAGAAATGGTTTTTTCTTCCATTAATCTAAAAAATACACTACAATTATAATATATACTACAATATACTACAGTTTAAAATAGTGCAACTACAATTCCTGAAGTCCTACATCTAGGACTATCTACTGATTAAAAACACAAAACCAAACAGTATTACAAGACTTCACTTTTTTTTTTTTTTTCCTACTAGCTTCCAGCTTGTTTTATTTTATTGAGCTCAATAGCACTTCTACACTCTAGTAGCTACTTTGGCAGTCAAGAAACTCCAAAATCAAATTTATGACAGCACTAACTTTCCTGTCAGAGAAACTCAAAGGTATTTATGATAATTTTGCAACTTCCACTAGGACAAATCATTCCTTCTTGCTGTAGTTAAGCAACTGCACAGTGCTGTGGGGAACAGCTACCTTGACCTCCCATCTTCTGAGGCATTGTTTAGCTAACACAACCCAGCTGGACATTTGATCAACACACAATTGTAAATATATTTCTTGAATTCAGCTGCAGTGTGATTTCTCTGGTATCCTGCTAGAATGAATTCCACAGTCAAGTCCGAACTTATTGACAAAGGATCATTCAGAATTTGAAATATCACTAGTAACCAAAAAGAGTATTTTTTTGTTTTGTTTAAATTCCTATTGGCATCAACTAACAAAAACTCTTATAATGCAAGCTTATAATTCATAAATAACAATTCTGCACCTTCCATTTAATACTGACAAAAAAAAAAAAAAAAAAAAAGCAAGCTACCTGTGAATTCAAGTTTCCAACATAGACTGTTCTTCTGATTTCATCAATTTTGGATGGGTCCACATTCCCCATAATTGGTGGCTGTGGTATTTCTCCAAGTGATGCAATATTAGTGTCCAAAGCTGCTGCTGGTATAGCCCCCAAAGTACCAAGTGAAACACCGAGCTGAGAAACACAAAAATAGAATATGCTTTACAACCAAGCACTCGTGAGAGATACTTCACTTGTTAATATTTGCCTGCCTTGTGCATTTCTGTAAAAATAAATGTAATAAAAACAGGCAAGACTTTAAACTGTAAGGTCCCAGCTAAGTACTGCATTGGGTTTGCATGGCAAGGTTTTGGTATTGGAGGAGGGGCCTACAGAGGTGGCTTCTGTGAGAGGATGCTAGAAGCTGTCCTCATATCAGATCATAGAATCAGAATTGTCAGGGTTGGAAGGGACCTTAAAGATCACCTAGTTCCAACCCCCCTGCCATGAGCAGGGACACCTCCCACAAGAGCAGGTTGCTCAGAGCCCCATCCAGCCTAGTCTTAAAAACTTCCAAGGATGGGGCTTCCACCACCTCTCTGGGCTTCTGGAAAGAAATGCTTCCTGAGATCCAGCCTGAACCTCCCCTGGGTCAACTTCAGGCCATTGCCTCTTGTTCTGTAACTTGTCCCCAGGGAGAACAGACCAAATCCCACTTCCCTTCAGGTAGCTGGAGAGGGCAATAAGGTCTCCCCTCAGCCTTCTTTTCTCCAGGCTAAACAGTCCACGATCCCTCAGGCTCTCCTCATACGAGACATGCTCCAAACCCTTGACTAGCTTTGTAGCCCAGCTCTGGACCCTCTCCAGCACCTCAACATCCTTCTTGTAGAGAGGGGCCCAAAACTGGACACAGTAAATCAAGGAAGTCTTCCTTATACTTGGTTTAAATCTTGCCTCTTTAAGTTTCAAACTGTCACCCCTTGTCCTGTCCCAACAGGCCAAGCTCAAAAGTCTGTCCCCATCTTTCTGACAGGCCCCTTCAAGTCCTGAAAGGCCTCCAGAAGGTCTCCATGGATGGAGCCTTCTCTTCTCCAGGTTGAACATCCCCAACTCTCTCAGCCTGGCCTCTCAGCAGAGGGGTTCCAGCCCTTCTGGGTATCAGAAGTGCCACCAGCTCCCTGTACATCAGCAGAGAACACCTGGCTCTCCCTGCCATACAACCCTGCCAAATCTTTAGGTGTTCTACCACTAAGTCCTTAGTGATTATCACCAAAGCACAAGTTTCAATATTGTATTTACAGAGTCCAAGGAGACAAATTCTCACAGTACCTCCTTACATAGTGTCAAAGAAAGAGTTACTGCAAAAGAGAAGATAAATAAGTAAATGAACTATGAAAGCAGTATGAGAATTGAAAGTGATCTTGCAAGAAATATTTCAGTACAAAGAGTAACATCCAGATGGCCTGGACTGAAGCAAGTTCCCTTGGCTATTAGAGGAGGATAGAATGTAAAAATAAAATTATCATGATGGAGGATGGACAAGTGCTGTAAGAGGAAAGAAAAATGGGGAATTTTGAAGAATATGGCTGAAAACAGCTCAGGAGGCACAGTTTCTACTGCAACCCAACAGCCTAGCAGCAACAGCCAGCCCACCTCTCTGAACACAAGGGAAACCACACTCTACTGAGAGATGGTTTTTTTAGACTTTTGTTTCCAAAGGACTCATGCTACAGTCTGAGACCTGACTTCCATATGAAAAATAATGTATAACACAAATATTTTCAATGGGCCAGTTGCAACTCGTTTGAGTATGCCATCACTCTAAGGAATTTTAAGGATTTGCAAAAGTGTTTAATTAAAATGCAGAAGATGCTCTAATCTAATGGTACAAGTACAAGTAGCCAGTGGTAGAATCACAGAATCATTTTGGTTGGAAAAGACCTTAGAGATCATTGAGTCCAACCATTAACCCAGCAGAATCAAGTCCACCATTAAACCATGTCCCTCAGCACCACATCTCCATGGCTTGGAAACCCCTTCAGGGATCACGGGGACTCCACCACTGCCCTGGGCAGCCTGGGACAGCCCTTGGCAACCCTTTCATCAAGAGATTTTTCCTCATGTCCAACCTAAACCTCCCCTGGGGCAACTTGAGGCTGTTTCCTCTTGTCCTGTCACTTGTTCCTTGGGAGAAGAGACTGACCACAAGTCCTTTCTGGGAGTTGTTGCGAGCAAGAAGGTCTCTCCTGAGCCTCCTTTTCTTCAGACTAAACAAACACAGTTCCCTCAGTTTGATACTTGAATCACTGTGAAATCTGGGTCACATGGAAATAAACTGGCAGTAAATTTAGGTCAAGTTGCAAATGCTCAGATTTTTTATTACTTACTCCTCCTTACTGTGAGGGTCTTGAGACACTGGAACAGGTTCCCCAGAGAAGGTGTAGATGCTCCATCCCTGGAACTGCTCAAGACTAGGCTGGGTGGGACTTTGAGCAACCTGCTCTAGTTGCAGATGTCCCTGCTCAGTGCAAGGGTGTTGGACAAGATGACCTTTAAAAATCCCTTCCAACCCAAACAGTCTGTGATTCTATGAACGTCTCAGTGAATGTTCTACTTCCCTTTCATATGCTGCTTTTGACAAGTTTATTGTTTTGACTGTGCTTGGACCAAATATTTCATTTAGTGTCTATCCTGTACATAAGTCATCTCTTGTCTTGCTACTCATTTTCAACACAGAAGCAAACCCCAAAATCAAACAGGAACTTCCTGAAGCTAATGGGAAGTATTTCAAAACAGGCAGATATTGCTGCCAGTTAGAAGTGATGCTGAGACAAGTCTGGGAGGGTAGCACTGCACAGCACACTTCAGGCCAGGCAGCAGGTCCATGGTGATTGACCACTTCCAGGTTTTGCTCTCGGGAGCAGACCGCTGACCTTGGGCCTTTGAGGTGACTGAACCAGTGGTTCCACTGTGTCTCTTGTCATCGATTTTGGGAAAGCAGCTTTGATTCTTAAATGCTTTGTTCCAGGTGTGTGGCTGGGCTGCCACGTTTGAACTTGAGCTGTGAGTTTGTTAGATAACCTTTAATGAAGAGGAAGGAAAGGCCAGCATCAAGCCCAGTGGAGCAGAGGTCATTTGAACAGTAACAGCAAACAGCTCACATCAGAAATGGTCACAGAGGAAACCTGGAGACTTCACTTCAAATATGGGGTATTTTTTTTTGCTTTATTTCAGTCATATTGGATGGAAAGCAACTCCTCTCTGTTGTGGTTTATATCAGATATTGTGATTCTTACCTAGAGAGACAAGGGATCCTTTGCCCGTGAACCAAACTTGTGTTGGAGCTTAAGTTTCAAAGTCTTGAGGTACAAAAGACTACCTTGTGAAATGTCACAAACCATTCCCAGATCATTTACTACAGCTCTTGCTCTCTCGGGGTGGGGGGAGTGGGAGGCACTAAGGTCCAGTGACATTGAGAAATAAGGACAGCAAAATGCAGACCACCCGAATCAGCAGAACGCCAAGGGTAAGCTGGAAGGTGAATGATCCAAATTGCTGTTATGTGCTGAGTTAGATCGCTGAAAGCAGCATAATGAAGGACCAACGAGACAAAAGGTCCTGCAGGGAGCAGAAAAAGCAACTGATGGCTGCTGCTCAGCGGAACGCAGACGAGCTCAGAAAAGCACCAGAAACTGCTATGGGAACACGCTCCTCTCTGAGGACTCCTTGTGAAGAAAGAGCAGGATGTTCCCCAGTGGGCTGGAGACAAAAGTGCAGAAGTTTTGTTTCCGGAATGAAGGGCATCACAGAAAAATAAGAGATGTCTTGAGCATAAGAAATGCATTTGGTGATAGGTCGTATTGGGCTGTGTGTAATCTGCCCAGCACAAACCCACTGACCCACCAGGCTTACTAAATCCACAAAGGAAGCAGAAGGTGAGAAATTCTTACAGAAATGTCTTAGAAATCCACACTGACCCTTTACAAGAGGGCAGCAAATACTGTAGGCAAGCAAGGAGCCAAGCGTCTATTGAAAGGGAAATATTGAGACACTGTAATTAGAAACACGGAATCATAGGATGGTTTTGGCCAGGAAAGACATTTCAGATCATCAAGTCCAACTATTCCCCCAGCACTACCAGGACACCACTAACCCATGGCCCTCAGCACCACAGCTCCATAGCTTGGAAACCCCTCCAGGGATCATGGGGACTCCACCACTGCCCTGGGCAGCCTGGCACAGCCCTGGACAACCCTGCGTTCAATATTGATTTTGTATATGTTTATATATATTTCATTTTATTATTATTTTCATTAAAGCTGTTTTAGTTTTCCAATCCATAAAGTCTCTTTCCCTTATTCCCTTTCTCTTACTTTTTGAGAAGGAAGAGGGGTTAATAGAGAGCATCTGTCATTCATCTAGTGGCCGGCCCAACTCTAACCCTTGACAGATTGGTAAACAGAGCATAATGCCTTTCATCTTTTGAGAACTCATTATATGGTGGTACCTCTTGGTCATGAGTCACCTCCTTGGGCAATGCTCCAAAATCTCTGTCTTCTGACCACTTCATGACCTCTTCCAGGATTTCTGGGTGGTTGGGGTTCCCCATTTGAGCCTGTTGTGTGATCAATGCTTTCCACTTGCTTGGTTGTGTGATGTGTAGAGGGGTTGTTTTCTTTGAACATTCAGTGCATCACAGGCAATCGTGATGCCAGGAGGAAATTTGCTTCTGTACCAATGACTTCTGAAGCAACTCAAACCCCCTCATATGCTGCTAGTATCTCTTTGTCTGTCAGGGTGTAGTAGGCTTCTGATTCTTGATACCCCCGGCTCCAAAACCATAGAGGTCGACCTTCAGTCTCTATGGGTGTCTTCCCACAGAGGCTCCAGGTGAGGCCATTGTCTCTGACTTCAGTGTAGAGCATTTCTCACATCTGGTCCTGTCTGATAGAGACAGAGTTCTTATCTTGTTGATCACATCCCTAGGGATGTGAGAACATCCCTCTGCCATTTTATTCCCACAAACTGAATCTCCTGTGCAAGTCCTTTGACCTTGCTTTTATTTTAATGGCAAAACCATCTTCGATTCCAGTTGGAATTCTAGCATGTCCAGTATGGCAGCACTCTGCAGCAATGTGACTTTGTTCAGACCACAGTAGTCCATTGTTGACCTCCACCCTCCGTCAGACTTTCACACTGGCCATATGGGACTATTAACGGGTTAGTGAGTCTTGCTGATCACTCTTTGGCTCTGCAGTCAATGTATCAATTTATGGATGGGAACCAGGGAGTTTCAGTTGGTGCAATTTTGCTGCTGCCGCTGCACCATCCTGGTAGCAATAGGCAACCTGCTGTTCTTTGATGTGCAGCAACCCCAAAACAAAAGGATCCCCCAAGAGGTCAAGCAAAGCAGACCCCTTTTGGGTCCTTGAAGTATATTCTCCTGAGGTAGTCTATGCCAAGGATACATAGGGCCTATGGGCTGGTCACACTAAGATGCTTCTGCCACTTGTCACCTGTTAGGCTCACCTCAGCCTCCAACAGAAACAACTGCTGGGATCCCCCTGTCACTCCTGAAATCCAGATGGGTTCAGCTCCCTTGTACCTTGATGGCATTAGGGTATACTGTGTACCAGTGTCCACTAGAGCCTGATATTCCTTTGAATCTGATGTGCCAGAACATCAAATCCACAGGGGCCAGGAAATCCTATTGTTCCTTTTATTTCTTTCTGGTCAGAGTATTTGCTATCTGAATACTGCAGTATCAGACCAGAAGTCCCATCACCAAGATCAGAAGGAGAGGCATTCTGAGACCTTCTTCTGCATCTGGGGCATTGCTGCTGGAGTGGCAAACTTAGCAGGGGTCTTCCTCCACAGTTCACATATGCCAGTTTATCGCTTTGAGGTGGACACACCCTCCCATTTCCACAGATCCTCCCTCAATCACACAGGAGGAACCATAGGGTGCCATGCAGCATGCACTTAGGGTTCCTCCTCCTCCCTTACTAACATTGTATGGACCCGCTGACCTCTGAACCCATTTTTTCATTTTGACTAGGGGGGAAATTACTGTAGCTGGGGTTTGGGTCTCTGTCTCAGCTGTGCTATCCTCAGATGCAGAGGCCCTCCTTCCCCTGATCCTCTGATGGTGCTGGACAGAGGATTGATAGGCATAGGCCAAGCCCCAAAGCAATGCTAGGAGTTGCTGGGTCTCATAGGGGTAAGCAAGTTACCCTTCTGTCAAGCAGTGCACCAATTCAATGGGATTACATACTTGTTCAGGCATAAAATCCCAGACTATTGGAGGTGATAAGTGCCTTAGGCATCTGCCCAAATCCTCCCACATACCTTGCCACCTGGGGATCAAACAGCTCAGGGCACATTTCTTTGTCACATCACCAACCAGTTGTTTGCTTGTACACCAGGACCAAGTTAGGTTCCACACACCTAACAACAAGCTAATCATGCTGGATAATATGATTAGACAGTTTACATGAGGATGTATAAGAAACTTGGGAGCCCATGCAGCAAAGCTGAACGCATTCATCCTGGAGGAGAAAAGGGGATATGTAATCTAAAGGCAGACTATCAGATTCTATTTTTAGCAACAGTGATATCAAGCTGAAGAAACCTCACTAATTTCAGAGCAGCTGCCTTGGATTTACATATGAATTACAGATGCCAAATCAGTCTCTAGTTTATTGCTGAACATTAATGTATTAAGTGTCAAGGCTTTGGTAGCAGGAACTGCAGCTTGTAGAGAAGAGCCCACAAAGGAGCGATATTCTAGGAGGAACTGTGACCCATGGGGCACCCATGCTGGATCCGTCTTTCCCTGAAGGATTGTATTCTGGAGCAGGGGGAAAGTGTGAGGATTAAGGAGCAGCAGAGACAAAGTGTTATGAACTGACCACAACCCTCATTTCCCCATCCCCTCTGAGCTGCTCGGGGTAGGGAGGATGTAGGAGAGTTTGGAATGAAGGAATCATAGAATCATAGAATGTTAGGGGTTGGAAGGGACCAAGAAAGATCATCTAGTCCAACCCCCCTGCCAGAGCAGGATCACCTAGATCAAGTCACAAAGGAACGTGTCCAGGCAGGTTTTGAACGCCTCCAGAGAAGGAGACTCCACAACCCCCCTGGGCAGCCCGTTCCAGTGCTCCGTCACCCTCATGAATGGAGTTGAGCCTGGGCAGAAGAGTGGGGAAAGGTGTTTTTTAGTTTTGTCTTTGTTTCTCACTACCTGAATCTATTATTAATTGGCAAAAAAATTAAATTATTAAATTAAGTCTCCCCGAGTCTTTTTTACCAGTAACTGATAACTGATCCCCCTGTCTTTATCTTGACCCATGAGCTTTTCCATCTTATTTTCTCCCACTGTCCTGTTGAGGGGAGGGAGTGAGAGAGTGGCTGGGTGGGCATCTGGCAGCCAGCCAAGGTCAACCCATCATAAATGCAAATTTCTGATTCTGTAAAAAAAAGCTGCAAGATAGATTGTGGAGCACAGAAATGGCAGCAATGCCATGGCCATATGCCAGCCCAAGTGCATGGTCATTGCTGTTATAAAAAATGCTCCCAGTCACAGCAGAGTATGGTGATAAGTGGTACAGCAAACAGAAAAAGCTGACAGCAGCCACTAACAAGATCTGGACCCATGACCAACACAGGAGCCTGCCAATTAGCAACTGAACAATTATAAATGCAGTTAAATATACTCCAATCAAACCTGTCATTAGCTTAAGCCCTACGTTGGGGACCAAAAAGGACTATATATATAATAGTACTTCTTACCTGTTACCTATGGCTGCTATATTTGCTTAAACAGATATCAACAAATGTCGCTGTTGATCCCGGGAGTGGAGAGATGCAGCAACACACAAATTCAGCAAGAGCAGGCAAAAAAGCAACTTTATGGAGATAATCACTATCCACAAGGTTATGAATTTCACAGTATGTCCCAACTATACAACTACCCATCTATTGTTGTTACCTATTCAAAGATTAGTAAGACACTACCAGACATCCCGTCTCCTGCTTTCGGCAGCCTGTTCCAGTGCTCCATCACCCTCACAGTAAAGAAGTTCCTCATTGTGTTTAGATGGAACTTCCTATGTTCAAGTTTGTGCCCATTACTGTGGAGTATTCTGACAAGGCCAGGCTGGTGGGAATATGAGGAGTGTTGAGATGGGAGTATAACCTGCTGATGGGAAAATGAGGAGTGTCAAGATGGGAGTATAACCTTCAGGGTGTCCAAGAGATTAAGTTTCAAAGAAGATGACTTCAGAGTGTGAGTGCCAGCCTGAACAGCTTGTGAACGACCTGTGAATATCTGCTTGTTGAACTGTTACTTTGAAGATAGCTCCAAAAGGAACTGAAAAGAACCTCTGTATTTGTCTGTATTGTTGCTAATAAGAGCATGGCTAAGTGCCAATATTAATCAAGCTTTTGTGGTAAACATAACTGGCTATGTAAGCTGCTTGCTATCTTAATAAAGTGTCTCTCCTGCACATTAACCGGAGAGTCTGTGCCATGATCCGCCACACATTACCTCTTGTCCTATCACTAGGCACCACTGAAAAAAGACTGGTCCCATCCTGCTGACACCCACCCTTTAAGTATTTATAAGCATCCATAAGATCCCCCCTCAGTCTTCTCTTCTCCAGACTAAAAAGACCCAAATGCTGTGATGGCTGCACGTAGGGACTGATCCTGGTCCAACCTTAGAGTTGTTTGGTGCAGTTATGAAAACTGAAAGGGTGTTCACAGATGTGTTCTGAATGACTGGCTCTGTTAGAACAAATGTCATCAACAGGACTTCTCCTGTGAGGGTTTGGGTTTTTCTTGTAGCTGTTGTTAGGCAGGAAGAAGTTGGAAAGTCCAGAGAAGAGTGGTAGGAAAATCAGCAGAGGCTGGTGAACACAGAACAGGGAAATATGAATATGGAGGCAGCATGGGATGTCTGGGTATTGTGACAGGGAGAGATCAGGAGGGTTGTAAATGAAGTAACATTGTGCTCAGACCTGTGAAAGAGAAAACAAAACTTTAGGGAGAAAGTGGAAGGGCTGAAGGGGAGTGGGGACTGTTTGACAGGGTAGAAATAGTGTAAGAGGAGAGGAACTGGCAAATACAGAGAAGCATTTCTGTTAAAGATTTATTTATTTATAAGAGACAAAAAGAATCCTTTAAAGAAGAATACAGATGGAGCAGGGGAACAACTGAGCTAGCTAAAAACATAACTCTGCTCAGATGAACCTCGTGCTGTGCCAGTGTAGCTCCTCTCTGAGAGTAGGAGGATTGTTAGCCTGTGATTTGCTTATGAACTTTTTCCCAGCCCCATGCACTCCAGCAGCTTCAGCCTTCCACTGCTCCTGGGTCCTGCTCCCCAGGATGCCTCACTCTCACACTGACCCCGAGTCCTTGCTAACATGCATCCGGCCTCACCATACAGTTTCATTTCTCCCTGTCCACTTGAGAACAATGGAGTCACTTTTTCGAAGACCAGTGTCTGTTTGGCCAAGGGAAAGCCCTGCCTGGCACTTGGCAGGTCCCCGGAGCTCCCCTCAGCTCTTCTCTCCATGCAGCCAGTCGTACCCACAGTGCCCTTCCTGCTGCCCTGTGCCTGCTTGTAGTGGGTCTGACTGAGCTGGAGTTGATTTTCCCCATAGCAGCCCTTCCAGTGCTGTGCTTTGCATTGAGAGCTGTAAAGGTGCTGATAACACACCTGTGTTGTGGCTGAGCAGGGCTCGCACAGCACCAAGGCTGGTTTTCAACATTCCCCCCCTCCCAGTGGCATGGGGTGGGCTGAGAGGAGGAGGGGGGAAGTGATAGAGCGGCTCGGTGGGCACCTGGCATCCAGCCAAGGTCAAACCACCACACCTCTCAAACCTCGGGTGTTGCGGCAGCACATGTGTCACGGGGAATGTCTCCTTGCCTTTGCAAGTCTAGATTAGACTCTACTAGTCTAGAGCAAGTTGGAATAAATTCCTCCTGTACTGAGCCTGAAACTTGAGAATTATTGAGCAGTTGTGTTAATGAGGATGGAAGAAATACCTTCTGATTTTCAAGTTTTGTACTAAACAGCATGAATGAGAAATCTGGAGTTGATAACAATTATGTTTTTTTCTGCAGTGTGAGTCAGTCTGTTCTCTTGGGGTAAGAAAATTAAGGAAGGAATTGTCCTTTAAATTCAGTGTTAACATAGTTTTACCTATTCAGCATGCTTATGTTTTACAGTTTCTGACTGAATTCAAACCTTGCTAACTCTACTAGGAGACTGACTATTTGTTGATACCCAGATTTGACAGCATTGCTTGTGTTAATAACACCAACTTGGAAATTATTACTTGTCCAAACAACCAAGCTCACTAACATTACTGATTTAACCTCTTGTTAGATGAAAAAAACACCAACAAAACATCTAATTGAAAATTCTCCAGTGTAGAACCAAGGTTTGTCATACCAATTTATAGTCAAATGTAAAAGTGGATCCATTACTCTCTCTGCTGTCTCACTGAGCTGGGGCCACAGTATATCTTGACAATTTCATGCCACAGAACAAGAAGCTGATGCTTGACCATTGTGTCAGTGTTCATGTTGGTGGTGTAGCTTTGCTTTTGAAGTCCTCCAGTAATCTCTGTGCTCCATTGGCACAGCTGTAAACTGTCAGGTCATAATCCATGGTATGTATGTTTTCCCCTTAGTACACATGGGCATCTCATGAGCTTTTGGGGGCATGGTACAATTTTGTGAAGAAGGCTGCACTGCCTGCAAGTCCAGCATAGCCCAGCTTCTGCCCTTTGCCATTGTTATCAAATGCTGGTGATAATGGCATGAGCAAAGTAGTGTCTCAAACAGCATAGTGTGATGGGGTTGTAGGATATGTTTGTGTGGCGCAGGTGAATTAGGGAGAAGGAGTGTGCTTTCTAGGGAGGTTGTAAAGGCTTGTTGGGTTATGCTCTCACGGGAAAACTGTAATCCTTCCAAGGTCAGAGTATTGCTTGAAACCCTCGGTCCCACCGAGGTCCCCCACTACCGGCTCCGGTAATTCCGAACACGGAAGTGGCAACAGCTCTCGTGGCGAAACCGAGAGTGGCGGCGGCAGCCCTGCCAGCGCTGCCGGCCGCGCCTCAAATTGCATCGCCACAGACGGCTGCCCTGCTACCCCCTGCGCAACCGACTGCAGTCTCCACCGCCGTATCGCCCCCTAGCCCGGCACCTGCACCCACCCCACCTCCATTGTTCGTGCTGGGGTCCTCAGGGAAACCACTGTCTGATGACTCAGGCAGTGATACAGAGTGCGCACTTGCCCCAGGGCAGAAGGCTACGCTAGCCGGACGGCGGAAGAAACGGTTGCTGCAGGCGAATCCTTTGACACTCCCGGGATAAACAGCGACACCCCACAATTCCCACTTTTTGTTTTACTGCCAAAAAGGCCATGTTAGCTGCCCGCTGCAGGGCCCTTTGCAGCAAGGACAGCACACATGGAACAACACTCAACACAACGATGACAATCGCCAATATTAGTAAGCCTGTTTCAGCAGGCCTTTTAGCCACCCCTCGGTTCCCCATTGACTTTTACAGAGGAGGGAATGTAAAGTGGCAGTTTATTCTTTTGAATCCATGGAGAATTCACACATCTAATCTAATCTACTACTGTACTACTGTAGCAAATTGCCAACTCTTCCTTTTGAGCTCATTTTTCTTGCAACTATCCTTCTTTGCAAACTAAAATGGTGGGATTGTTTGCAAGATTTATCAGGAGTGCACGCTGGTAACTTCCCATTATAAAATCTTATACACATATTATAATTAATTGGAACAATGAAGATTCTTCACTTAGGCTCCAATCTTACAATCATTCACATACTTAGATTTAAGCATTTGTTCACCATGAAGTCAATGGGTTAGATACTCAGGTGTTTATAACTAGGTATAAGCTTGATTGCAGGAAAAGAGACTTGATTCAATTTTTTGTGTGCCTAGGTTTTCTTCATCTTCCATTGAAGTCAATGGGAAGACCTCTCAACATGAGTTGGACAGTACCACAAAAACAAGTGAAGTTGAGGGTGTAAAATCACAGCAGGCATAAGAAGTGTGATAACTGTCTTCATGACTGTTAAGTTTCCTCAGGCAATTTATGGAAAGGCTGCACTGTATATAACCTACTGCATAGTATATGATTATATATTATATGGTCATATTTAGATAGATTACTATATTCAGAAGAAGTTTAAAAAGTTATAAAAATTTTCAAAATATCCCCATAACCCAGATGTCTACAATTTAGAACTCTAATCACAAATCATTCACAAGCTATTTACATTAGTCTGATAGCAGAGGTAAATGCTAACCTGGAATATGAATACCATTTGCTTGCAAAAGCCAGAGATTGTAATTAAATTATGCAACAAGAACTGCAGTAAATCAAGTAATTTTACATTACTTTCAAACTAAAATGTATTAACTTACTACAATAGCTTATGCTCTGTTCCATTACGTCCCTTACTACCCATTAAATTATAAAACTTATTTTCTCTGTTCAGCCCATGTATGTCTGTAGTTTCTGAAAGGCAACAATTAACCTCTGACCATAGATGGAAACCAAGTGCTCAGATAAAACCAGAGTTTTCATGGCTCTCATCAACAGAAGTGTGCATGTGTACACATGCATCCATGAATTCTCTGGAATAAAGTCCAGGTATCATTACTAGTTTCCAAACACAATGTACTGCACATTCCATTCCACAGTAATTGAGAAACTAATGGCTATAAGCATCACACCATTTTCATGCAAAAAATATGGGATTCCCCCCTCCATATGTGTTCTGGTCTTGTTTTTAATCACACTGAGCCTTTATATTGCAATAAGACATGGCAGAAACTGTTGCTTTCAGAAAATTAAAGGCATCAGTCTGGTCTAAATATATGGTTCAAATTTATTGTAAACAGTAGTATGCAGTATGGACAGAATGCAGAATGTAGCTGCACAAAATGGAATGTTTTCTTCTTGAGGAAAAAGAGCCATAAGTTGCTTTATTCTTTTACTGTTTTTCCTCTTTGTCCTTGATATAAGTTACAGGCTAATCAAATCCTGTATTTCATACATCTTTACCTTTCTTCTTCATACAAATCCATATAGAACTCACACATCCTCTAAGTGTTATATGGAAAAACAAATCACAAATTAACTTATATAGTAAAATAAATAACTAAATTTATTCCCACCTTAACTTTTCTTCTCCCATTTATCTATATCTAAAGAAAAAGGTCAATAAAATTAGATGTCTTACAACAAAAAATGCTTTTAAACTGGCTCAGTGTAACAAAAATACTTAGAACAGTGTGCAGATCTATTATTTTCAAGCTTCATAAATATTAAGCACAATTTAAAAATGTCAGTATACACAAGCACACAGTTGTGTGCACCAAATCTGTAATTAAGAGCTTAGAATGTATAGCTTCTCAGCAGAGCCCCTCAATATTGCTCTTGCTGGATCACGCCCTTTCCCCCTCATTTAAGCTCTGAAATGGGCATATAAAAGACACATTGCATTTGAAAAAGAAGTATTTTAAAAATTAGAAATTTGAGGGACCCAACTGCAAAAAATCACATTTGAATTATTTGCTGAAATGTGTCAAAATTGCATTGTCTGTATTGATTCACGGAGCACCTTTTGGGGTTCTACTATCCTGAAGAACAGAAATTAAAGGGTGTGCATTTGAACAATGGGTTTTATGACAGCATCAGTTACTCATTCTTCATAGGCAATGTAAGTCTTCTTTTTGTGAATCTTACCATGGCTACTGCTGCTATTTACTTTGTGTGTGGAGTTGCATAAAGCTTTACTTGTATAGAGATGCAATCAAAAAGTTTCATGGCTATATTTTCCCTCCCCCTCTATACACAGCAAATGTTGGGGAGAGAGGGAAACGTATTTGCAGACACAAATGCAGCACTAGAAACAGAAGCAGTAATGAGAAAAAAAAATCCTTCATGTATGTTGTGAAGGTGAGGTATCAGCCTTAGATATAAACTGGTTGCTCTTGCGCAGTCAACAGTCTGTACATAGCAGCTGGCATGGTCTTCATATGAATCTAGAAGGTAATAAGACATGTTAATCAATACTCCTATTAGGCATACCACCAAAACCATGAGTGTCCATAGCCTAGGGAGCACTAGGGAAGAAACTATCTGGGGTAACATAGGACAAAGGAAAGCCTGAGTATTTTCACATCCATAATAAGGTCTGGGGAAAAAAGATTGTCTAAGGTGTTATCTACCAATCATCTCAATTTTATCTGAAGCTGTGGGCACTTCAATAATAAGAAAAACCTTGGTGGTTCTCACTGCCACTTCTAGTATTTGTTTGAATGGTAACAACCCAAAAGAGGCAATGATGAAATATGCAATACTGTCTAGGCATGCTGCTTGCTCCTACCTCACCAACAGCATTTGAGAGAATGTGAACAATTTTCTCATGAGGTGTTGCTACAACACTCTGCCCATTGATTTCAATGATACGATGACCAACTCGCACTCCTCCTCGCTCTGCTATATCTCCTCTCATAAGGCTACAGATCTGGAAGGGAAAGGACAAAATCATCACACTTTTGATATGGAACAGAGACTTTTAAGAACAAATAATAATTCAGTATTTAAATACATGTGTTTGCAACAAAGTCTAAAATGTAGTGGATCGCTGATTCGAGGTCACATTTATTAGCTATCAAGTTCTACACATTCTCTTCCAAAACCAAAAGAAACCATCCACCAATAGCTATCCATATTATACTTGTTACTTCATGATTTGAAAATTTAAGAGTGTATAAAGAATCATAGTTTACAAAAATTTCAAAGTGCATAAGTGTTGCATTAAGAGAGAATTAAAGACAGACTCTTTCTTCTGAGGCCATATCCAATGGTTTGGTCTGAGACACGAATGATATGGACTGAAAGCAGCCTTCTACATACACTTTTGTTCCTTTAACCTAAGCCAGCCTTTTTACTCCTCTGAATGATTCTAAATCTATGAAAAAACTTTTCTTTTCCTACATTTGACTGGGGAAAAAGGTCAGATGAATAACTTTGGTCAGTTCAGCTTTCATATCTTAGACTTAAAATGTGTACTGAGCTCCTGCTGCAGTGAGAGAAAAACTACAGTTCATTACATATGTAAACTTTAACATATGTAAATGCATCACTAGAAAGTCTGGAATCTACTTCCAATCCCACCAGCACTATAATTTGAATTGTATTTTGGTTGTATTGTGTATTTCTAGCTGGAAAGCTGGAGAAATCTTAAAATTTTGAAAAGTAATTTAAGAACATCATACAAAACCCAGACTTCACTGGTCTTAGAAGAGATGTTTTACATCACACAATCAAAATGGGAAATAATTTCTCACCTTGTAAAAGTCAAAGGCATCCTCTGCATTTTCATTATTCTGTAGCAATCTAAATATTATTCTTCCATTCTCTAACTCTTTATGATCATTATGCAATCAAACTGTTGTTGGAAAAGTGAAGGTTACATTTATCAATCAAAGTTTGCTACCAGCATTCAAAATAATTGAACCCTCAGGAGAAACAAGCCCCACTTTTTTTTCTTTTTTTTTTCTTATTGTTTCGATATTCCATAAAAAGCCATTTCAATATGTTTGTTTCTGTGGCAGGAGATTTTATGAAGTGTTTATCCTTTTCACAGTTCCAGAAAGCAAAGATGATATGTATATAGAGAGATGTATCTGCTGGTTTAATGCCATCAAATATTTTTGCAGAATTCCAAACCTCTCAGTATATAAAAGAAGATTTTTAGGCATGGTCATATTAATTTTTGTGCATTTTAATGGAATTCTGTCCAGAATCTGATTCTGATATCCAAAAAACAGCAGAAAGTAGTTCTGATGGCAAAGTGGGCATCCGTGCTTTCTAGCCATGTAGTATTGTGTTCAAGCATGTGCAGTGATTTCCCACAGTTGTTTGATTAATGACTGGCTTAGCAAACATGCTGCACAACCCCTATTACTAACATAGACGTTTTAAAATTAACTTTCCCTAAAAATCTGTTGTAATATGGAAAAACTCACAAAAAAGGTATATAATAAGATCCTTCATAGGTATGTGATTGAGGATACTGTTTACTGGATTGTACATCTTCCTGAGATTTGTAGGTTATGGTGGATATCTTCAATGAGTTTGTTTAATAATGAAGAAATCACAGGTACATGCAAATAATGCTGAATCTTATACACAAAAATCTCTGGATCAATATCTGAAACTGAGAATAATTCTGAAAACTGTTAATAAATTAGCAACCTGATATCACAGTATCAAAACCACTATTAAATAGTATAGACTGCTGAAAGTAGAAAAAACTGTATATTTCACTGGGTACAAAGGGGTCCCCAGAATAGGAAAGAGCTGGAATATGTCTTTGATGAAGAAAAGATGAAAGAATTGTTGTTCATACTGGAGAAGAGAATGCTCTGGAATTACCTTATTGTGGCCTTTCAATAGCAGGGTCTTATACGAAAGTCAGAGATATATTTTTTTATCAGAGCCTGTAGTGACAGGACAAGAGGCAATGGTTTTTAACTGAAAGAAGGTAAATTTAGATTGACTATAAAGAAGAAAGTTTTTACAATGAGGGTGGTGAGAATTGTTTGCCCAGAGAAGCAGTAGATGCCTCATCACTGGAATTGTTCACAGTCAGGTTGGACGGAGCTTTGAGCAATCTAATCTTGTGGAAGGTATGCCTGCCCATGGCAGAGGGATTGGACTAAATGATCTTTGAAGGTCCCTTCCAACCCAAAACATTCTATGATTCTGTAATTCTATGAAGAAAAGCAGGGAATACAGTTCACATGCCCCAAAAAGATCTTAGTCAAAAAGATCCCTGATGAAACCTTTGTGTTGACTTCAGTATATGACCTATATGTATATAACCTATTTGTATATGACCTATATGTAACCCTCAAAAAATTAGGTTATAGTTCTTTCAGCACCCCACTGTGATCAGAAGGAAAGCTTACTGGTCAGAATATCTCTGTGAAGAACCCACTTACACGTAAACATATTCAGCAGATAACTTGCTTCCAAACTTCAGGATGGCCGCCCTGGGGGATATAACTCCTAGCCCTGAGGTTTGAGTTCACCAGTTCCCCTTAAGAAAAAGGCTGTCAAGGAACAAAACTAAACTAGATTTTAGAGACTTGTAAGAAATTATACTTTTTGGTCCACAAAATTCCCAATGAGAAATTGAACTTGAAGATCAATAGATTACCACTCAAACTACATGGTAAATTTCTCAGAAATTAGAATAGTCAGTCTCAGCTCTCCCTGTAGACACAGCTCTAATTCAGCTTGTGAGACACTCTTAAACACAATGAGTTTACAACTTGAATGTCATAGTTTGTCTGTCAGTTTCTTTTACATACAATGACCATACATTTCCTTCCTATATGTTTTCCAATTGCAATAATTTGTCATGAGGCCATATGTCAGTTTTCTCTCCACTCAGTGTCATAATCCTTTCAGTAGTACACAGGGAAGCTTAAATTTGATAAGCTGTTTAAGTCACATGCATCTGCACTGTAAAACCTAACTTGGTTCTTCAACAAGACAGCAGTGTCCATGTTGAACTTAGGCAGGAGCAAACACCACTATCCTATGAACTGTTGTGGCCAGGTACACATTTTCCAGTGAGTTTTAAATAAATTTCTGGAGATATATCAGTTTAAGTAATGCCACTTTGCAGGAAAAAGAACATGGCCAAAAAAGGGCATAGCGTTGCAGAAATTACTTTGCTTCAAACATTTGTAAACATTTTTAATTAAAGAATATAATTTTGTTCAATTTTTATAATTTATTACGTTAAAAAATCCTAGAAGATGGTTTTATATTTCAGAGAGCAAAAAAATCTTACCAACATTTTTTCTTTTAATTCAAACAAAAATAAGTCACATCTCTCATCCAAGTTATTTCATAATTCAAGATAAGAAATCATATTTCTCAGATTTCCAAAAAAGAATTATGGGAATATGAATTAGGTAAGGCTTTGGGAATGACCTTTAGTTTTCCACTATCTTGTCTGTGTAACACCTTGGAGATGTTCCAAACACCCTCTGTCCATCAGTGTCTTTTTAGCTGTAGAGGACAAAAGCAGGGTGGCCAAACTACTCCCATCAACAAAAATTCTAAAAGAGTAGCTGACAAAAAAAAATATTTCACATAGTCCTGACTCATTCCATTTCTGATACCATATTGCTTTTTAGCTTCTGCTTATTAAAAGAAGATTCATAGAATGGGCAGAACTTGGCAAAAGAACTTTGAACAAAAAGTCATCTTTCAAAGTGAATAATTTAAATTTCTATTATAAATTTCATGAAAGTATAAAACTAAGCTGATTCTCTTAACAGGGATGTCACAGTTCCCCTAACAAAACAAACCAATCAACAAACAAATTAAAGTATTTTTTACAGATTTAAATAAAGCTCAAATACATATCTAGAGCCATAATCAAACAATTAATGTCCCTAATGAAACAATTGTTCTTCATTAGCAATAAATTAATTACTGTTTAATGTAGAAGTCAAGTTCAGTTCAGCTATGAGTCTGCAGTTTATTACAGACCTTGTGGTAACACTTAACACTGGACACATTAAATCTTGTCAAAAAGTTTTTTAAAAGGCTGAAATGTGGTTTTGTGGCAATATTGTTTCAAATAAAGAACATAGTGAGTTTTTTATGACAGGATTTGTTGCCATAAACTTTTGTAATCATTTTTTACTGGGTACCCTGCAGGTAGCCAGCAGTTTATTTGAGCTGGGGATTATGTATTCATACAGACCTGAGATTCTTGCCTGTAGCCATTCATTACTTGGGTTCAATTACCTCCCTCCCCGTTACTATAGCAAAGAAATTATTTGTCAGTCCTCCCGGGCTTCTGAAAATACCCGCTGACATATTTAGTGCGCGCTGCGGCGGGGCCGGGGATGTTTGGTTTGGGAAGCGCTCCCCACGTCGCCCAGCAACGCCGCCTGCCCCGGGAGGGGACCGCGTCACCCCGGCAACCGCTGCTGCTCCCCAAACACCTCGTCCTCCCCGGCATCGGCCTCTCCCTCCCCCTCCCCCACCCCTCGGGTGGCCTTGGGGGTCCCCCCTGCCCCCGGCACCCCTCAAAGCAGACTCAGAATTAGGACTAAAGAAAACTCGCCTCCCCGCCCCCCCCGCCCTTTAGTTTATGATTCAAAAGGATTTAAATCTTCCCACTCGGCTTGATAGGCTCTTTAAAACCTATCGGGAAGGCAGCTTTGCCTTCCCCACTTAGTGGATGGATAAAATAAAGCGGTTTCTGGGTGTTATCGGAACCCCTCCCTGGGCAGCCGGCAGACAGAAAGTTCAGTGTGCTGAGCTGGCTGTTGAGAAGCCACCCACTCGTGTCTCCAGGCCAAGAGTACTGCCCGCAGGAATTTATTAAAGCTAGAACTTGGTTAATTCAGTTCGGTAACAGCCAGTTCTCTCTCTTGAGGAGAGTGTGAACCCTTAGAGCAGGAACAGTTGTTGCAAGCTTTTCCCTCCTCCCATTCCTCTAGAACACGCTCTGTCCCGTGGCTGTCCCCACCTTTCTCCGAGGGCAGAACGTTCAAATGCGTATCCCCACGTTGGCTTCTAGGGTATCTAAAGCAGCCTGCTCACTGCTTTGCCTTTCCAGGAAGAGTTGTGTGTCTCTAGAGAGTCTGTGTTTTCTGTCTGGGCTCTTGTTTAGTCCCAGAGTCTGCAGGACCAGCCACCAAGAGCTCTATGAACCTTAAACTTCCACAGAGAAAAAAGCCCAGCTCACCCCCCTCTTCAGTCACTTCTGTCCCGTCCCTTGCTGCCAGAAGCACAGAATGCTGCGATGGAGCAGGTGAACAACAGCTCTGAGTTTACTTTTGGGACCCTCCACACACCCCCCGTGCCAGTCTGTGGCTCTGAGCACGCTGGGAGATGCACTTAGACATCGTGGACTTCCAACTTGGGGCACTTTCACTGCACGTGTAGAAGCAGAATCGTCGACAAGGAAATCCCAAACTCCCCTGAGGAAAGTTTCTACATCCCTGTGACATTGTGGGGGTTTGTGGCATCATCACGTGAAGGGCGAGACTGCATTTTCTGGGGAGTGCAGGAGCAGAGCCCGGAGCTCTGCGCTGGTTCCTCCCCAGGGCACACGGCAACGCTCCCTGGGAGCACGCTGACTTCGCCCAGCCCGCCCTGGGAGAGCATCCTGTGTGCAGGCAGAGGGATGGTGGGGTCAGAGCTCATGCAGATGCACTAAGAAATATGCCCTTAGTGTCAGGAGAAAGCAAAGAAGCCCTCTTCCCCCTCCTCTCCCTCCTCCTCCTCATGCCTGCCCAGGCACCACAGGGAAAAAGGCACCGCTTCTTGTTTCTCTCCTTGCTCCACCCCTCACTTCTGGCTTCTCAACCCCCCCAGCACAAACCTCCAGCAACACTAACACTCCTGAGCACTTGTTTATCCCCTCGGGCTGTGTTTCAGTCCATCCCAGGATGGAATCTCTCCTGGAGACCTCCAGAGCACTGACTCAGCTGCTGCTGCTGTAAAATCTGAGAGAAGTCATCTCTTCTGTGAATGGCCACAGTTTATGTTTGTGGCTTGTTCTGCTTAACTTTGTTAAGCACCACAACGCTGGGGCATGGTGCTGTATAAATAAATAACAACATACCGGGCCCTGTTGGCAGCAGTTGCTTCTCTATTCACCCAGTAGGATGGAAACAGCTGCTGCTGCTGCCCCACATCCGCATGGAATACCGCAACAAACCTCCTCCTTCCCGCTTAAATTAATTCCAAACCCATCTCTTGGCATTCATTTAAAATCAATTACCTCTTCCATAGTTTTCTACCAGAGGACAAGCTATAGAAGTGGGTGTCGCACAAACGCAGTTGAGTACCAAGATTTGCTGTTCCAAAATGAGCCCGGCTCAGGAGGATGAGCTGTACCCAGGTAGCTGGGATGGTCCCAGTGCAGAAGCAGAGCTACAGAAGTAACCCCATGTTCTGGTTTGGCTGAGGATTGAAACTTTTAGCATTAGTCGTAGAACAGAACCTTTCACACTGGATTTTCACTTGACACGCCGTATTTCCCCTGTTGAATCCCAGCCCCGGGAAGCTCCTACAGTTCACGTATTAAAAATATGGGAAAGTGATTCATCTGAGCCCAGGTCTTGTGCTGGCTTTCACCAGGAAGCACCAGTGCCCGTGTCGCAGCCGGTTTCTGGAAGGCCTGGATGTGAAGTGCAACACAGCCTGTCACTTGGAAGTCCTCCTTCCAGATGGAAAAGGCTCCTCACTGCTCAGCAGGTATCAAGATGTTGTTTCTTGGGTGGTAATTATTTGCCATCGTTGTAGCAAAACTTTTCTAAAGTCAAAATCTAGCGAGGTAAAGAGACAAGGAGTTTCAAGCGCTCATTGACAGGGTCCTGCTGGGCTAAAAATTTGGGCTTAAGAGCCAGCAGCTGGGACTCATGCGGTGAGTCTGGGGGTGAGGGTGAAACGCTGGTGTGCTGGCCACTGTGTTCCTGAGCACCAGCAGGGATGTGTTCAGAGCTGAAGGAATCCAGTCCTGCCTTTTGACACTTGGAGAGAGTTTGTGTTGCTAACCCCGAAAGCAAAGGGGACGGGATGTGGTGGGGCAGGGAGGTTCGCAGCGTTACTTTGCCCACGTTCAGGTCTGAGATCTGTGCGTGTGGGATTTGTCCACGGGCTGCTGCCAGCAACATTAAACCATCTGGGCTTCTGCTGCTCAGCCTGGGCTGGCTCTGAAGGAAACTCCAGATTACACATTCCCCACTCTCTCTGACGGTGACTTTTAAAGCAGCAGCAAAGATGAGCGAGCTGCTATCACACGGCAGTGACTTGCCTGCCTGTATATATTACTTGACATGATTCCATGAGATCTAATTAAAGACTGGGTGTATATTTGTGTTTTGGTATATTATTAACTTGCTAATAAAAGCCATCTCCAAATTTGTATTTTTCCATGAGGACCAGGTTTCTGAAAAAAAAATAAACCAACCCCCCCCCCCCGGCTGTGTTGCCAGCTCCCCTTGAGATGCATGTTTTGGGTTTATCTGTGTTTCCAGGTAACTGGGGCTCTTAGACAAGCAGCTTCTGGTTTAAATTAATTTAACCTCATCAGTGGAAGGCTCTGGTGCCTTCTCTGTTTATAACGTTTTGAAGCAATGGAATAAGAAACCTCTCCAGAATCAGCATATTATCAGGTTCCTCGTCATGTTTGCTTCCCCTTTCTGTCCCCTCCACTCACCACCACTTATGGAAAGGCCAAAGGTTGTGACACAGGGTTCAGGACACTCTTTAGCTGAGCTGGCACTTGAGCCAGCCTGGGGAAGGCACGTTGACACTGCTCAGACTCCAGGGATGGCCCAGACCTCTCCCATCCTCCCCTGGAAGGAGCTGCTGGTGCAGCAGGGGCTGGCTGGGAACGGCTGACGCTGCTGCGGCCCTCGGGCTGCGAGCGGAAGGGGGGTGCTGCTCCAGTGGGATATTCCATACCATATGACGTCAGCTCAACTATAAAGGGAGAGGGCAGGAGGAGGATGGGGGAGCATTCGGCTTTGTGTTCCGAGCAGCTGCTACGTGTTCTAGAGCCCTGCTTCCTGGACTCGGCCTGACATTGCCTGCGGATGGGAAGTAGAGAATAACAACTTTATCTATCATACCCATGACTCTTTTCTTTTCGTCTTATTCTCTCCGTGCGTGCCATGCTGACGGGGGTTGGGGGGAGTGATAGAAGGGCTTGGTGGGCGCCTGGTGCCCAGCCAGGGTAAACCCAGCACAGCATGCCATCTAGTCAGCATACTTCCATATGATTAAACACCACAAGACTAACAATAAATTAAAATAGAAATATTAGAGCAAGTGTTGGTAAGCCATACATTTTCCTTGACCTATATACATAGTTTGAATCACTTTGCAATGTTATTTGAATAAAAATAAAGGCCACATGTAAATGTTTTACTTCTTGCTTTCTCATGCGTATTCCTTTTAATTTTTGCATTATGGTGAATCACAGATGAATTTCAATTTTGCTTTAGAAGTATATAGACTCTGCTATTTACCTGAAAATAAGTATGAGGATAAGAGTAACGTTATCACCCACGCGCATACTAAACAACAATTAAATAATTAGCAAGAGAACATGATGAATAAATTACGGTGTGTATTTCTACTCCACTGGAGGGGATAACACTATACAGTGATATAACTATACGAAGTTTCATTATTGTAAAATATAAGCCCCCAAACTCCTATGAAACTTCTAATTATACTCTTCACCTTCTTCTCCCCCCTTTTTTTGGTTCACATTAAAAAAAAAACAAACACAAAAAACTCTAAACAAACAAAGAAAAACAAAAACAGAAAACAACCAACCAACCACACTTGTTTTCATGAGGCTCAGTACAGGAGAAGCAAAAAGCCATTTAGTGCATAGGACTGCCTTTATATTCAAATATATTATATTTGATAATTAACTAACTAATTATTTTTTCTTCTTATTTCTAGAACATTTATTCATCGCTCCTTAAGCACTAAAAATTATGCATGTGATAATATCTGAAGATATTGATATGTAATGTCATATACATTAATGTAGCTTTTTTAAAAAACAAGACACCTTGAACCAAAATTAGGTTCCAAGTTTAATTTCATTGTTGCTTTTCTTGTATAGCACATAGCTGAAGTCATTCTCTATGCTTTTAACTGATATCATTTGTGATGTTGATTTTTTTTTATTACAATACCAAAACATTTACAACCAAGTTAACATAAAATTATTTTAACACAGATAATTTAGGATTATAATACTTTTATCCAGTTTGTTTAAAAATTTCTTTAACCACAAATATTGAAAGCATTCATGTTCATGAATTTTTATGTGAATAATCTGGTATCAGTTTGAGTAAGTCATCATCAACCTCGTTAAGATGACAACCACTGGAAAAAACAATAATTATGGGCCAAATCTAGTTCAATTTATACTATAAAGTTTAAAGATTTCTTCAAATATTTGTTCAAATTAGTTTTATGAAAAGGTTTTTACCTGAGGTTTCCACTATAAGCATGCTTGGAGGTACATGTGTCAGGAGGGACTCTGCCTGCAGAATGAATACATGGGAAGAGCCCTCACATTTTTAGTTACAATTTCAACTACATGTTTCATCTTCATTGTGTTGTTGAGGTAAATAGTAAGAAAGCCTTTAACCATCCCCTTCTAATCTGAAATGTAGGTAACTGAGTGTCCAGGATAAGTGGCTAAGTACTTAACTGCAAAGAGTAACTCAACAGATAATCTTCATAAAAATCAGAGACAAAGGGGTTATTATGCAAGAAAGAGCTCTGGGATAAACTATATCTTCCTGTTAACCACATGCAACTCACACAGGAACTGAATCATAGACAGCTGGTCTGGGGTGGTAGTGGCACCTTGGTTTAAAAATAATGAACCAACCAAGTAACTGCAAATTAAATATGTAAAAATTGGGTGATTGAGCTGAGTGGTTTTCCTAGCAAGAATCATCTTTATCAATGACCTGGACAAGGAGATCGAGTGCACCCTCAGTAAGTTTGCAGATGACACCAAGTTAGGTGGGAGTGTTGATCTCCTTGAGGGTAGGAAGGGTCTTTAGAGGGACCTGGACAGGCTGGATTGATGAGCTGAGGCCAGTCATATGGGCTGCAACAAGGCCAAATGCCAAGTCCTGCACTTGGGCTACAACAACCCCAGGCAACCCTACAGGCTGGAAAGCTGCTTAGCAGAAAGGGACCTGGGGGTGTTGATCAACAAGCGGCTGAATGTGAGCCAGCAGTGTGTCTAGGTGGCCAAGAAGGCCAATGGCATCCTGGCCTGCATCGGGAACAGTGTGGCCAGCAGGACTAGAGAAGTGATTGCCCCACTGTACTCGGCACTGGCGAGGCCAAACCTTGAGTACTGTGTTCAGTTTGGGGCACTGCAGTATAAGAAAGACATCAAGGTGCTGGAGTGGGTACAGAGAAGGGCAATGAAGCTGGTGAAAGGTCTTGAGAACAAGTCTTATGAGGACAGGCTGAGGGAATTGAGGTTTAGTCTGAAGGAGGCTTAGGGGAGACCTTATTTCTCTCTATAACTACCTGAAAGGAAGTTGTAGAGAGGTGGGTGTTGGTCTCTTCTCACAAGTCACAGCTGATAGAAGAAGAGGAAATGGCATCAAGTTGTGCCAGGGGAGGTTTAGATTGGACATTAGGAACAACTTCTCTACTGAAAGAGTTATCCAAGACTGGAACAGGCTGCCCAGGGAAGTGGTTGAATCGCCATTCCTGGATGCATTCAAAAGCCATCTAGATATGGTCCTTAAGGATATGGTGTAGTAGTGGCCCTGTTAGAGTTAGATAATGGTTGGACTTGATGATCTTAAAGGTCTTTTTCAACCATAGTGATTCTGTGATTCTATCTTAATAGAGAAGACTTATTCTTGTTACTCATTACATCTATCTGCTGATGCACTGAGGCATAATTAGGAGATGGAGATAAATACAGATGGCTAAATTTTGGGCGTCGTATGGTTCTGGTTAAGCACACTTTATTCAGCCTATCAAAGCATCTATAAACTCCATTTTCTGAGACAAAATTAATTCACAGTAAAAGTATGCATTACATTTTTGCTCTTCATAAGGAAAAAGGTACTGTTCCGTCTTTAAATATAACTCATAGAAGGGATTTTTTGTATTTTGTACAATACCATCAACTGTAAAGCCTAAAACTATGACACTGTTTTCTGTTTGGTTCCACAGTCACTTGGCATACTTATTTTAACAAACACTGTACTACAATTCTCTAAAACTCTACAGCTGGTATAACCTCCTCTCTGCAAAATAAGTGTTTGAAAATACTACTAAATTAGAAAGACTGTATTTCATAGACACCTTATCTTCATACAGCTGGACAAAATGAGGTTGTGTCAAAGAATGCCTCCCATGTGATGAATTCTATGATCCATACAATTGGAAAAAAAATTCCTGAAAAACTTACCAAGTTTCAAAAAAACTAAATACTCAAAAGGAATATGGGAACCAGGAATAAAAGCAAAAGTATAACAGTTCTTGTTTATTTTCCTCCTCCTACTCTCTTCAGCAAAACAGAACTGTATAATATCAGATACAAAGGCCTGCACCTGCCGTGATCTCCAATCTACTTGTGGAGCTGTGATGTCAAAATACCTGCACCACCCGTTATCACCTACCTACCCCTAGAACTGTGAGGTCACAAAGACCAGCACCAGCCGTGATCACCGACCGAATTCTGGAGCTGTGATTTCACAAAGGCCTGCACCAGCCGTGATCACCCAGCTATTCGTAGTGCTGTGATGTCACAAAGGCCTGCACCCACCGTGATCATCCACCTATTGCTGAATCTTAGCTGTCAGAAAGTCCTACACCAGCTGTGATCACCTACCTACTCTTGGAGCTGTGATGTCATTAAGGCCTGCACTAGCCCTGATCTCCTACCTAACTCGTGCAGCCGTGAAATCGCAAAGGCCTACACCAGCATTCATCACCCACCTACTCATGTAGCAGTGATGTCACAAAGGCCTGCAGCAGCCGTGATCGCCTACCTAGTCGTGGGGCTGTGATGTCAAAAAGCCTGCACCACCCATTATCACATACATACCCCTAGAGCTGTGATGTTACAAAGGCCTGCACTAGCCGTGATCACCTACCTACTCATGGAGCTGTGATGTCACAAAGGCCTGCACCAGCTATGATCATCTACTTACTCATGTAACTGTGAAGTCATAAAGGCCTGAACCATCCCTGTTCTCCTACCTAACTCATGCAGCTGTGATATCACAAAGGCCTGCACCATCTGTAATTACCCAGCTACTCGTGGAGCTGTGATGTCACAAAGGCATGCACTAGCCTTGATCAAATACCGTCTCATGGACCTGTGATGTCAAAAAGTCCTGCTCCAGCCCTGATCTCCTACCTAACTCCTGTACCTGTGATGTCACAAATGCCTGCGCGAGCTGTGATCAGCCACGTACCCGTGGAGCTTTGATTTAACTAAAGCCTGCACCAGCCGTGATCACCCACCTTCTCGTGGACCTGTGTTGTCACAAAGGCCTGCACCAGAGGTGATCACCTACCGACCACGGTAACTTTGATGTCATAAAGGCCTGCACCAGCCATTATCACCTAACTACTCCTCTAGCTGTCATATCAAAAAGCCTACACATGTGTAAATCTCCTACCTACTCCTGGAGCTGTGATGTCACAAAGGCCTCCACCAGCCATGATCACTTACCAAATCCTGGAGCTGTGATGTTACAAAGCCTGCACTAGGCATGATCACGTACCTAACCCTAGAGCTCTTATGTCGCAAACCTCTGCACCTACCATGATCACCAATGTACGCATTCAACTCTGATGTCACATAGGCCTGCACCAGCCATGATCACCTTCGTAGACCTAGAACTCTGATGTCACAAAGGCCTACACCAGACGTGATCACCCAGCTAGTCATTGAGCGGTGATGTCACAAATGTCTGCACCAGCTGTGATCTCCTTCCTTGTTGTGGAGCTGTGATGTCAAAATGCCTGCACCACACGCTATCACCTCCCTACCCCTAGAGTCTGATGTCGCAAAGGCCTGCACTAGCCCTGGTCACCTACCTACTCGTGGAGCTGTGATGTCACAAAGGCCTGCACCAGCCGTAATCAACGAGCGACTCCGTGAGCTGTGATGTCATAAAGGGCTACACCAGCCTTCATCACCCAGCTACTAGTGTAGCAGTGATGTCATAAAGGCCTACAGGAGCAGTGATCACCTACCTAATTGTGGAACTGTGATGTCACAAATTCCTGCAGCAGGAGTGATCACCTACCTATTCCTGGAGCTGAGATGTCACAAAAGCCTGCACCTGCCGTCATCAACTACCTACCTGTAGAGCTGTGATGTAAGAGACGTCTGCACCTACCATGATCACCCACGTACTCGTGGCGCAGTGATTTCACAGAGGCCAGCACCATCCATGATTACCTTCGAAACTCTAAGGCTCTAATGTCACAAATGCCTACACCAGAAGTGATTACCCAGCTAGTCATTGAGCATTGATGTCACAAACACTTACACCAGCCATGATCACCTAACTACTCTTGGAGCTCTGATGTCACAGAGGCCTACAAGAGGTGTGATCTCCTACCTAGTCATGGAGCTGTGACTTCAAAATGCCTGCACCACCCGTTGTCTCCCACCTACCCCTAAAGCTCTGATGTCACAAAGGCCTGCACTAGCCATGATCACCTACTTACTCGTAGAGCTGTGACGTCAGAAAGGCTTGCACCAGCCATGATCACACACTTACTCATGGAACTGTGAATTCATAAAGGCCTGAACCAGCTGTGATCACCCACCTACTCCTAGAGCTCTCATGTCACAAAGGCCTGTATCAGTCTTGATAGCCAAATCTACTCTTCGAGATGTGACGTCACAAAGGCCTGCACCAACCGTGATCACCTACCTACTCTTGAAGCTGTGATGTCACAAAGGCCTGCACCAGCCATGATATCTTAACTAATCTTGGACCTGTGATATCAAAAAGCTTGCACTACCATTTATCACCTACGTACCTCTAGAGCTGTGATATCACAAAGGCCTGCACTAGCCATGATCAGCAACCTTCTCATAGAGCTGTGATGTCATAAACACATGCACCAGCTGTGATCACCTATTTACTCCTGGAGCTGTGATGTTACAAAGGCCTGCACCTGCTTTTATAGTCCATCTACTCTTTGAGACGTTATGTCACAAAGACCTGCACCAACCATAATTTCCTACCTAGTTGTGGAGCTGTGATTTCAAAATGCATGCACCACCCATTATCACCTACCTACCCCTAGAGCTGTGATGTCACAAAGGCCTGCACTAACCATGATCACCTACCTACTCGTAGAGCTGTGATGTCACAAAGTCCTTGCACCAGATGTGATCACCGACCAAATCCGGGAGCTGTGGTGTCACAAAGGCCTACATCAGCCATGAAAAGCTACCTATTCCTGAATCTTAGCTGTCACAAAGGCCTTCTCCAGCTGTGATCACTTATCTACTCTTGGAGCTGTGATGTGACAAAGGCCTGCACCAGCTGAGATCACCGACCGAATAGAGGAGCTGTGGTGTCACAAAGGCCTACACCTGCTGTGATCACCTACCAAATTGTGGAGCTGTGACGTCACAAAGGCCTGCATCAGCCCTGATCACCGACCGTATCCAGGAGCTGTGATGTCACAAAGGCCTGCATCAGCGTGATCAGCGACCAAATGTGGGAGCTGTGGTGTCTCAAAGGCCTTCATCAGCCATGATCACCTACCTAATCCTGGAGCTGTGATGTCACAAAAGCCTGCATCAGCCATGATCACCGACTGAATCCGGGAGCTGTGATGTCACAAAGGCCTGAACCAAATGGGATCACCTATCAACCATCGTAACTTTTATGTCACAAAGACCTGCACCAGCCATGATCACCCAGCTACTTGTGGAGCTGTGATGTCATGAAGCCCTGCACCAGCCGTGATCTCCTACCTAACTCGTGCAGCTGTGATGTCACAAAAGACTGCACCAGCCATGATCACCTTACTTCCCCTAGAGCTGTGATGTCAGAAAGGCCTACAGCAGACTTGATCACCCAGCTACTCTTGGAGCAGAGATTTCACAAAAGCCTCCACCAGCATTGATCAAATTCTTTCCCCTAGAGCGTGAAGTCGCAAAGACCTACACCAGCCTTCATCACCCAGCTACTCATGTAGCAGTGATGTCACAAAGGCCTGCAGTACAGGGTTGGGCCCCACAGGTTCAGGATCATTGGGAATAGGTTCCTTTTTTATGAGAATTAGCCCTCCTCGATCGGTCCCAGGTTCCCAATATCGCACTCCCCAGGTTTTACCAGTAAGCCACCCCGGATCCGATGGTTTGGACACATTCAGCATTAAGTACTCACAAGTTCCAACGTCTGTTATTCCACCAACAGAATCTAGTTGTCAAGGCCTACACCCATTAGGTCCCCAGTTTACCTTCAAGTATTCATCTCTTCTTGGAGGAGACCAACCGGATGCAATTGTTTCTCAACCCCAATAGGCACAATAGTAGTGACCTGGATAATTACAGTATCCCTTCCCGGGGTTGGAGGCTGGGCAAAAGTAAAACCCCTTAAGGTTTAAACAGGGTTGTATGGGTGCTAATTGGCAAAGGTAAGCGCTAAAACTAGGTGCTCCAGGAGTGATTATGGTTTTGATCACTCCCTGATCCTCCCATCTACTTAAAGTCCATTTAAAGGGTTGGTGTGCATATTCTTCTCCATCTACTTGGGTGAACAATACAAGCAATGTTATTTCTAACAGAGCATGTCGGAAAGGGTGTAGGTCTCTTTTGATATTTGGGGAGAATATTCCTATCCTATTCCCCTTTTGGTTACGTCCGCTGTTGCCTAATTTGGGATAGCCGACCCTATTATCACCAACCTTGAGGCAGCTCTTCAAGCATCGCCTTGTAGTCCCATTTACTGGGCTCAGTTCTCCACGTTTTTTTACTCCTCTGCCTCGCTCGTCGACTCGGTTGCTTTGAGCCACGAGGGGTACCATCTTCTCGGCAGCAGGGGTATTCTTCAGGAGGGCGAATGTCGGCCTTAGCTGCTTGCCTCTGTTTATACGCTTCCCAATTTTTGTCTTTTATGTTAGGTGAATCATACCTTACTCCTTTAAGGAGCTTGCGGCAATCTCCTTTAAGTATCTCAGCAACGAATGGAGTGGGTTCGTTGGAATGATAGCAATAATTTTCAGGACTAATCCCTTCAGCGAATATCTCCCACCATTCCCTGGAATGTTCTTGAATTTTGCCTCGTGATACTTTTGTGTCTAATGCCAATTGAGTAATCTCCTGTTCTATTTCCCAACAGGAGTCACACACTCCTCGAGGGGGTCTCCCGTTACGACAATGAGACCACCATCATTCCCGGCATACTTTACAAATAAAACATGCAAAGGGATGACAGTTACAATTCGGGGTGTTACACTTGATTCTGATGTCTCTGGTGCTCATATACCTATACTCAGCTAATTCACTTTGGTTGCCCACTTATACCACAATCACGGAAGTGTCCATTTATGGTTTTTTTTGTTTGTTGTTTTTTTTTTTTTAATGTAAGCCTTAAATCCCCCAGCGTACTTGCGATTTGCTAAGAGCTATTCTCGATTGGCCCTTTTACATGGCTGGCATGAGTCCATCCTCTCTCAGCCGTCCTGACGGATGTTTCTGTGGTGAGTAAGAAAAGGTAAGGGCCCTCCCATCGTGGAGTTAAAGAAGTTTCCTTCCAAGATTTAATTAATACTTTATCTCTTGGCCTTATTTTATGAATTGCTATGTCCAGTGGGGGTCGCTGTGCTACCATCCCTTTGTTTCTTAGTTGTTCTCTTCGGACCATTAGTTGGGTGATATACGATTGGACCTGTGAGTCTTTGAGATGAGGGTGATCTTGGGGGGCTTCTAAATCATAAGGCATGCCGTATAGCATCTCAAAGGGGGAGATCCCTACGTCCGTACGGGGTTGTGTTCTTATATTCAACAGGGCGAGGGGAAGACATTTTACCCAAGACAATTTGGTTTCTATCATTAACTTGGTGAGTTGTTTCTTTATTTCTCCATTCATCCTTTCGACCCTTCCCGAACTTTGAGGATGCCAAGGGGTGAGATATTCCCACTCTATTCCCAAAGCTGCTAGAGTTTCTTTTGTCACTTTTGATACAAAATGGGGTCCCCTATCAGAGTCAATTGCTTCGATAATCCCATATCTTGGGATTATTTCTTCCAACAGTATTTTTACTACTGCTTGGGCTGTTGTCCGGGCAGTCGGGTATGCTTCCACAAAATGTGTTAAATGATCCACAATTACGAGTGGATATTTATACCTGCTTACTTTGGCTAATTCAGTAAAGTCAATTTGGATCCTAGCAAATGGTCTATGAGCCAATTCCCTCCCTCCTAATGGTCTTTCTCTCAGTTGGTGTTTGTTAACTTTTTGGCATGTCAAACAGTCACCCACTATCCTTTTTGCAATACTGTACACCCCAATGCACATATATTTGGTGGCAAACTTGTCTACCAGGGCCCGTGTTCCCCAATGTGTCTTTTCATGGAATTGTCTCATAACCTCTAGGGCCAAAGACTTCGGGAGGACTTCCCGTCCATCGGGTAGTTTCCACTGCCCTCTGTCTCCTTCTTTAACTCCCATTTTACCACGTTTCTCCTTTTCCTGTACAGTGAAGCTCAAGATGTGATATACTTTCCCATGACAACAGCAATGCTTCGCCCCTGGGGTGTCACAGGCACACTTTATTGCATCAATTCCCCAATCTTTCCAGCATGCATAACAGGGAAACTCTTCCAAATTACCCCCACATGTGTGGCATCGCCTTCTACACTCTAATGGGTCTTCTTTGGTTCTCTGACTCAACGTTAGCAAGGCCGCCTTCTTTGCCTCTTGATCAGCCAAATTGTTTCCTCTACTTCGGGGATCAAGCCCTTTCTGATGGCCCCTTAGATGTACAACTGCTATTTTGGTAGGACCTCCTAGGGCTCGCAGGACTTGGGTAATTAATCCTCGCTGCACCAAATCTTTCCCTTGAGAATTTATCAAGCCTCTTTCTTCCCAAATTTTTCCAAAGGTGTGTATAACTTCATAAGCATATTTTGAATCCGTATATACGGTTCCGGTTTTACCTTTTAGTCGCCGTAAGGCCTGTGACACTGCATAGAGCTCACGTGCTTGAGCTGACCAGCTATGACTCAGGGGTCCTGATTCTAACACGCTGAAGACTTTCCCATCTACTATGGCATATCCTGATTTCCTTTTTCCTTCTACCACCCGGGAAGATCCATCCACAAACCACTTTTCTCCCTCTTCTAGCTCTTCTTCTTCTAGGTCTGGCCAAATTTTTGTTTGTTCCTCAATGTTATGGAGACAGTCATGAACTAACGTGTCACCTCCCAGTTCCCCATACAGAAACTGGGCTGGATTTTGCAGAGTTGTAACCTCTAAGGACAGCTTGGGCGAGGCTATTAGAATGCCTTCGTATTTCAGCAGTCTAGAGTCAGTGATCCATTTTTCTGCTTTCTGCTGCAAGATCCCCCTTATGTTGTGTGGTGACAATATTCTTAGTTTTCCTCCAAAAGTAATTTTGTGGGCCTCTTCTGCTAAAAGGGCACCTGCCACTATAGCCTGCAGACAAGTTGGCCATCCTCTGCTCACGGGGTCCAAAAGCTTGGATAGATACCCTACTGGCTTCTTTTTCCCTGCCCAATCCTGGGCTAAGACTCCTAATGTGGTGCCTTCCTCAGTATTTACAAACAGAAAGAAAGGTTTCTTGAAATCTGGTAGACTTAAAACAGGAGCATTAACTAGATCAGCTTTCAAGTTTTTCAGTTGTAACTCATCATCTTGGGTCTGGAACTTCCCCAGTGCCTGCTCCACAGCATCAGTGGTGACGGTGATATAATTGCCATCGGGGGTTGGGTTCCATACTGGTTTTGTATATATTTGTATATATTTAATGTTATTGTTATTATTTTCATTAAAGCTGTCTTAGTTTTATTTCTAATCCCTATGTCTCTCTCACTTACTCCTTTACTCTTACCCATTGGAGAGTGGTTAATAGAGAGCATCTGTTATTTGGTGGCTGGCCCAGCCCTAACCCTTGACAAAACCCAAATGTTTCTTTATTTTTGAATAGTCATGAAATAAATGTTTAACTTAAAAGATTTTTCTATTTGAATAAGTTAAATATAGTGTCAAATGAATGTACACGTTGAATAATCTAGTGGCTCAGAAATATGCTAAGGTAACTGATTATATGACTTGACCCAAGTCATATAATCAGTGACAAACTCAGTTTGTCGGTGTGGGAAATTTTATTGCTGTTATTTTAACATTATAAGATGGTCTACATGGATTTATATTGTGAGATAACACACTTCTGGTTTTCTAGTCACTTTTATAAACACTTTATTTAATCAAGTGTTTTGTAGTATTTTCTATATAGTTGGTCCAAATCACATCATGAAATGTAGTTTGCAAGTACTACATTAAAGATACTTTTCCCCATATTATTTTTATGAGAAAAGTAAAACTAAGGAAACAAAACAGAGTTTATATTTGCTTTGAAGAAATGCATGCTCAAAAAAAAATAAAATTGGGGGAACACATTGCTGATCTAAAAAGACTTAAAACAATTGTGTGTGTGTACGCACAATTGAGTTGGGTGAGAAATACCCTTGTTTGACTCGTCTACGTTAATAATTAGTGTTGTCTCTTGCTTTTCTCTCTTTTCTAAACCTTTTAGTGAAAAGTATCTGATTAAATTCTGGATTTTCATTCCTGATTTATTTAATCCAATGCATTAATTTGTATGCTATCCATGTGTCTGAGCTACCCTAACAATTCATTTATATCTGAAGGTGAAGCATTTTTAATGTGACTTTTATCTTTAAATCTATTTAATTAGCTATTGTGTAATATCCTGTTAACTTTTAATTGCAGCCAATCAGATGATGATTCTGGGTCAGCATCAGCTTCTGGATCTCTTTCAAGCTCTGGAAGAAGTAGTGATGGAAGTAGCAGTCAATCAGGTAGCAGTGACTCTGAGTCTGGTTCAGAGTCAGGCAGTCAAACAGAATCAGAGTCTGACACATCTAGAGAAAAGAAACAAGTTCAAGCTAAACCACCACCAAAAGTTGATGGATCTGAGGTAAAACAAAACACGTAAACTAATGTTTTGTTGGGGAAAACCCCCCACTCTGTGCAGAGTAGATACAAGAGCAATTTTAATTTAAACAAACCCATAATTTACTTAAAATTTTAACTTGCTTGGGTTAGTGAAAGCACATTGAGCTCTCATAACAATCATTGAGCTCTTAAATATTCATCTCTAAATACATAAATTTAAATAAATAACCAAATTTTATCACACAGAAACAGCTAATAACTTATTGCATATTTTTGAAAACAAAGCCAAACATAATGTGATTTCTAAAATTTTTTTAAGTTGTCTCGCTAATGCTTAATTTCTTCATAAATGATTGAAATACAATTTCAGGCTTATATGCGGCTTCTCTTCTGTATGGGGAAAAAGTCTACCCAATTTAGAAAAAACAGTGGTGTTTAGAAATCTCTTAACTACAATAGATGAAAGTTACCGGAAAGGTAACAACAGACAAGGAGAAGGCTGAGGTAATCAACAACACTTTTGTCTCAGTCTTCATTGGCAACTTCTCTCCTCAGTTCCCCATGAGCCGGCAATGTGCACTTGTGGCCAATAATGCCAATGGTATCCTGGGATGCATAAAGAAGAATGTGGCCAGCAGGTCGAGGGAAGTTCTCCTCTACTCTAGTGAGGCCACATCTAGAGTATTATGTCCAGTTCTGGGCTCCCCAGTTCAAGAGAGACAGGGAACTACTGGAGAGAGACTACAAGGATGATTAAGGGACTGGAACATCTCTCTTATGAGGAAAGACTGAGACCTGAGGCTGTTTAGCCTGGAGAAGAGAAGACCAAGAGTGGATCTTATTAGTGTTTATAAATATTTGAAGGGTGGATGTCAAGAGGATGGGGCCAGTCTCTTTTCAGTGGTGCCCAGTGATATGATGAGGGGCAATGGGCAGAAACTAGAACACAGGAGGTTCCACCTCAACATGAGGAAAAACTTCTTTACTGTGCGACAGAGGCCTGGACTAGGCTGCCCAGAGAGGTTGTGGGGTCTCCTCTGGAGAGATCCCAAACCCGCCTGGACACGTTCAAGTGCAACCTGCCCTGGGTAAACCTGCTTTGGCAGGGTGGTTGGACTAGATCATCTCTCGAGGTCCCTTCCAACACCTACCATTCTGTGGTTCTGTGATCTAAGTGTGTCCAGGAGCTCCTCGTCCATCCATGAAGGCCTCCTGGCATTCTTGCCTGCCTTCCTCTTTTATGGGACACATCACTCCTATGCTTGGAGGAGGTGGTCCTTGAATATCAACCAGTTATCTTGGGCCCCTCTCCTCTCCAGAACTTTATCCCATGATACTCTACCAAGCAGGTCCCTGAAGAGGTCAAAGCCTACTCTCCTGAAGTCCAGGGTAGTGAGCATGCTGCGCACCCTCCTTGCTGCCCTAAGGATCTTGAACTCCACCATTTCATGGTCACTGCAGCCAAGGCTGCCCTTGAGCTTCACGTTCCCCACCAGCCCCTCCTTGTTGGTGAGAACAAGATCCAGCACAGCACCTCTCCTTGTTGATTCCTCTAACACTTGGAGAAGGAAATGTCATCAATGAATTCCAGGAACCTCCTGGATAGCTGGTGCCCTGCTGTGCTGTCCTTCCAACAGATATCAGGGTGCTTGAAATCCCCCACAAGGACCAGGGTTTGTGAACATGAAGCTGCTCCTATCTGTCTATAGAGAGCCTCATCTGCTCAGTCCTCCTGGTCAGGTGGCCTGTAGCAGACCCCGACTATAACATCACCTTCCCCTGCCCTCCCTTTAATCCTGACCCATAAGCTCTCCCTAGCTTCTCATCCATCCCCAGGCCAAGCTCCATGGATTCCAGCTGGTCACTGACATAGAGAGTGACACCCCCTCCTCTTCTTCCCTTCCTGTCTTTCCTAAAGAGCTTGTACCCATCTATTCCTACATTCCAGTCATAGGAGCCATCCCACCACGTTTCAATGATGACAATAACATCATAGCTCTGCAGACGTGCACACATCTCTAACTCCTCTTGTTTGTTCCCCATGCTTCATGCATTTGCATAGAGGCATTTAAGTTATGCCCCCATTAAAGTTGACTTACTGGCTGGAATCCATTATCTTGCACTTCAGGCGCTCTCTTGCTGGCCTGTGATCCTTCTCCGGGTCCAGGGCATCTATTACTGCCACTGGCCTTGAAGTGGGATGGATTGAAGATTCACCTCTCCCAGCAACTCTAGTTTAAAGTCCTCTCTACTAAATTGGCAAGCCTGTGGCAAAAGATGCTCTTCCCCTTCTGTGACGGGTTGGAGTCAAGGAGCTGTAGTAAATGGGGTTACATCAGGCTGGTATCTAGTCAACAGTGGCATGCCCCTGGGCTCAATTTTAGGGCCAGTGACAGCCCCAGTTCCCTCAGTCTTTCTTCATAGGGGAGATGCTCAAGTCCCTTCATCATCCTCCTCACCTCCGTTGGATTCTTCCCAGTAGATCCCTGTCTCTCTTAAATTGGGGAGCCCAAAACTGGACACAGTATTCCAGGTGGGCTCATTCCCTGCCAGAAAGGGGAATGTTCATCCCTTTCTTTCCTACTCAGTCTTACTGGCAGCTTTGCTTGCTCGGTCTGCTGCTGGATTCTCCAGTTGTTCTCAGTCACCCCATGACAACATATCCACGTCTACTGGGAAGGCACAGTCAGACCAGGCTCTCTACCAAACACTGGTGATCACTGTCGGGAGGAGATGAGTGTGTTGGTTCTCAGCTCATGTTTTCTGTTTCATGAAAGTAAACCAGCATCATCTTAAGCTTATTTGTCCAGTTGGGCAGTAGAGTAAGAAGTAGAGACTGAGGTGCTACACCCTTGCGGGTGTTTCACCCTCAGTGTAACAACACTGACACGACATGGGATAAACTATCTTCAATTTGGGTGTGTTTTGAGTAGAATCCATCATAAAAATTTCAGGTCTGGGATTGAAGGTGGTTAGCACTTGCTGCAATTTCCTGATTGTTGGGTTTTTTTGTCTCTTGTAGCAGAGTTTTGCTGTGGATTCTTTGTGATCCTGATCCTGGGCAACTTCTGGTTCCTCGCTGTTCTGTACCTGCTGTGGCTGTACCTCGACTGGGAAACACCATGCACAGGAGGCAGACGGTCCCAGTGGGTCAGAAGCTGGACAGTTTGGAAGTACTTCAGGGAATACTTTCCCATTCACGTGAGTAAAAGGTTTCTCACAGAACTGTAAACACTGGAACTGAGACAGCTTGAATGGCCATGAGCGTGGACAAACATCAAAGACTCATCCTTGGTAAAATCCTAATACTTATTCCAGGGTGAACTTAACTTAAACATGGGAGGTCTGGGATTTAGTGACAAAAAGGGGCAGAGGCTGATTTTCTGCTTGGACAGAAAGTTGGGTCACAAGGTAGTGCCTCAGCACAGCTAACGTTGAATGTGATACCTTGAGAGACACATCTAATTAGACTTTGTTTATCTGTCAGACGGGACAGTAAAGTGCTCAGAAGGAAATGAACTGTCATTAGTTCTGTGTCCTCTCAACGTGTGATCTCCAGACTTGCTGTTTTTAGGAATCCTTCTGAGGCAAGCATCATGATGTCCTCCCCTGTCTCTGTTTTTTCAGCTTGTAAAAACTTCCGATCTGAGTCCAAATCACAACTACTTACTTGGCTTTCACCCTCACGGGGTCCTGGTAGCTGGAGCCTTTGGAAACTTCTGCACCGGTCCAAGTTTCAAAAATTTATTTCCTGGGCTTACTCCGTATCTTCATATCATGCCCATCTGGTTCGGCTGCCCCTTCTTCAGAGAATACATAATGAGTGCTGGTAGGTAAAAGCAGAATGTTGGAGCTGTTGCTCCCTATTGCAGCTCCTGCTTCAAGTGTAGGGTCTGTTCCTCTACCTGTAAATGGTAAGCAAGTTCCTTTTCCAAAGGATCAGCATTGCTGCTAAATTAAACCTCTGTTTTACTGCACTGAGCACCGGTTATTTCATAGTATCATAGAATCATTCAGGTTGGAAAAGATCCTTGGGATTATTGAGTCCAACCATTAACCCTGCTTTGCAAAGTTCACCCCTAAACCATGTCCCCCAGCACCACATCTAAACGACCCTTAAACACATCCATGGATGGTGACTCAGCCACCTCCCTGGGCAGCCTGTTCCAGTGTCTCACTACTCTTGCTGTGAAAAATGTTCCCCTAATGTCCAGTCTAAACCTACCCTCTTACAGCTTCAATCCATTCCCTCTTGTTCTATCTCTAATATGGTTTAGTGGTTTTTGACAGGGCTAGGAATAAGGTTGGACTTGATGATCTTGAAGGTCTCTTCCAGATGAAACTATTCTATGATTCTAATTACCTGCGAGAAGAGACCAGCACCAACCTCTCTCCAATGTCCTTTCAGGTAGTTGTAGGGAGTGATGAGGTCTCCCCTCAGCCTCCTCTTCCTCAAACTAAACAGTCCCAGCTCCTTCGATCACTCTTCATAAGATTTATTCTCCAGGCCCTTCACCAGCTTCGTTGCCTCCTCTGCACTCGTGGAGGAGAAGGGCGTATTAATTTCTAATGTTGTTTAGTCCTTGCACAAACACTTGTAAAACAAATTGAGGATTATCTCTTCCCTGCAAGGCTTAAAGTCGTACTCATTACAAGGATCTTCCTAGTCGGAAGTTAATTACCTGCTTCTGACTGAGGCCCCTTATTGCAAATTTGTGTCATTTTAATTACAGATGTAAACAGCTGTTTACAGCTGTAAACTTTAATTACAGATGTAAATTAAGATGTAAACTCTAAAGACAGGAACTTCTCTGTTCTGAGCAGCACTTGTCATAAAGGGGTGATATTCATGACTGGTTCTGCAGTAATAAAAGATAAAAATAACAAGCAGCAAACTTTGGGGAACAGAAGAGTGTATAATGAAATCCGGAGTCGCGTTTCCCCGCAGTGGTGTAATACATGAGTTATTTTACTTCAGCTGGTAAAACTAGGGCGTTTGAGTAGATACAGTCTGGAGCACAGGACAGGTTTAGGAGACAGTTCTAGCTCCTGATCCTGGCTGCAGGACCATGCGGTGACTTGACAACTCAGCTTCAGCAGGCACAGAAATTTGTCCCAGGGAGAGGCAGAGGCTCTTGCTTTTTCTTCCAGAGAAAAATGCGTGCTGACAGGGGAGCGAGCATCGCTCGAGTTACTTGTGAGCCTAACAGGGACTGTGGCAGCATAGGTGGCAAATGGAGGTAGGTTTTTACTGAGGTCATACCTTGCTTCAGTAGCAGGGTGTTCCTCTTCGTGGGCAGCTCTCAGAACTAGGTCACAGTCATCTTCCCTTTCTTGTGAGGTTTTCATAATCCATGTTGTAATGTCCCTAACAGGAGAAAAAAAAAAAAAAGTAGCTAATTGGAGATGAAGGATTTGCTTGGCATCCAAAATGGCACCCTTTGGTACTAGCCCTGTAAAAAACAAACCCAAACAAACCCAAAAAAACCAACCCCAATCAAAACCAACCAACCCCCTAAAAACCACCACCACGAACTAGACTTGATCTCTGGCTTGTCATTTAGACCGTATTAATTCAACACAACGTAATTAAACGTGGCCTCCGGGTAAATTGCACCTCTGTGAGCCTTTGAGGTAAAACTTGGGGCCCGAGGAGTCCTGGGAGGTGTTGGATGCATGTCTGTTAGAAAGGGGATTTTTCAGAGCGAGGTCTGAGCCACTGCTCAAGGCTGGTGCAGCAGTGTGCAAATGATTGGAAGGGTCGGGATCAGCAGGAGGACCAGGAAAGCTTCATAGACTCTGCTGGTTCAGCCGAAGCAGATGAATGAGTGCTGAGTCCTGGTTCCTAGAGAAGGAGCTGATGCAGTCACTGGGGATGGTACAAGGGGAGACTTCTCTGTAATGGTTATGCTGTTGCTTTAGAGCTTTGTTCAATGTTGAACATGGAGCCGCTGCTTTAGAGCTTTGAAAGAAACAACAGGGATCAGCTCGGCACTGTAGGTCCACGTTTGAGTTCACAAGTCCCCTGTTGATTCTGCTAAGCCCTCAGTGCCTGTGTTTATAGCCATCCTCAGCACCACAGCTCCACGGCTTGGAAACCCCTCCAGGGATCACGAGGACTCCACCACTGCCCTGGGCAGCCTGGCACAGCCCTGGACAATACTTGCCAGAGAGAATTTTTTCCTAAGATCCAACCTAAACCAGCACCTTGGCCATCTGGGCCCACACTGGCTCATCTTCAGCTGGCTGTTGAACAACAGCCCCAGGTCCTTTTCCTCCAGGCAGCTTCCAGACTCTTCCCCAGGCCTGGAGCATTGCAGGGGGTTGTTGTGACCCAACTGCAGGACCCAGCTCTTGGCCTTGTTGAACCTCATCCCACTGTCCTCAGCTCATCTTTCCAGCCTGGCCAGATCCCTCTGTAGAGCCTCCTGACCCTCCAGCAGATCAACACTCCCACCCAACTTGGTGTCATCTGCAAACTTACTGAGGGTGTCCTCGATCCCCTCACCCAGATCCTGATCAGAGACAAACCCATAGCAATCCCACTGTCATCCCCTCACAACTGGAAGAGCAGGTTTTCACAGGGGTGCTGCAGCACACAGCTACAGACAAATTCTGCAGCAGATGTGAGACTTGTTCTGTTACCAACACCCGGGAAACCCTGGGTTTTGTTACTAAAATACAATACAGGCTCTGATTGCCACCTCACTGGTGCTTCTGACTTCCAGCTCTTGCTCCTTAATTTGACTCTCTTAACTCCAATTAAATTAGCCAAGACAGACGATGATAAATTCCTGCAAGCAGAACTATCCTGGAAATACTACATCCACACCACATAGACTCAGCAGCTCGTGGTAAGTAGGTATTGTACCACCTCTATTCCTGGGTTATGTTACTCATCCCATTTCCCATCTCAGAAATTTTGAGGAGGCTCCTCCCATTCATAACCATTTTCTCTCTGACCCTGCCAATAAGCTTTGTCTTCCCTGCAGAGCAGCACACAAATGCTGCACTCCTCTCCCAATGGGATCAGAAATAGCTGAACAGGGCAGCGAGGCACCAAATACAAACAGCTCTGTGTTTGTCTTTAGGTGTTTACCATAAATTTCATTGCTCAGGAGCATCCCGGATTCAGATGAGCACCCTAGGGGGACATCTCCACACCGACCTACATCACTTGAGGTTTGTGTTTTGAATTGTGTGTTGCTACCAGGAAACAGAAGGTATGCAAGAGGTTGTGTTCTAAAACTGGATGTACAGACCTGGCACACTTGTCTAAACGATGTCCTCATTTTGGACAACAAGGTCTTCTGTCAGAACACTTAAACTGACTGTCCATCAAGCCCCCTAAATCAAAACACTTCTAGCAAACAAGCCCAATCCAGCAGAAACCCAGGGAAAGGGAAGGGAACTACACGGGGCAAACCAATATCCTCCTCCTTTTCTCTTGGGGATTGAACTCAAACACACCCCAGAGGGATGTGCTGCCTGGGGCAGCAGCCAGCTCTCCAGCCACAGCTCGGGGTCAATGCCTGGCATTGCCAGTTGGAGTTGCCACCAAGTTTTAAAGATAAAAGGTTTTGTTGTGATCAGAAGGTCACGACAGCCCATTGTACAGAGCTCCACAAGGCTTAGAAGTACCAACGAGGGGAAAAAAAAGCAGTTTAGAAGGAGGACACTAGATGATCTAGTGATCATTACCTAGATGATCTTTAAGGTCCCTTCCAACCTGAACCATTCTATGATTCTGTGACACATACATTTTTAAACTCTACTGCTGACCAGTTCAGGGGTTTCCACACAAAGGTGAAAATCAGTTATGGAAGTTAAATAAAATTAAAAATAATATACATATATGTGTGTGTGTGTGTGGTGGTTTGACCATGGCTGGATGCCAGGTGCCCACCAAGCTGCTCTACCACTCCCTCCCTCCCTCCTCCTCCTCTCAGCTGGACCAGGGGGAAGAAAACAAGATGAAACTCATGGGTTAAGACAAAGGCAGTTTAGTGAAAAGTAAAGCAAGGAAGGAAAAGAAAACAAAGATTTATTCTCTACTTCCCATCAGCAGGAGATGTCAGGAGCCCCTTTTGGGGGACAGCAGGGCAATGGTTGCTCTGGAGGACAAGCTGATGCCTCAACCCCCTCCTCCTTTTTCTCACTTTTATATTTGAGCTGACATCATATGGTGTGGAATATCCCTGGGGTCACTTTGGGTCAGCTGTCCCAAACGTGTCCCCTCCCAAGGCCTTGTCCACCCCAAGAATGTCAGAACACCAACCCTGGTGCCGTGCGAGCCCTGCCCAGCAGCAGCCACAGCACCGGGGTGTTACCAGCACCTTTCCAGCTCCCAGTGCCAAGCACAGCACTGGGAGAGCTGCTATGGGGAAAATGAGCCCCAGCTCAGTCAAACCCACTACATGGAGAAAAGCTGTATCATGGTTTGCTTGTTTTTGGAATGACACTCGAAGGGAAGAGACACCAAGACCAAATGACTGAATGTGCGTAAGAAGCTCTCGTGCTCCTAACCTCTGCTAAACAGGGACCCAGTGGGGACCCAGCACTTACCCCAGCTCTGCTGGGGCAGGGAGAGAATAGGAAGGACAGAAACCAGCACATCGGAATGATTGAAAATAGAACTAAAAGTCAAGAAGGCAGCAGCAGCTTAGCAGAGACACCTTAGGTGACTTCAGCGTTAGATGGGCTGAGAGGCTGAGAATAGAGCAGTAAATCTGGGGTTCCCACCTGCCAAAGGACAGGAGAAACCCTTCTCTTTTTTACACTAAGGGAAGATGATCTCATCGGGTAGATTATGGCTTTGGCAAATCATTTTTTAATCATTTAAGCAAGTCATTAGAATGAACGGATTCAAAAGAGGGTGAAGATGCAGAGCGCATCCCTCTCTCAGAACCGCAGCTCCCCTGCCGCCGCGCAGCCTCCTCCCGCAGCACGTTTCTTCCCAGGCAGGCAGCTTCCCCTGGCTGTGTTTCTGGAAGAATCCCCACTGCTGAGCTCAGGTCAGTATTCCTCTTCTCCCACGCTTGTTTTTATTCTCATTCTGGACTCACACGATCACCATTTCCACACGTTCCCTGTCAGCGTCGCCGTGAATCCCGCCGCGTCTCTCCTGCGCTGCCCTCGCGCCACTCTCCGATGGACCCAGTAGCACAACTGCTTCCATCCGCTGCAGCAAAAGCTCCGGATCTCTCTGTTGCCATCCTCGGGCTCCTGTGGTTTCCCAGCTGCTGCCAGGGTTCAGCAACTGGGAACACACCGGGATGGCACCGACCGCGGCAGTGACAAGTGGCACTTGTCACTCCAGGAGTGGTACCGTGCCCTTTCCTAACCTGCTTTCTCAGCAACACTGCAGCTGTCAGGTGCTATTTTTTTTACTTCTCCTCTTCATGATTCTCCAGTCGGGAGCTGCAGCTCACAGAGCACGTGTGGCAGAGCTCTGGAACAGGCTGCCCAGAAGGGTTCTGCAGTCTCCTTCTCTGGGGACATTTAAAACCTGCCTGGACACGTTCATGTGTGATCTGCTTTAGGTGATCCTGCTCTGTCAGGGGGATAGGACTCGATGACCTTTCGAGGTCCCTTCCAACCCTGAACACTCTGTGATGCTGTGGCAGCCGTGGGAGACACCCACGTCCCCAGCCCTGCTGCTCAAACCACAGAGAGGTGGTGGCTGCCCCATCCCTGGCACCATTGCAGGGGAGGTTGGCCGGGGCTCTGAGCACCCTGCTGTAGTAGTTAATTAAAAGAACTGAGCTGAAAAGTAAAATTACTGAACAGAATTAGTTCTGTTTTCACTCAAACCAGGACAGTCTTCAACACCAATGATGGGCCCTGGGACTTGCAGAGCCCTGTGTTGGAAGACCATGATGGGGGGACAATAATCTCCCAGTTGACCCTGAACTTGTTCAAGACTTGCTGTTCCAGTTGGATGGTCATATATATATGGGGCCCAATGGGATTCATCCCTGGGCACTGAAAGAGTTAGACGATGTCATCGCAGGACCCCTCTCCATTATTTTTCAGTGGTCTTGGGAGTCTGGAGAGGTCTCAGTCAACTGGAAGCTGGCAAATATTGTCTCAATTTTCAAGAAGGGTAAGAAGGAAGACCCTGGTAATTACAGGTCCGTCAGTCTCATTTCAGTGCCTGGTAAAATTATCGAGAAGGTTATTCTGAGAGTTATTGAGAGACAACACAGTCATTGGTCATAGTAAGCACAGGTTCATGAGGGGAAAGTTCTGCTTAACTAACTGAATTTCCTTTTACAACAAGGTCACCCATCTAGTTGACAAAGGGAAACCAGTAGATGTGAGGGTTTGGGATTTTAGCAAAGCTTTTGATACTGTCTCTTACCTTCTGGAGAAAATATCCAGCACACAGCTAGACAAGTCCATAATATGTTGGGCAAGCAATTGGCTGATGGGTCATTGGACATTAGGAAAAGGTTCTTCACTGAGAGTGTGTTCATTCACAGATGACCCAATACCTAAATTTTTTAAGTATTTTTAGGATCTCACCATCTCTCCTCCTTGTTTTCCTTCCTGTTTCCATCTCAACCAACAAGGAAAGAAATAAAAACACTTACTCATTCTCTCAGCAGTTAATTTATGCTTCTTGTATGCTTTTTCAATTCACATACCAATTCTTTGAATGAAATCTGAAAGAGCTCTCTCATTAGGCATTCTGAAGGTAACTGCATTGTTTCAGAAACTCTGTTCATTCTGAGATGCAAATTGGCTTGTGAAATTTCAGGATAGCTCAATAGGTAAACAGTACCGAGTTTTTTTATGTTAATTGTTCATGATAGTGTGATTTTGTTCATGACTTCTAAAGCTTGGTTCCAAAGCTTAAGGTCTCCTGCACTGTTCACTGCAACTACAATTACAGTTCTAGTTGTCTACAGTTCTAACACCCTAGTTATTGTATTTTTACATTCTAAACAATTTATTGAAGTTTATATTAATATAGCGTAGATCCTTTTACAACTCTTTAAAGCTACCTCTTCATTATTTTTTGTGTTTATTTCCTCTAGAGGGAAGGTTAGTTAAAAATGGAAATGTGAGTTAGAAAGATAATAGATTTTTTTTCTTTCTAAAGCCTAGCAGTTCTAAATTGCTATATTCTTGTATAGCAGCATTTTAAAGACAGAGGAAAAGAAAACATAGGATGCTTTTAGATGTTATTTCTATACTCAGAAAGGAAAAAAATAACATCTAACTGTTTAGAGCTTGCAAAGGCAATTTTGAATAAGAATAAAATGTCCATGGAGTGAAAATAATGATCCTTATTCTGCATGAAACTGATTTATTAGAAGAATTTGTTTATGTACAAAGATGAGCTAAAGGTTAATTCTGACTTCTGTGAACCTCAGTTTCCCTGCAGTTGTGATGAAGATGACCATTATTCAAAAAGTGGCATTTACAGGAAAGTCTAATTAGGTATGGCAATTCTGTGTCTTGGAAATGCCTCGCTAACCCTGATGGGTTTCATCCTGGAATGAACTATGCTGGTTGTGCTGATAATTTTGAAAAAAACCCCAAACAAACAACAACAGAATTTCACCCAATGCCCCCTCAATGACACAGAGGACTACTAACAAAAACAAGACTAAGGAGAGAACTATCCATTGCAAAAGCTCTGTTAATGCAACTTAATAACACACTAAGTTGTTATGATTTTCTTTCTCCAAAACAATATGTCACACATTCATCCAGTAAAAGTGTTACAATACTCAGTAAAATTTGTTTTGTGAGCTTTTAAGTGACACCAGTGGGGTTTTTTCCTCCAGAACTTTGTCCTAGAATATACCATAAACATGTTGGGTTTCTGCTGAGAAAAATCCAAGCACATAACAAGTGTGTTTTGGGGCCAAGAAACAATGTCAACAAGTGAGAGAGCATGAGAGAGAGAGAGATGAAACAAATAAATGCTGGCCTCTGTTTGCTGCATGTTCCACATTGGGCAATCTCTTTTTGTTAGGTGTTTCTTTCCAGTTGCAGTGGCATCGGGCTTTGCATCTGTTTCTGACTCAGATTCAGCTTGAGAAGTACTCTCTCCCTGCTCTGTTGAGGGACTTGGCTGTTTTGTTTGTTTTCTTTTCCTCACAGGAGACACTTGTACAGGTGCAGATTGAGTGGGAGTGGCCGCTGTGGGTGTAGCTGCTGGCTTTGCTGCTGGAGTTGGAACAACTTCAGTGTTTGTTGTGGGAGTTGAAGCAGCAACACTGCTTCTTTTCATCCCATTTCTCATTTTCCCTTAAAAACACCATCAGGTCCACTAAGGTATCATAGTTCAAGATACCTCCTGCCGGCCATTTCAGTCTCTTACTCAATTTATATAGTGGCCATATATCGGTACAATATTTTTCAGCCTTTTTATGGCCTAAGTTCCCTCCTGGTTGACCTCCCAGCTGCCTCCAACGTGCGAAAATGCACCCTAAGGGGGTTTTACGATCGATCTCCTGACTCCATCCCCCACCCATTGCAGTGTTTACAAAATCCCACACCTCTTAAAATAACAATAGATAACGGGACACAACCAAATTATCCCAATCACAACATACAACAACAAAAGGGTCTTATACTAAATCACCTGAAACTAACCCTGAATTTACGTCTATATTATCATAGAATTCCAGGGCCAGTCTTCCCTGTGGGTTGGATCCAGTCAGCCCTCTGTTCCCCTCAGAAAGGAATCACCTATGACAATGACCCTTCTTTTTTCCCTTCACAGAAGCAATCCTAATGCACATGGCTGCCTGGCTCACCCCAGGCAACCCCCTGGATGGGCCTTCACCTACATCCTCATTTGCCTAGCCCTGAAGTTCCAGAGCCCCATGCCTGTTGTGTAAGAGCAATGGAGAAGATGAGGGAGGCCAGGAGGGGATTCACCTGCCTCCCCATATAGGGACCTACTTCCATTCCCCCATCTCTTAGGTCCCCTTTTTCTGCCTGGTGGCAAGAGGGGAGGAGATCCTCTGCTTCTTGTGGAGCCTTTATCTGTTGCCTTTGCCTCAGAATGTGGCTCCACCAATCTATACCCCCCCTCACAGTCCCTGATACTCCTTAACCTTTCACCTTCCTCTTCAGCTCTGCCACCAGGCTGAGTAGATTATTCACCTAGTCACACCACACACAGGTATTGATTGTCTCTGTTGCCCTCCAGTACAAGTGACAGGCTCAGGCACTCCATACAGCCAGACACCTGCACAACCACATGTTTGTGCAGGAGCTCCATCTGGGTCCCCACATTCCTTTTAGAAATGGCTTTCAGCCAAGCAGTAACCATGGCTAGGTCCTCTTCTGGGAGAGCAATGACCACTAGTTGAGTTTGCCTCTGAAAGGGGGCCTCATGATTAATGAGGCCTTGGGATCATGATCTGTGGGAATGTAGTCTTTGCATGTGTCCTTGAATATCACATGAGGTCTCAAAAGCATGCGTGTCACACCTCTGCCCCCTCATGGCTCTTGTTAAATTCCGCATATTTTCATGGATCATAGACACATTCAGTATTAGCAAAGACAGTCGGCCTAAAGTACAAGGTCCACCTTTGATGTGATATGGAATGCCAGGCCAGGGTCTGTTCCCACAAATTAAAAATGTGCTGGGTGACAATTTAAGGGGTGCATTGGTGCCCACAGATATGTTAGTTATTGTCTGATTACACCAGGCAGTTTGATTTCGGTACATGACCAACGTGCTGTTTACTGGCCTTCTGTTACTTTGATTATTCCCCATGTAATTGACATTATAGCATAGGGATGCTTGTACTGAGCCTAAAAGCTGTAGCTCCTGAAGTTCCCCCTCCGCTATGGTAAGGTGCGGGAACCAAACATCCACAGAGGCATTGAGGGTCTCTCGGCACACTCTGTGTGCATTGCGTGTGCTGTTACACAACACCATCCATTCATTTTTACTCCACGGGATCCCCACCAAGCAAGTGGAGAATGGGTTGGCAGGTGTGGCTATACTAAGACACATGGTATCTTGCCCTGTCACGTTCGTGAGAGTCACCCAGACATTTTCCTCTGGCTGCGGAACCAGAAAACTCAAGACATAAACCAGCTGGATATACAGTCCAATAAGCAATCTCCTCATTCTTCCGTCGAAGAGAGGTGGGCTTCTGCATCTGTTGGGTTTGCTGACTCTCATGCTGTTAGGTGTGGCTTAATGAATCGCACTGGTACCCACTTTGGTCCAAAGTCTGTAGAAACACAAGCATATCCCCATCCCCAGGTTATCAATGGGAAGGGGCCTTGCCACTTACCTGTGGCCAAGTCTCGGATACAAACTCGTGGTTTCTCTTGAGCTTCCTGCAGCTGTTCAAAGTGGTGCTGTATTGGTAGGAGACTGCGATTATTGTAGTTCAAAAAATGTAAAACAGAAGTCGCTTTCCAGAGTCTTTCCTGTGGAGAGCCTTCCATACTCCCGCTTTTTTGTTTAGTGAGCGTGACTTTCAGTGTTTGGTGCACTTACTCTACAATTGCCTGACCAGTTGGTGAGTGAAATATGCCTGTTATATGCATTATGCCCCAGTCCTGTAAAAATAAACAAACCCACTGCGAAACATATGCGGGCCCATTATCGGTCTTAATCTGTTGTGGAACCCCCATTGAGGCAAAGCAGTTCAGCCAATGCCGGCATACATCTTATGCCTTTTCCCCTGTATGGTCAGTAGCAACGATATACTGTGAAAACATATCAATGGTAACATGCGCATATTGTAAACGTCCAAAGTCCACTACATGCATGACATCTGTTTGCCAGATCTGCAAAGCTGCCAGCCCCCGAGGGTTGACACCTAATTGGGGCGGCATGGCCAAATGAGCTTGGCAATCTGGTCAAGTTAAAATGATACCACGGGCCTGGTCCGCAGTAAGTTGAAATTGTCACATTAGGGCTCGCCAATTGTGGTGGAAGAATTCATGGGAGAGCTTTGCCTGTTGAAACATCTTTGGAGCAGCCCAAGCAATAGTGTGCAGATCAGTTCTTAGATTTCCTCCCACAATTGGACCCGGAAGATTGGTATGGGACCGCACATGGAGGACATAATACAGCTTATGCGTATTTCCCACAAGGTGCCATAATGTTTTCATTTTTTCGAACAAGAGCGCGTTAGTGACTTCTTTAAGCATTGCATGCTCAATGCACTGCACAAATCCAGTGACATATTTTGAATCCGTGACAGTGTTAAGGTCGTGGTCTACAAATAGTTGGAATGCGCGGACCACAGCTGCCAGTTCCACCACTTGTGTCAACCCAGGTACAGTTTGTATATCTACCTCCCATTGTCCTGTCTTTGTTTTCCAGGTTACCACTGCCTTGTGAGATTTGCCTGATCTGTCAGTAAAGGCAGTGAGTCCATTCTCCAAAGGAGTGGGAGAAAGTAACTGTTGTGGTTGTAGAGGCAGCTTATTCAACACTGCTAACAAAGGATGATGAGGCATAAGATGTGAAATTTATCCCGTATATTGTGTTAAAGCCGACTGTAATACCAAGTTTTGCTCCAATGCCCAAAGTCCCCTTTGTTCATGGGTACATATATTACAACAGGATCCTCACTGGTAAGGGCCTGAATGCATCAATGCCCCTTCTGGATCAATAAGGCCATCATCTCTAGTCCAGGGGTGACCGTTTTTGTTAATGCGTGTGATAAAAAGATCCATTCCAGAATCACAAGGGGATCCTTCCGATCCACTACCAGTTGTCCCAACAAGCTGTATGGCTGGAAAGGATGATATATTAAAATCAAGAGAAAAGCTGCTTTGTCTTGTTGAAATGGCCGTTTCTACCTGCCGAAGGGCTTGCTGACCCTCCAAGGTTAACATTCTGGCTGATGCAAGGTTGGGATCACGCTTTAACAGTTGAAACAATGGTTGTAGTTCGTGATTTGTGATTCATAGATAGGGTCTGAGCCAATTTATTGTTCCAAGCAATTTCTGCAAGTCATTAATTGTCCGGATGTTTTCAGCCAACCTAACAGATTGAGGCAGTATCGTTCGTTCCATGATAGTCCATCCCAGATATTTCCATGGGGCTGTTACTTGAACTTTTTCCTCAGCCATTTGCAGATCGGCTTTACTAATGGCAATTTGACATGTTGAACTGCTTCGTGTAGTTGTTGGTCCATCAGGGCAGCAAGCAGGATGTCATCCATATAATGGGTGATCAAAAGCTCAGGATGGCCTTTTTTTACTGGTGCCAGTGCCATAGCAATGGTGATCTGACAAATAGTTCATCTGTTAAGCATCCCTTGCAGTAATACCATCCAGTGATATCGCTGAGCTGGTTCCTGATTATTCTCTGAAGGTACGGTAAAGGCAAATTGAGGAGCATTGTCCATATGCAAAGGAATGGTGAAAAAGCAGTCCTTAAGATCAATGACCACAAGTGGCCAATCTGCAGGCAACATGGATGGATAAGGCAGTCCAGGCTGAAGGGCACCCATAATCTCAATAACTGCATTGACAGACCTTAGATCATGTATCAATCGCTACTTCCTGTGTCCAACTGTTCTTGAACTAATGTTTTTAGGTGCTGCAGCCTTTCTTTGCATAGGGGCCACTGATCCACCCACACAGGGGTGTCCGTTAACCATGTGAGTTTGATAGGCTGCATTACCCCAATGACCCCTACCCAAAATTTGTACATAGAACCACTCCAAATTGTCCCAACACATCTCGGCCCCACAGTGTATCGGCATAACAAAAGGAGCAAACGTGCAATCTGCCCTTCGAGGCCTGTGATGGTCAAGAGTTTAACACTCTGTCAAGGCCATTGCATACCTCCTACTCCAATGACAGACGAAGCGGGCTCCTTTAGGGGCTGTGTTGGGGGCCAATCTTTGTCGTTAATAATAGTGACGTCAGCTCCTGTATCAACCAGCCCCTGAAAAGTTATGCCCAAAATTTGACAGATCAATGTTGGTTGAGCTGGTCGAACACGATGTGTCCATAACACTGTGGGTTGGCCTGTACTTCCCAAATTTCCCTGCCTCACCACAGTTCCAGCTGGTATTTGTGCAACAAAAGGAACCAGCTGTACTATACATTCCCATGCCGGGATGTGGCATGGATGGGATGGAGTCCAGGCCGCTAGGTGGAAAAAAACGACAACTGATGGGAGCGGGGAAAAACATATATATATATATATATATATATATATAAAGGCAAGCTGAGTTGTGACATTGCCACTACCTATTACAGGTGGCTTCTGGTGCAGAAGCCTCCACCCTATCGACTCCACGCTCACCTCTCTCCGTGGCACAGTGCTGGGCTTTTCCTCATTTGTAGCCAAGCCAAATGGAAGCAATTATGGATTCTGCCAGCTCTGTTCAAAGAGAAGAAATACTGGAGCACTGTCGGGGGAGGCAAAGGCTGCAGGGCCCTCGCACCGCTGCTGCTGTGCTACATCTCACAGCTGCCAAAGGCTCCTGCAAAGGGACCAGACAGAGCATGAGGGGTGTGCAATGGGCATCGAGCATCCTGCGGAGGTAAGACTTGTGCCAACAGCTGCGTGCCGAGGCAAATGCCTTCCTTTGGAGATGGGAACTAGTGAGCTGAGGTGCTGACCAGCAAAAGGTAACCCCTTCTTAGCTAACCAGCCCACCTCCCCATCAGGAATGCCTAGCCTGTCACCGATCCCTGGCTTTTCACAAGAGAATTACCGCAGGCACATCTATAAAATAGTGTGGCTTTTTTTCAGCTGTTGTACCAGCCGCGGGTGCTCACCTGGACCGTGCCCAGCAATGGGTCGCTGCCGCCCCTCAACAGCCCCTGGTTGGCCCTGCTTTATCTTGAGTGCTCCACAAAATGCGCAACGCTGAACTGTTCACGCGCTGCATGAGTTGGGCTATTTATTTGTCATCTTAAAGCATGTTCTTTTATCTCTTTTTCCATTTTGGTTTGGGTTTTTTCTAATAAGAATTCATCACAATGACCCACTGTGCTCTGTTTTGCCAGGCTTGGGAAGAAAACTTTCCTACCACCTGAGAAAAAGCAACAAAACAACACTGAAACTTCTTCAATTTGTAGATAGTTTTGGCAAATCACAGCTATGCTGGGCCTAAGGAGCGGAGACGGAGACAACCGATGCTCTTCAGGCTGCTCCTCATCTCTCCACGCGACAACTGGCAGTGAAAGGGGAGAAATTGGCACTGCTTGGGCAGCTGCCAGAGGCTGTAGCAAAGCTGTGATGGTTCTGTGCCGTGCTGCGGTACTGGGGTGGAACGAGCGCCGAGAGCAGGGGCTGTGCTGCCCAGAGATGACACTGGGAGGGCCACCTGCGGCCCTATAGCAAAGGAGGAAGGAGAGGGACTTGGCAGAAGGGTCTGGAGACCACCATTAAGGCTGCAACACATTTGCCCCTGACCAAAGCATTTGCTGTCGCAATCTGTAGCGACGGCTGAGGGGGGAGATTCTTTCACATCTTGGAGCAAGGTTTCATTAAACAGTGGCAGCATGTCCCTTTGTCAATCTCCAAGACCCCAAAAGAGCGCATGTGTTACTAACCTCATGCTTCAACTTACAACGGCAGTTTTCCCCTTCTTTCCATCTTTCCTGGAAAGAGCATCATGACAACTGCAGCCCATCTGCAGGAATGCTCATGGACCTGGGAAGCCAGCCACACGCTGGCGAACCGTGGTGTTTGTGCTTGTGTACAAACAGGGGAAAAAAGTCACTTGTGCGCCACATTCCTGGCAGTGATTTGTGTTGATCATCTTCTCCCAGGCAATGCTCAGATGCCAGGTAGGAAGCAGCTCACCCACTGGATTGGTTCTCCCTGAGCTGACTTATTTTTTTAGTAGAAGATAGGGAATAAAACCAGGAAACCAAGCCAAACCAAAGAAAACCTGTTCATTTTGTCATTAAAGCGTAATCCAAGCAGGGTCTATTTGTCAACAGTTGCACTAACCAATATCAGTATATTCTGAAGATATTTTTAGCTGGCTATATTCTCACCTCCCTCAGCACATGTGAGCTTAACACGGATGGCCCAAGGTTCTCCCAAGAGCCACGTGAATGCAACATGGGTGCTGATGCAGCACCTTGGCCACGTGTGTTGGCCGTAGCCACCACCACCAGGGTCTGTCAGCCGAGGTGCTGCTGCCAGGAGTCTTCTCCTCATAGCATGTCCCTCACTCATACAGTAAGAGGGCATTGTGCTGTAGGAGCCACATGTTTTCTGCAGCTGATGTCAAGTGAGAATCTCCTTAAACACCAGTAAGTGTCACCCAGGACAGAGGTTTAGCACTGGGCCCATCCAGCTTTTGTTCAAATATCTTTACACCTCAGCTCGTTCTCTCTCCTATCTTCATCTATATATATGATTTTTCTATTACATGTATAAAACTGCTCTCACTGAATGCCAGAATGGAGGGGGCTGGAAGGGACCTCTGGAGATGATCTGGTGCCACTCCCCTGCTCCATCCAGCAGGGTCACCCAGAACAGGGGGCCCAGCATCGCAGTGTCCATCCGGGTTTGGAATCTCTCCAGACAAGGAAACTCCACAGCCTCTCTGGGCAGCCTGGCACAGCCTCTGACACCCTCACAACAAAGAACTTTCTCCTCCTGCTCACATGGAACCCTCTTGCCCCTCAGAGGCCAGTGCACTCTATTTGCTCTATAATACTTTCAGTATTATAACTGGGAGCAGAATCTGGATCCATTTTTTTCTTCCTCTCTCAAAAGGTCAAGGAAACATGAAACTGCAAAAGTCTAATTCTTCTCTGTCTCACATTTGTGTAAGCCCAGAGGGCAACACAGCAATGGTATTCTTAATGCTTTTTCATTTTCCTTCCCCCTCCCTTTTCAATCCACAGCCTTTGACACATCTGGTGACAGCTCCCATCGTAACTAACGCATTCACCCTCACATCGCCTCTTCTCAGAAGCTGCTTCTGACCAACATTGGCAGCACTGGGAAGGGTCCAGATGAGCAGGGGTGAGACTGGGGGTGATATTGCAAAGCTCGGCCTCGCCGTGGGTTTTCTGGTTCTGGTGCCGCAGGGTCACAATACAGAGCCCTGGGCACACGTGCACCCGGGCACTGTTAGACTGTAAATACTATGAGAAGGCATTGGGTGTGATCTGATACCCCCATGAGTTTGCCTCCAGAGTCCCAGCCCGAGGAGCTGCACTGGGCTCAGAACTGTGCAAATATTGACAGTTTCTGCCGAGCTGTGTTTACAATCCAAGAAGGAGCTCTCTGCCACGGTTTGGTTATTTGTCTTTAGAAATGAATTGCGTGATTTAAAGTGTCGTAAATGAGCATGTCCTTTCTCCTGCCACTGCTCAGAGAGCAATTACTTCACAAAGAGCTATGACGGCAAAGTCCTGTACCTAAAGAATTCATCATTCTGACCAAGAATCAGTCTGTTGATATAAACCTAAAATCCAATACTTTTTCTGCAGCTCTAATATACTACAATAAAATATGATCTCACATTGGATATTGAGGGGCTGGAGCATGGCCAGAGAAGGGTGACAGAGCTGGGGAAGGGTCTAGAGCACAAGTCTGGTGAGGAGCAGCTGAGGGATCTGGGCTTGTTGAGCCTGGAGAAAAGGAGGCTCAGGGGAGACCTTCTGGCTCTCGATAGCTCCCTGACAGGAGGTTGGAGCCAGGGGGGGTCAGGCTCTGCTCCCAAGGAACAAGTGACAGGACAAGAGGAACTGGCTTCAAGTTGCCCCAGGGGAGTTTTAGGTTGGATGTGAGGAACAATTTGTTCCCCTTGAGGGTTGTCCAGGGCTGCCCCAGGCTGCCCAGGGCAGTGGTAGTTAGTTAGAAGAACTGAGCTGAAAAGTAAAATCACTGAACAGAATTAGTTCTGTTCTCACTCAAACCAGGACACATTGGTATTAGCAAGACTTGGTGGAATGACCCCCATGACTAGAGTGCTGGGATGAAGGGCTACAGGCTGTTCAGGAGGGATAGGCAGAGCAGGCAAGGTGACAGTGTCACACTATACGTAAGGGAGAGGTTTGATTGTACAGCCCTTACTGTTAAGGATGATGTGGTTGAGAGCCTCTGAGTGAGGATTAGGGGGATGTGAAACAAAGGAGATGTTGTAATGAGTGTCTACTACCGATTGCCCAGCCAGGATGTAATCACTGATGAATTATTCTGTAGCCAAATAGGATAAATCTCTGGAACAGTAGCCCTTGTCCTTATGGGAGGTTTCAGCTTCCCAGACAACTGGGAATACCATACTGCTATGACAAGCAGGTCTTGGAAATTTCTTAAGTTTGTGGAAGATAACTTCTTGACAGAAGTACTCAGCAAGCCAACTAGGAAAGATGCTCTCCTAGACTTGCTATTTGTGAATAGAGAAGGACTTGTTGGAGATGTGATGGTAGGTGGCTCTTGGCTGTGGTCATCATGAAATGGTTGAGTTGAAAATTTTCAGTGTTATGAGAAAAAAGGTCAGAGTTGCTACCCTATACTTCAGGAGAGCAAACTAAGTTATTCAGGGAGCTACTTAGCAGAGTATCCTGGGAATCTGCTTTTGAGGCCTTAGGAGTCCACAAATGCTGGTCAGTTTTGAAGAACCACCTTTTAACAGTGCACAAGGAGGCAATTCCGCTGTGTAGAAAGTCGAGCAAGACAGAAGATCAGCTTGGCTGAACAGGGAGCTCCTCATGGAGCTCAAGAGGAAAAAGAAACTGTATTGATCTCTGGAAGCAAGATCAGGCTTCTCAGGAAGAGTACAGAGCTGTGGTTTGTGTATATGCAGGGAGAAGACATGAAAGGCCAAAGCTGAGCTACAGTTGAAACTCGACAGTATTGTGTCAGACAAGAAGGATTTGTATGTAAAGTACGTCAATAGCAAGAGGAGTTCTAAAGAAAACGTTGGACAGATACTCATTGAAGATGGTCACTTGACTAATAGGGATGAAGAAAAAGTGGGGGTATTCAATGCTGGTTTTGCCTCAGTCTTTAATAATGCTGATAGACTTTGGGCTTCCCGGTCCTCTGAGTCAGAGGGCCATGACTGCAGGAACAGTGACTTTCCATTTGTAGACATTGAAATTGTAAGGGACCAGCTGTATCACCTGAATGTTCACAAGTCCATGGGGCCTGATGGGATTCATCCCAGGTTACTGAAGGAGCTAGCAGATGTTACAACAGGACCTGTCTTGATCATCTACCAAAGGTTTTGGGAGTCTGGGGAGGTTCCTGCTGACTGGAGGCTAGCCAATTTTATTCCAATTTACAAGGGTGTGAGGGAAGACCCAGGGTATTACAGGACTGTTAGTCGAACCTTAGTTCCTGAAAAAAATGGAGATCATACTGGATGCTACTGAAAGGCATTTAAAGAACAATGCAATCATCAGGCACAGTCAACATGGGTTCACAAAAGGGAAAGTCCTGCCTAACTAATTTGATATCCTTTTATGATAAGGTCACCTACCTAATGGGTGAAGGGAAGGTGGCAGATGTGTTTTTTTCTGGATTTTGGTAAGATTTTTGATACTGTCCCTCACAGCATCCTTTTGGACAAGTTGTCCAACTGTGAGATGAGCAGGTATGCAGTGTGGCTGGGTGAAGAACTATATGAAGGGCAGGGCTCAAAGGGCTGTAGTCAATGGGGCTGCATCTAGCTGGTGGCTATTCACCAGCGTGGTGTTTCTCAGGGCTCAATTCTAGTGCAAGTTCTGTTCAGTATTTTTATCAATGATCTGGATGCAGGAGATGAATGAACCATTAGCAAGTTTGCTGATAATACTAAACTGCAAGCTGCTGTTGATTCTCTTGAGGGACATGAGGCCTTGCAGGGGGAGCTAGATAAATTGGAGTATTGGGCAATTGTCAGTGGCATGAAATTTAACAACTTTTAAGTGCTAGATCCTGCACTTGGGAAAGAGTAATGCCAGACACAAGTGTAAATTGGGAGAGGAATGGCTGGAGAGCAGCCCTGCAGAAAGGGATCTGGGGGTGCTGGTCAACAGCAAACTCAATATGAGTCAGCAATGTGCCCCAGCAACCAACAGGGCAAAACACATCCTGGGCTGCATCAAACACAGTATAACCAGCCAGTCGAGAGAGGTGATTATCCCACTGTATTTAGTGTTGGTGTGGCCTTACCTGTAGTACTGCGTTCTGGGCCCCACAATTTAAGAAAGATGTGAAGGTCCTTGCATGTGTCCAGAGGAGGACAACAAAGCTCATGAAAGGGCTGGAAGGAAGGTCCTATGAGGAGCAGCTAAGGACTGGGCTTATCTAGTTTGGAGAAAAGGAGGCTGAGGGGTACAGCTTCCTGAGGAGGGGAAGTGAAGAGGGAGGTGCTGATCTTTTCTCCCTGATACCCAGCGACAGGACATGTGGGAACGGTTCAAAGCTGTATCAGGGGAGGTTCAGAGTTTACATTAGGAAGAATTTCTTTACTGAGAGAGTGGTCAAACACTGGAACAGGCTTCCTAGAGAGGTGGTTGATGCCCCAAGCCTGTCAGTGTTTAAGAGACATTTGGACTATACCCTTAATAACATGCTTTAACTTTTGGTCAGCCTTGAAGGGGTCAGGCAGTTAGACTAGATGATCGTTGTAGGTCCCTTCCAACTGAAATAATTCCATTCTATTCTATTCTATTCTATTCTATTCTATTCTATTCTATTCTATTCTATTCTTTTCTATTCTATTCTTTTCTATTCTATTCTTAGCTTCTACCACTGGCATAATTGTTATAGGAAATATTTAACTTTGTATTGGGTTGATAACAATTTTAAGGAAAATGCTTATTAAATCATTGTCCCTTCACAAGTAGGTTAATAGTTAAGGGCATCTTCAATTTTTGGCTTCCTGAATGAACTTCATAAAACTCTAGACTTAAAAAATCTTATATTGTCAAGTGACCTGTGGTGTCTGTAACTGAAGTAGACTGAGATGCTTAAGAATGAGTAGACTGGGTATATAGTAATCAAACTCCAGTATTTTTCCTAGCTTTTAGCAATCTGTATTTTGCAGACTTCACAAGCTTGAGGTGTGATATATTAGTCTTTAAAAATAGAATGGTTTGTTTTAATGCAAAATTGAACACTTTTAAAATGAAAATAAGCATGTAGAGATTCTAAATTCCTCCACTCTTACAGTATTTCTTGGGAATTATTTTTTACATTGAAATGAATCAGAATGTTCTCAGTTTAAATGCACTAATTTTTGTAGAGAAAGATTGATAGCCATAAATTGCAGTTGAGCATGACCTTTAGACTAAATGAGATGTTTCTTTTTACTAACCAAGAGATACTGCTGTACCCACACATCTTTAAGAAATCATATAGTTTAACTTGCATTTGCTCATACACTAAATTCTTACATCCTTAAGGCTAAAAAATTCGAAGAGTATTTTTTATTTGCTAGACTTGGGTTACAATGTAGGTGTAAATTGAGATAAATTAAAAATACAGAGAATTGCCAGTTTTTTAAAATACTAGCTTTCATTAACTAATTATAAATCTTACATTTCTGGGGAAGGTTGGCTGAAGAAGCCAGGGGTGCCGCAAAGAAAGCAGAGTCTGGGGAGGTCTGGGTGAAACCACCGCCCTATGTGTCCCAAGATGGCGCTGAGCCCCGAGGGGAAAGGCGGGGCGAAAATTCCTTCAGCGGGAACAGGGAGGAACTGCTGGGACCAACTAGTGCATGTACGTGTGAAGGGGAGGAGAACGAGAAGGAGAAGGGGGGACGGGACGGGGAAGGGGAGGGGAGCGCGAGTGAAGGGCGGAAAGCCAATCAGAGCGCGAGCGAGGGGCGGAGAGTCTATCAGAGTGTTTGTCTGAAACCGAGTAGAAGGCGGGGCGAGCCAAGAGGGAGGGAACGGCCCACCCGCAAGGGAGGTGGGCGGGGCCGGAGCCCAAGAAAAGGGTATGGCAGTGCGGAAGTAACCAGTCAGTCGAGTTCCGACTCCGGATCAGACAGCAGCTAGGACGAGTGGTTCGCAACCGATTCAAATTCAGAGGAGGAGGAAATGAGGATAGGCAAAGTCAAAAACCAAAGTATCCCTATCGGAAACAAAAAAGGACAGATTCCTGTCACGGATTGGGGAAAAATAATGACTGCGTGTGCTGATTGGGCCCCGCCGACGGCCGCGCTGGCGTTCCCAGTCCAGGTGGGGAACAGAGGACAGAGGATTCATACACCAGTAAACCCTAAGGATATACAAGCAATCGTCAAAGCAATTGTGGAAAAGGGGCACAATTCGGCTATGGTCTCCACCCTTAGAGATGGTCTTTTCGGGGGAGACGACATGCTCCCGTTTGATATAAAACTAGTTTGTAGAATGATCTTTGACGGGGCAGGGATGATTGTTTTTAAACAAGATTGGGAGGACATTTGTGCGAAACAACTGGCCCAAATAACCAGGGCGGGTCACCCACTGCACGGCTCCAGCCTGCAGCGGTTGATGGGTACAGACCCCACGATGGTTACCCCCCAGGCGCAAGCCCAAGGCCTGCGGGCCCATGAAGTTATGATAAGCACCCGTGCGACCAGAGAAGCTATTCGCACAGCTTTCAGAACTATTGCCAAACCATCGCCGTGGTCCACAATAAAGCAAAGTGAAAGCGAGAACTTCACCCAATTTGTGGATCGCCTCCAGGCAGCGGTTGACCCCTCAGCCCTGCCCGTGGAAGCAAAGGGCCCGGTCATGGCAGATTGCTTACATCAACAGTGTAATTCGGCAACCAAAGAAATCTTGCGATCACTGCCAGCGGGGGCAAGTATTGCGGACATGATCAAACATGTCGTGAGGGAAGAACATCTAACCCCAATCCAGGCTGCTGTTAATACCACTGTTAACACCGGTGTTAACACCGCAGTAAATACCGTAATAGCCAATGTGATGGCATGTTTTAAGTGTGGCCAGACAGGCCACATTGCAACAAACTGCCCTTGGTCGGGGAACTCACCAGCGGCGCTCCCCCCGCACCAAAATAGATCCAGAGGACCGTGCTGGGTCTGTGGAAAGAAGGGACATTTCGCTAAGGAATGCAAACTTAGGGCCCAGGGAAACGGCAGGGGGAGAGAGCAGATGGGCCGTGCATGGCCCTCTCCCATTTGGGACACGAGGCGGCCCAACTATACCAACCCCAGATGGGGTGAGGTGTTTTCGAACCCACTGCCCCCTCGAGAGGCGACCAACTTTATGGTTCGACTGATGGCCCAGCCACATCTACCCTTACCTCAGGGACAGCAAGGACCGCCCCTTGGGGGCGAGGGCCCAGGGTGGCCCTGGCAGTAAAGTGTGACAACCCGCCAGTGGTGTGGGGGACTTGTTCCCTCTATAACACCTTAAATAGCACTACCATTAGTGTCCCCTTTTTGATCGACACTGGAGCAGATGTTACAGTTATTCCTGAGACGAACTGGCCCCCACGTTGGAAATTGGAAGACGCCCCCATGGTGGGTGGAGTTGGGGGATTAACCCGAGCTCAGAAGAGTGCTCAATTGGTAGCAATCACACTTCACACTGAGAAAGGGCCGGAGAAAACTATCACCCTTTTTCCATATGTTATGTCAGGAGTCCCACCCTTGTTGGGAAGGGACGCTCTAGCCCTATTAAAAGCCAGAGTGACAAATTTATCGTAAGGGCCACTGCCGCATACCCACTTCCACCAATCAGACTGACATGGAAATCGTCCGACCCAGTGCGGGTCGAGCAGTGGCCCCTGTCAAAGCCTCGAATGGATGCTCTTCTTGAGCTAGTTGACCGCAAATTACAACGAGATCATATAGAGCCTTCCACTAGCCCGTGGAATACCCCAGTTTTTGTAATACCTAAACGAACTGGCAAAGGGTTTCGTCTCCTCCATGACCTGCGTGAAGTAAACAAAAGAATCCAACCAATGGGTCCTGTCCAAACGCTGTTGCCTATGAACTCTATAATACCTGAAGGGCAACCTTGTGCTATCCTTGATATTAAAGACTGTTTCTTTTCGATACCCCCGCATGAGGAAAATTGATGAAAACAGTGAGACTAATGAAAACTGTGAGTTTCTGTTCACAGGACATGTTCATCGGATGCTCCTGTAATCCGTATACGCCGGTGGCAAGAGAGGATGACGAACTGGTAGAATCCGGAAAATGGCGATGTTCCAGGGCACATGATGATCCGGAGGCCCTTCGGGTGAAACGGCCCCAAGATTCTGGACAAAAAATAACCACGGGTCGGGTTGGCTTGGGATAGGGAGGGGGGCTACACCCTTTTCAATGTGTCCTGATTATTTTGTTTTTGATGTTGCCACGAACAGGGGGTGAGATGAGTCACCAGGCTCATCAGCCATACACATGGACACTGTATCAAATGACGACCAATAGAGTTATACAAACTATAACAACTCCAGGGGCCCCTAGCTTTAGGACCACTCTGTGCCAGTTAGTACCAGTAGAAGGGACACTGGTTGACGGATCATGTGAAATTCAAAAACAATTTTATCTATGCCCGAGCTCTAACCCTGGGAAAACATACTGCCACCAACCAGGACAATATTTTTGTGCATACTGGGGCTGTGAAACAATTGCTAGTCATTGGATTGGAGAGCCTGGAAATGACCCCTTTTTAAAGGTAGCCTGGGACTATTATGGATGTAAGCGACAAGAGGGCTGTAATCTGGACAGAAGTGGATCCATCCGCGAGGTAAAGTGGATCTGTAACCATTGGCACTTAAATGTAACTCAACCTCGAGACCAGAGCTGGCTGGTAGGGAGAAGCTGGGGTGTTCGGTTTCATGAAACAGGGAAAGATAGAGGCGGGATAATTCGCATTACGAAGGAGCCGGCCCTAAATGGTCCATTACCAGTGGGACCTAATGTAGTGTTAAGTGAAGAACCTACAAACGATGTACCAATCCCTCTAAAAGAAAAGGTGACACCGATTTTGGAAGTAGGTAGCACCCTAACCACCCAAATGCCTAGTGAAACTCTTGGAGATAACTCTCTTTGGAAGTTAATACAGGCCAGTTATTCGGTACTGAACAGAACTAATTCAAATCTTACTGAACATTGCTGGTTGTGTTACGGGATAAAACCCCCTTTTTATGAAGCCGTAGGGGTGAATAAGAAACCCAAGCGTGTGAATGATACTAACCCGACACAATGCAATTGGGAAACAGAGAAGCAAGGGATCACGCTAGCTCAAGTTACGGGGAAAATCGAGTCCAACCCCCCTGCCAGAGCAGGGTCACCCAGGGCAGCCCACACAGGAACAGATCCAGGGGGGTCTGGAAAATCTCCAGAGAAGGAGACTCCCCAACCTCTCTGGGCAGCCTGGGCCAGGCTCTGGCACTCTCACAGTGAGGAAGTTTTTCCTCTTGTTAAGGTGGAACTTCCTACTTAGGATGGGAGTTATGAATGCAAACCTAAGAAGCACAGAACTCCCCCAGTCCTCCCCAGTTACCCTCTGAGAATCAGCAGGACTGTGAGTCAGGAGGGGACCCCAGCACCTGGGCCGTACCAAAGTGTGAGGCAGCTTCTTTCTCTTAGCATCTTGTTTCAGCAAGCAGGTGGTGAAGGCACTTGTCAGAAGGATAGAGAAGACAAAGACAGGGATCATGGCAGAAAGTGGGAACTTCCATTCCATGCCTGAAAAAGCAAAAGACAGCAATTATCTCCTGCTGGTGGTATATTTTATGATAATGATGGGCTTTTATACTCAGCTCTTCTTTCAGAAATCTCAGGAAATGTTGAGTGTTGAGCTCAGGATCCTTATTTTACAAATGCAGGGGAGGATTACAGGCTTGCCTGAGCTCAGACTGACAGCCACAGGCGAATGGTGACACCGGCCACTGCCTGACTTGGGGCAGGTAGAACAGGAGGTTTCATTCACATGTTTTTCAGGATTGGATTTTTGTAATGAAAATGTTTCTACAGAAAGCAGGAACTTTTCGTTAGAAAATCCAACCAGTCCATTTAACAGGAAGCCCTTTTTTTGCCGTTGAAAAGCTAATTTTGGTGGAGAACTTTGCCTTGTCCCGGCCCCGTTCGATGTCTCACCACATCCTTGTCCCAGCAGGGCCCTACCTTTGTGGTTTAGGAGCACACAGACCGGTTGGGAGAATTTGCTGTGCTTGAAGTCAATGCTTTGGAAGGAAGATCTGGCACTTAAGCAGTAGTTGCCTCGAAGCGCAGTGGTATTGATAGTCACCGTTTTCTTCCTAAAGATCCCCTTATACTCCTTCTGTTTAGAGACAAAAAGAACAGAGGGTTGGAAAGATGTTTCTTTCATTATTTGGCTGATGTTTCTCTACCTTTTTAGCCCATGATCCTTCTCATTATGTATGCACTCAGATATTGCCCCATTATACTGACTGTAGTGAGGCCTTCCCATCACATCTTCCTGATGAAAATAGGAAACTTCCAATGCAATACAGACACACACATTGACTTTTTTTTCTCTGGCTTTGGTTTGGCCATTTTGCTTTCTCCAGGCTCTGGAGCCAGCTCCTCCCTACCCAGCAATGTGAAGCTATTTCGATTGTAGCTGATCATGTTTCCTCTGTTTCATCTAAGAGGAGCCATTTCTACTGACCTTGTCTTCAGATCCAGCTTCCCAAAGGTTCAAGTCGTACATCCAAGAGAAACTCTCCACGCAGGTGGGCAGAGGGAAGGAGGCACTCACGTGGAGAAAGTTCTCCTTGACTTTCACGTTTAGCACTGGGGGAGCCAGTTCCACTGTAATTGAGTAAACAGACATGAGAACAGGGCTCCCTTGTGTCTTGGCTTCACAGAAGTCAGGCTGCTCTGCAACTGATCTACGCTCCTGCCTGGTATCTTGTGATAGGTGAGAAGGAAGGAGGAAGGCAAAGGAACACCTCTTCTCTATCTAACATACCCCTGCTGGTACATTGAAGCCAGATTCTTCACCTAGAGCATTGCTGAACAGATTCTGACACTTGCTACAGAAATTGTTTTCGAATGGTCGTGGCTCGTTGTTGTTTGTCCTCACTCAAGTCTTTGTTGCTCATAAAGCTGCTTGCTGCTGTTTCTCTTTCTGTGGTGTACTCACTTGCTTGTGCCAACACTGTTGCTGGGATGTCCTTTCATACTGTCTGTAACCTAACGGACACTCACCATCCAAGTGGTATTCCTTGAATTGTGATTCTACCCATGGTGACTTCAACTGTCCGGAAACGGCTTTTACTCGAGCTCGGACTTTAATAAAGAAGTTTGGAAGCACACAAGTCAGATTGCAAGAGGTTCTGTGAATGTTTTTGCACTGAGGAATCTTTATCCATTTGTTCATACGTTCCTGGCTAAAAGAAGAAACAAAAATGCCATAACATTGAACATTTTGTTAACATTTGTAGGGCAAGAGAACGAAGTGTTTTGGAGTCTGGGTACTGAATCTTGCTCGGTGTTTGGAATCAGGATTGGTTTTGATGAAAGGATGCAGCCAGGTCACTGATCATAGTGACACTGGTTAACATACGTGTACAGACACTTGCCCTGTGCCATCCTTTCAACCAGACACCCATCCTAAGCACTTACCTTTCATACCTCACGGTGTACGTCACGTTTGGTGGAGAGCCTTCTCCTGGAGTCCATGTCAAAATCATGTCAAAATCTTTTGACAGTAGAGTAACATTTTGAGGAGTGGGAAGTTGATCATGACCTGATCGAAAGGGAAAATTACAGGAATGATTTCAAATCTCTTTGGGGATAGGAAATATCACCTGGTTTTGACCAAGCTGGTTTCAAAATTTGGGGCAGAGCAGCCCAGTTCATTTAAGACTGGAAACTGGCTGTGGGAGCAGGTATGTCTGTGATGAGGGTGTGTTTTCCTCCTCTTCATCTCCACAGCTTTCAGAATTAGGTCCTACATTTCTGTGAACCATCCTATTCTGTCATTCTGAGCGGCTTCCCCCATGGTCTCACTGGATTTCACCATCCCCTGCTTTACAAGCCCACAAACTCCAGCCTGGCTCCCTCGTGCTCCTGGCTGAGGCAGGCACAGCCAGCTCACGCCGCTCAGGCCATCCCGACTTGTTCCTCATCCTCATCCCAGTTCTTCCCAGTCAGATCCCACCCCGACCGCAGCGAGGTGCAGCAGGCAGGCTTCGCTGCTCGGGTTTCCCCGGCGCCTACCGTTGCCAGCGGACAAATCCGTACGCCGCTAACCTTGCCATTTCGTTACAGCCAGATAACCTCACTTTACATGAACCATCCCCGTCTAAGCTGCTGGAAACGGAGCTGCGTCCGTCCGTCCTCCCGCCAGCGAAGCCGGGAGAAGCAGCGACGCGGGGAGTGCCGAAGTTGCCGTACCTCTCGCCTGCCGCAGAACGCACAGTGCCGTCAGGACGCCGACTCTCCAGGCAGACATGCCCAGGGCAGAGCTTTTCCGCTGGTATTTCCCCTCTCGCTACCTTTCCATCGCCTCGCTCGCTCGGGCGAAGTCGGTACGAACCGCGGCGGAGGATGCTGTTCGTGAGCCGCGCGCGGCGTCACTTCCCAGTCCGGCCCCAGTCCGGCCCCGCGCGCTGAACTGGGGGAAGGAGCGGCCGCGAGAGCGCTTTGGGTGAGGGAGATGGAAAGGCTGCTGCACTACGCCCTCCAGTGAGACACGGCCCAGCTCCGGCACCGGCTGCCTGCCAAAGCGCAACGGTGCGAGCTCGCTCTTGTCAGGTTCCTCATCAAGATGTTGACCTTTGGAATTTACCGGCGTGGCTGTGAAATATTAATAGAATTCAAATAAGGTTTCACTGCCTGGGATACCTGATAATAACCTAGCAATTAGGAAAACCGGTAATTCATAGGATCGTAGAATTGTCAGGGTTGGAAGGGACCTTAAAGCTCACCCAGTTCCAACCCCCCTGCCATGGGCAGGGACACCTCCCAACAAAACATAGAAAGTTTGAAATTGCTTTCAGCTGCAATGTTTGTTTAGGTGTGGTGACCATTTTGTGTCCTTGTAGTTTCCTCTCAATCAGCACAATTCTGATTGTCCCCACTGGACACTGTGGAGATTTAGAGGCTTGCTTGCTGCAATGAACCTCAGTGATTTTGAGGTTAGGTATGTAGCATCATTTTAACTGCCATTAGTAATGAGCTGCTGAGCTTTTCAAATTAAAAGAAAAACAGTTTGAATATATTTAAATATTATGCTAATGTACATAAACACTGATATATTGAATAAGGTTCCTATAACCAGAGAAATCTACCCCAAACCAACTTTTGTAGACTCAGATGATTGTCAGCTTACTAATTCTGTGCATAAAAGTTTAACCTTTAGGTGCCAGTAGGAAACAGCTAATGTACTTGATATTTCCTATAGTTTATTGTTGAAGGGTCAATAATAAAATGTTTCTGTGATGCAGTTGGTGAAAACAGTCTATGATGATTTTTCTCAAGCCTGATTTGTAACATTCTTACCTTCCTAAGATTATAAACATTTGTATAGTCTGTTTTTGCAAAAGAAATATACTCATGGAAGCCCAACTGGCCCTTTTAAAAAATAAACCCAGAATCAAGTTATATTATTTGCTTAAAGATTTTATAGATCAACATTCTTCTTAGTTTATTTTTCATGTGTTTCCACTGTTAAGTTACAAACTTTGTTATAAAACAAAAATAACCATTAGAGTTGAAGCAATCTGATGTTGGAGTTATTAGGAAATTTAAGATACTGTTAGATTTCCTTCTTTAGGACATTCAGGAATTATTGTATTATTCCAAACAATAGCAAAGGTGGCATGTGAAACTAGAGACCTTTGCTTTCCCCTCTTTTACTCTGTGCACACTATTGTAACAGCAGCCAAGCTACGTGGCACAAGTAGTTAAATGAGGTTGAGGCTGTGTCTTCAAAATGGGAATTTGATCATTTGCTTACAGGGCCTGAGCCCACATAGTAGGTACAACCTGAACAAGAGCACTTAGAAAGCTGTTGAGTGATTATGTATTTTGTTCATAGATAGGAACTCTGCTTGAGAGGAGCTTCTCTAAGGGAAGAGCAAAATCTTCTCTTGTCATGGCTCAGAGGCATGCTGATGCCTCTTGCTAATGCTCAAGTTTCTGCTGACTGTCTAGACGGTTTCCATTTGGTAACTCTGCTTTTGTTTCTTATGATGCTTTGTGTCTGCAAAGACCATGTTCATCTCTGACAAGAACATTGTGGCTTAAGTAAAAGCGATCAAAAACTGTAGAGGCAGGTTTTATCCTATAAGGTTTGCCTCTAGTCCTTAGTCATATGCCTTTGGCAAGTTGTTCAGCATTCTTAAAGTTAGGAATAAAGGTTTTGAAAATCAGACAGTGCACAGCTTCTACCATTCTGCAATAATTTTACCTGTTCTGAGGGGAAAAAATGCCAGTGCTGTAAAATTTAACTGTATTATTTCACAAGCCAGTAGAACTTAAGTGTGTCCACTATATGTACATTTACCATTGTAGAGCCTGATTTATGGTGACTATTAAAAAGCAAACAAACCAAATACCCCCCCCCAAAAAAACCAAACCCCACACAATATGAATGATTCTTTGCAGATATCACTGGAAGCTGTTAATAAAGTGAATACTAGCAGTTCAAGAAAATATAATTCTGTATCAGAGGCAGGAGATAATGGAGAAATATTGATGCCTTGTAATATAAAGTACCAAGAGAAGAAAAAAGTGGGTTTCTTTTAGCAAAAGTTGCCCATCTTTTTTATTGTCTTCAACTTGAAAATATAATTGCAACAACCAAAATGAAAATGGAGCCAAATCAGGTTTTGTGTGGAACAGCCACAAGCTGTTTCAGAAGTTACCCCACAAAACACTGATTACTGGCCTTGCACTGTGATGACATAAACAGCAGTGTGAGTGCTTGTGGTGGGTTGAACCTGGCTGGATGCCAGGTGTCCACCAAGCCATTCTATCACTCCCTCTTCTCAACAGAACAGGGGAGAGAAAATATACTAAAAGGCTCATGGGTCAAGATATGGACAGGGAGAGATCACTCACCAATTACCGTCACTGGCAAAACAGACTCTACCTGGGGAAATTAATTTAGCTTATTACCAATCAAAGTAGAGTAGGATAATGAGAAAATAAAACCTAAATCTTAAAACACCTTCCCCCCACCCCTCCCTTCTTCCCTGGCTCAACTTCCCTCCTGAGTTCTCTATTTCCTCCCCCTGAGAGGCACAGGGGGAAGGGGAATGGGGGTTGCGGTCAGTTCATCACATGTTGTTTCTGTCATTCCTTCCTCCTTGGAGGGAAGACTCCTCACACTCTTCCCCTGCTCTGGTGTGGGGTCCCTCACATGGTCTTCTCCCATGGAAGACAGTCCTCTACAAACTTCTCCATTGTGAGTCCTCCATGGGCTGCAGGTGGTCAGCCTGCCTCACCATGGTCTTCACTACGAACTGCAGGGGAATCTCTGCTCCAGCGCATGGAGCACCTCCTGCCCCTCCTTCTTCACTGACCTTGGTGTCCGCATAGTTGCTTCTCTCACATATTCTCACTCCTCTCTCCATCTGCAGTTGCTGTTGTGCAGCAACTTTTTCCCCTTCTTAAACATGCTATCACAGAGGCGCTACCACCATTGCTGATTGGCTCAGTCTTGGCTATCGACAGGTCTGTCTTGGAGCCAGCTGCCATTAGCTCTGTTGGACATAGGGGAAGCTTCTAGCAGCTTCTCACAGAAGCCACTGTTATACCCCCCTGCTATCAAAACCTTGCCATACAAACACAGTACAGTGCTCCTCATTATTTTCTGAGCAAAATAAAACATGCTATTGTAATCTACTGATGAAGATGGTTTAAGCTATCCTTTGAGCTGAAATGTACTGGAGTGTATACAATTAAATATCTTGCTCAAGTAAGCATGTATGTGTGGAATGATAGTAGAAAAATCTGCAGCACAGTAACTTTATATACCGCTACAGCTGTTAAGCAAGAAGATTTCTGATTCCCCTTGGATTCATTTATATCTGAGATTTGAAAAAGGCAGGCACCTGTACCTACATCAAATGCTGTGTAAGAGTTGGGATAAGCCATATTAAAGCTTTATGAAGTTTGATTCTTCAAATATTTTGTTAATCTAGCTGTGATATGTTGATCTATATTGTAGTGGTTTGATCTTGGCTAGATGCTAGGTGTCCACTAAGCTGTTTTATCACTCCCCCACCCTCCTCTCAGCTGGACCAGAGGGAAGAAAATAAGATGAAACTTATAGGTTAAGACAAAGACAGGTTAATGAAAAGTGAAGCAAGGCCATGTGTGCTGAAGCATCTACTTCCCATCAGCAGGCAATGTCTGGCCCTTTTTCCAGGAAGCAGGGCTCCAAACACATAGCAGTTGCTCCAGAGGACAAGAAGATGCCCCCCCTCCCCTCCTTTTTCAAGCTTTTATTGTTAAGCTGACGTCATATGGTATGGAATATCCCTTGGGTCAGTTTGGGTCAGCTGTCCTGGTTGTGTCCCCTCCCAAGATCTTGTCCACCCCATCCCACTGGAGGGGGGAATGTTGAAAAAAACAGCCTTGGTGCTGTGCGAGCCCTGCTCAGCAGTAGCCACAACACAGGGGTGTTATCAGCACCTTTCCAGCTGTTGGACTCGATGATCCTCAGACGTCCCTTCCAACCCCTAACATTCTGTGATTCTATGATTCTTTAGCTTAATAGCATATTGTCTAAATAACTGGCAGAGCCTGTGTTTAGTTAGAAACATTTGTTTAAAAAGTGATCTAATTTTTTAAGCGAGTCACATTGTTGTGTGTTGGAGATTCCAGTGAAATTCAAAGAAAAAAACATCACGGTAATATTTTTTTCAGGGGATTTTCCTGGACTATGAATGAGAGTCTGTGTGTAAGGTGGAAGGAAGCTATTAGTTAAAAATATTTGAAAGGATTGGTTTGCTGAACATTCATCCTAATTTGTTTTTATACACACTCAAATAATTCAGGTTTTTTGTACAGTCAAAGATCAATATTTTTAAAATTTATTTGCTTATTTTATGCTACATCAGAAGAAGAATTATGACAGAGTCATGAAAGCATTGGATAGCATCACTTCTATTAGAGAGATGACACAGGTGAGTTTAAAAATCTTGACATAACTTATTCACCATTTCTAGAACTAGGAAGATGTTTTTATTGCTTGCCTGTAACGAGTGGGGAAGTCAATAGTATCATCTCTTTCCTATAGAGCTGTAATTGTTAAAATGTGTACTGAAAATAACTAACATAGAGTATTCATAATGGCAGTCATATAGAAGTGATGAAGTAGAACTCAGATCTTTTTAAGTTTAAATAAGAGATAATATCAAAATAGGACATTGTAATGGGATGATCACCAGCTGCTACATTTCTGGAAATATCCAAGTCAAACTGGGTCTTTTATTTCCAAAGCAAAATAAATTGATTTTGTGATGATGTTCTGAATGATATCTTTTTTTTCTATTATAATAAAACACTTGATCAGATAAGTATAGTTGGGAACTTGGAAGTTTGGGTATCTTGGGATTACTTCCATGTGATTTCTCAATATTCACAGTGGGACAGAATCTGATGTTTATTGTTATATTTCCTTTCCCAAATAGCCCAGCTGATTGTAAGTGATGATTGAAACATCTCACATGTAACTTGCTTTTTCAGCTGTTATATAAATGTAACCTCACAAGAGTTTATAAATCTTATTCTATGTGTATTTGTAAAGTACTTTGGGATTCTGGAATGAAGAATGAGGTGTATAGAGAGTAGTAAAATACATTGAAAATTAAAATTCAGATATTTTTGTTACTTAATGTAACATCTTGTAAAAATAAAAAACAAACAGGTATTTCTGTTACCTAATATAATGCCTTTTTATAAGAAAAATAACCACCATTTTGCTTTTTTTTAATGCTAAAATGATTCTTTGACTAAAGAGTTTTAAAGGGATGCTTTGCACTGTGATTGAAAACAAGAAAGGTTTTCAAAGAGATGATAAGATGATACAGTACTTTAATTTACCAGTTTATACCATAAATCAGTTAACAAATTGGAGTGGATTATCTGGGGTATTTTAAGAAATTTAATTTTGTGAAGTTCCAGTCCAATTTCTTATTCCAAGAGCCAAACATAAATAGATCACATAAATTATGTGATCTTCCTGAGATCACCAATGTTTACTATAATATATTCATTTTTATGCTAATTATATGCTTATTATTTTACTCCAGGGAAAATAATTGCTATATTAATTGTTGTCATCAAAACACATTTATAACTGTACAACTCATGTCAGTAAAATTGTGATTTAAGCCTAATAATGAGTCCTGTGTATTCATTTTAATAGATTAAATCATGGGCAATGTAACATAAAAAATGTAACCCTATGATTTCAATTAGAAATAAAGAACGTAATTACTCTTTTCTAGGCACCTTACTTGGAAATAAAGAAGCAAATGGATAAACAAGACCCGCTTGCACATCCTCTTCTGCAGTGGTATAAAACTGACTCACATGAGATGATAATTATTACAGTACCAAGTTGAATGAATAATCACTTCACCAGTTTAATTTGGTATTAACATCAGGGCTGACATTTGCAACTGTATTTTTTTCTGGACTGATTCTGGACCTCATCTGGGCCCCCTGAAAACACTGGAAATACTCCAGCTTATTTGTATGGCCTCAGATCATATTTGTTGTCAATATTTGGTCTATTTCTATCTGATAGGTTCAAAGACCTGCAGCTGGGTGCTTTGTGGTAGCCAATCATAAGACATGCTTAAGAAGAAAAGTTCTGTTTGGTTATCATGTCTCATACATCTAACTGTTTCCTATTTTAGGGTTATTTCTAGTAATAGATCACATATTGTGAAGCTACCCATGAATAGGGTAAGTGTCTGTGAGTTCTTTATTATTTTCTCATTTCTCATGGCTCATATTATCATTTTAGGTGGGAGTCTCCTGTCCAAATGTGTCTATATTCAAATTAATAACATGGGCTCCATTAATAGATGTGAGAGAAATGGGCAGTTTCAGGTCATGACTCATAGAATCATGTTGTGAACATCTAAAATAGGTCAAAGGAATAATGCTCAGAAAAAGCCTATTTGAGGCGAGTAGCTCAAATGCAAATGTCTACCTTGTAGTCATCTGAGATTGGGTGAGAACATCAGTATTTGTTTTGTTACCATATAGAATATTAAATATAGAATTGTAAAAAAAGCAGAGCACACAAACATGATGTACCAGGAGATCCTCATATGAGTACACTGTAAAAACAATATAGCTCTAGAATTTTAGATGAATGGTGCTGAGATTCATTTCTGAGTATATGTGCCTCTGATCCTCTGATTAAGGGTGTAATAATCTGCAGCTTTTCAAATTTGAAGCTTAATTCAAAGCCAGCTGTGATCAGAATATCATGATGGAATTGTCCAATTTAATTACTTTACTAGAGCCATATTAGGCTGAAATATGTTTCAGAAACTGAAGGATATTTTTACTGTTTGATTTCAGGTAAAAACTATGATAATGAGACCAATTTCAACTTAGTTCATGTAATTATTTAGATGCAGTCACATATTATGTGAAACAGCATGGTATCTTAAGAACTACCATTATGGAAATACAATGCTTGTGTGTTAATCAACTTCTTTTCACTTGTACACTTATATTTTACAGCAACTGAAGTTTATGAACACTCCCCACCAGTTCCTACTTCTCAGCAGTCCACCAGCCAAAGAATCCAATTTCCGAGCTGCTAAGAATCTCTACGGAAGTACCTTTGCATTTCAGTGAGCACATATATTCATATTAAAGGTTACCAAAATGCTATGCTATTTATTTTGTTCTTGCTATTTGAGGTTTACAGATGGGATTTTTTTGTTTTAAAGGATTACTGATTTCATTTTGCATTTTACACTGTAGAATTTAACGCATTCTCTTTCACTTTTTCAGTGGCTCACACATTGAAAATTGGCATTCCATCCTGAGGAATGGTTTAGTTGTTGCTTCCAATACAAGGTTGCAGGTAAATAGTAGACAAAATAGACATTAGCTAACCTGTGCACTTTGGATTACATACTAATCTTAGCCGAGTTTTCAAGAGATGTTTTTCTGGTAGTCATATAGGTGGCAAAAGGGGGTGATTTCAAATACCCTCATGTTTCCTGGAAAAGGTACTGTTCTGAAGCAATTAAAATGAAATAATGTGTCTGTTAAAATGGCTGCAAAATCACACAGAATCCCAGAATGTTAGGGGTTGGAAGGGACCTCCAAAGATCATCGAGTCCAACCCCCTTGCAGCCTGGCCTTAAACACTTCCAGGGATGGGGCTTCCACCACCTCTCTGGGCAACCTGTGCCAGTGTCTCACCACCCATGCCAGGCTGGAAATGTGATGACAGACCTATGGGCTCTGGGCAGATGATGCTTGGGGTATTTGCAGCTGGAAGGCTCTGGGTCAGCGGTGCCCAGCCCAGGAGCATCTCTGGCATCCAGGGGAGCACAGCCAGCAGTGCCAACCCCACGAGACAAGGGGGAATAGGGAGGAAAAACCCCAACCCTTAGAAACCTAGGAAAGCACAGAGCCTGTGTGGGAGGCAGGGGTGCCCCTTCATGGGCAGAGCTGCCCACCAGATGGTTCAGAGCAAGAACCCAAAGCGTGCCCTCCCCCCTCGCACAGGGAGTGCACTGGGTTTCCTGGGTGCCTCTCCTGCTGTCCTGGAAAGTTAAACCCTGATTTAGGCTTTTTGTGAGGAAAAAGGAGAGTCAGATTCCCACCCTGGTTTTGCATCTCTCCAGCAGCCTGTCCAGCCACTCTGTGCCCGCAGCTGCCACTGCACCCGTCCCATTCTGCTGGCCTTGCTTGTAGCCACAGAGGTGAAGGTACAGAGCAGGTAAAGGCAGGGCCCTGCCTCACACCAGCTGCAGCTCCAAGGATGGATCCATGGCCCAGGAGAAGCAGGTAAGCAGCAGAACCTGCACGCAGAACAAAAATAAACAAACAGGGGAAAAAATAAATAAAATAAAATCCAAAACCACCTCCCAGTGCGAACAGGAGGAGCATCAGCAGACAAAGGTAAACCCTCATGGGTTGAGGGAAGGACAGTTCCAGAACAACAGAACAAGGCGAGAGGAAACAAGAACAATAATACTAACAAGAGAACATACAAAGCAAGTGGTGCACAACACAATTGCTCAGCACCCAGAGCCTGATGCTCAGTCCATTTTCCAGAGCTGTGATCTCCCCTCCTCCCCGCCAGCTCCCCCAGTCACATGCTGAGTGGGACATCCTAAGGTATGGAATATCCCCTTGGCAGGGCTTCAGCTCTTCTGGCTGTAGCCCCTTCCAGCAGTTGGTGGGGATTAACCCCATCCTAGCCAAACCCAGGACCAATGCCTAATCTCAGTATTAACTGGGGGTGCTACATCTTCCGAGCTGACATCATTCCCTCAGTGTTTACGGCGTAATGAGAGGAAAACATTATTGTAAAACCAACCCAACCCCCAAACAAACAGTTTGTCTTTGGTTCAGAGCATTTTCTCTGCTGCATACAGGACTGTCCTCCTGCCAGGTCAGCGTGCACGCGCTTGGGGCCAGGGCCTGCCAACCTGCAGCTCTCCTCTGCACACACTTCACGGTTTCCACCCCAGAGTTCAGCCCCTGACTGTCTTGCAGGCAAGTCCTATTTATTTCATGAGTGGCAAATTTATATATATTTTTTTAACTTTTTTTTTTTTTCTCTGTATCCCTTCCTACCATTTAAATGGTGCTGCTTTCTCACGGCGGGATGGGGTGGGTCACATCAATTTGCTGCTCCAGTCCCAAATCCAGCTGAACTCTCCTCAGAAGCCGTACATTTCCCAGGAATGACAGCTAAAAGCAATTCCCATTTTCATTTCTCTCACCTCTGTGTACCTTGCTCCCTCCAAAACCAGCCCAGTAAAACTGGAGCGAGTGGTCCGTGCTGGAATCACTCCGGGGAGGGCTGCAGGTATAGGGGATGAGGTTGCTTTGTTTCTTCCTGAGCTGTGAGTGAGCTCTGCAGCACCAGGGGGTTAGCTCTGCAGCAGGCTTCTCTTTTACATGAAAAAAATAATAAATAAAAAAAAGCCCCACCCAACCTCTGAGGCCTGATCCTGCTGCTTTGACATCAGGAGACAGGGGCTCAGCCTTCCCACTTCTCTGTCACTGGAAGAAAGAGGTTGTGGAGACGGTGTGGAGACCACTGGTGTGGTGATGTTTGGACAGGGACGCGCATGTGCTGCACAGCATTGAAGGGAGGAAACATCAACTCACTGACATCAAAGCAACACTGCAATTTTGACCGTGTGCCAGCACTAGAGCAGGTCCTTTTCCAGGCCAAGCGGATGGCCAGGCAGATCCCCAGTGGATCCCAGTGGCGTAACAGGAAAACCCAGTGAGAACTGGGGGCAGGAGAAGTCATGCACCGCTCACAGCATCCACGGAGTGTTGTCACGTCTGTGCAGCACCATCATGGCACTTGTGCCTTTGAGCAGGGAGGGACATCGGTGTCGGCCTGGACATTGGTGTCGGCCTGGACATCGGTGTAGGCCTGGACTTCAGTGTAGGCCTGGACATCAGTGTCAGCCTGGACATCGATGTCGGCCTGGACTTCGGTGTAGGCCTGGACTTCGGTGTAGGCCTGGACATCGGTGTCGGCCTCCAGCCCAGCCACCCCCAGGAGAGGCAGAACCTCAGAGAAGATGGAAGAACACACTTGTAGCTTTTCACCTTTGCCAAGGAAGCGTTGGTGGAGGCACGGGAGGAAAGGCTGTTTCTGCAGGTCCAGGTGAGCTTGCAGTGGTCTTCAGGACGTGCAGCATTAGCACCAAAAAAAATCATGGAAAATATCCCCGTGGGTCCACATAACTCCAGGCCTGGACGGCTGGTGCCTCCCTGCACCTCTGGTGTGTCCTGCACGGGCTGGGGTCCAGCATGCACTTGCTGTCCCCAGGCTGTGTCCCTTTTTTCAACTGTGGGCTTTTTTTAATTTATAAGAGATCTTTGGTGGGCCTGTCAGCATCACGCAGCGTGTGTTTTCCAGCACTTGAAGGGACACCATCTGCTCAAAAAAAAAAAAAAAGAGCTGTGAACGAAATGTCTCAGACGCTCAGAACTTACCAAAAATTAACTTGCATTAAAATCCCATATGCTGCATTGATTTCCTTCCAGCTTTGGCTGGTGGCAGAGGTCAAGTGCCTAAGGTGGTTTCTGATTAGTTGCTGCATTTTCCTTTCCGGCCAAAATCAGTGGGGCTGAGGAAATCACTGGGGCTGAAGACTGTCACTTCTTGCCTGTTCTACAGAAGGCTTTCTTCAGTCTCGGCTGCTGAAAGCCAGAGGTTACTGAACCCAAAGACCTGCTCTCTGTTACTTTTAAAGCGAGCTATCACAGGAAGCCTCTCAGCTGAGGTTGTGGTTAATGCTTGTACTTCAAGAATACTTTTTTCCAGGCACCTGATTTTGGGGCCAGTGTTGGTGACACAGGGGCAGCAGCATCTCCTTGCCTAGCACCAGGTGTTGTGGCCTGCAGCTCCTTAGGGTAGCAGTGCCAAGTCCCTGCAGAGCGAAAACTTGGCTAAGATCTCTGGGTTTTGTGGGGTTGCAAAAAGCAACTGCTATGAGGAGCCATTTATTAGTCCGAGATAACAGAAGATTTGAAATGCCAGAGCAAGAAGAATGTTATTTCAGTTCTAAAAACAGCTCCCTCAGCCTTTAAAACACTGAGAAGCGTACGCAGCAGTTGCCTTTCTGCCAGAGTGGCTGTCCTCTCCCTTGGCAGTGCCACCACTGCAGAGATGTGTCCATTTCAGTAAGGGCTCGGGGGACCTGCTGGTGCTGTGCTTGCTCTGAGGACCTGTGCTTTGAGGGCTTTGTAATCCCCAGGGATCATAGAATCATAGAATGGTGGGGGTTGGAAGGAACCTCTGGAGATCATCGAGTCCAACCCCCCTGCCAGAGCAGGGTCACCCAAAAGAAAGAAAGAAAGAAAGAAAGAAAGAAAGAAAGAAAGAAAGAAAGAAAGAAAGAAAGAAAGAAAGAAAGGAGAAAAAAAAGTAAAGAAGAAGAGAAAAAGAGAAAAAAAAGAGAAGGAAAAATAATAAAAAAAAAAATCTGAGAATGATTATCTGTATATCTCACATTTTGGAAGATTGCAAACCATCACATCTATCAATAAAATTTGATGCAATTGCTTTTTGAAAATTGGAATCCCAGAATTTCATGTTTATTAGGTACTTCTGTCAAACACATTTGTTTTACAAAATTAAAGCTATTAAACTGCATTTCAACCTGTCAGAAAGAGTAGTGAGCTTAATGAAGTAGGTACTCTGTGATCTAGAGCAGATCCACATCTTTACTGCACGTGACATGATACTGAATTCACAATGTGCTAAAAGTTTTTAAAGTTACATTATAAATGTTAAAATACCCAAAATATAACTGGAGAGAAATCAAAGAAAGTTGTAGGCAATAAACAATCAGACATTCATTTGAGTGCTACTCTATTAAATGTCAAGACACAGCTTGCTTCAGAATGATAGTCGTCTAGAAAATAAAATACTCTCATCACCCGGTTGCCACTTATTATTGGATCATTTAGTAAGGAGGTATTTAGAAAATGCATGTCTGGAAGAAGTGTAGCTTAAAATTAAATCTAAAATACATGGATTATGAAGTGCCTAATAAGAAAACAGAAAGATCTTAAACTTATTTATAAGTAACCATGCACAGATGCCAGAATCAAATATTATATAACAAAGATAAGTGGAAAGTACTGTACAGGGGATGGAATAATCCCCAGTGGCAATACAGGCTGAAGTATAATTCTGCTGGAATGCCTCTAGGGGTCATCGGTTAACAGTGTGGTATGGTAGGGCAGCAATGAAGGCAGATCATGTCTCGAGCTCCATCTGTAGGAGCAATTCCCGCAGATAGAGGTGGGTAATTAGTCCACTTGGAATTCTTAGGCCACTCCTGGAATAATATGTCCAGCTGTGATTCCCCCAGTTCAAGTGAGGGAAAAAACTGAAAAATTGGAAAGGGATCAGTGGTGACTACCACTCTGATCATTAGAAGACTGGAGAACTTGATGCATGAAAATATTGAGGAAATCAAGTTCATCCATGATGGAGAGGAGGCACCTGGGGGACATGTGTGAGTCTAGTTGCAGTCTTCCAGCACCTAAAATGTCATTACTGCAAAGATGGAGATACTTCCTTTGCAAGAGTACATGGTGGTAGGGTAAGACACAAAAGTTTCTTCAGGGGAAATTCCATCTGGATATAAGAAAGTTGTTCCTGTGGGAATAATGTAATCTTGCAATAAGTTCTTCAGAGGTGTAGTAGAATCTTCAGTAATGGAAATTTTCAAGACTTTCAACAGAGCCATGGATAACCTATTTTAATGCCTCTTTTTAACAAAAAGCTGAACACGTGATCCCAGAATTCCATTCTAACCTGGACTTTTCTATGATTCTGTCATTTTTCTATGAAATTTCTTATTTATTTATTTCAAGTATATGCAGATAATTTTAAATATGTGGTCTGAAGAAACACTGGTATTAGAGTTGTATGGCTCAAGGAGCTTTAAAGATTCAAAGAAAGAAGTCTGATGAAAGATATAAAAAAAAATACTCCTTCAAAGAAGCTTTCTAGAATCACTACACCCAAAGTCTACAGAAGCTAATAAGAATCTTTCTGTGACTACAATGGGCTTTGGTTGTCCCTTTAACTGGTCTGGCTTTTGTTTTTTGTTTCTCTTTTTCATGGATATCTTTTATAAGAATGCCTAGCATTATCCATATTCTGTCTGCACACTGGACTGGATTTTTTCATTTTATACAGGAAAAAAGTTATTAGTCTTTATGGACCTGAAATAAAAAAAAAAGTCATATACTTTTAAAGAATTGAAGTACATTGCTATGCACTTGCATTTTAATAATAGAAAATGTATAAAACAAGACTTTTATTTTTAATGAATAAATGTTGACATTTTAACATAATTTTGAAATTATATCTGAAAAAACCAGAACATGTCAATACAGCTATTGATGATAAAATATTTGCAGGTGTGAGTAGTTGTAATTTATAGGCACTAATTAAAGATGCCATAAGCCAAAGGGTTTGAATTTGCAAGGAACTCTATGTTAAAAGAAATGGAAAGAGGGAAGGGAAGTTCTTTGAAAACACTCTGCTTTAAAACCAGAAGGCCCAGAAAAGACACTTCCTGTCTGTGAATGTAAGGATAGCTTGAGTCTCTGTCCAGCACATTAATCAAAAGACCATGCATAGAAATAATAAGGTACTTTTTTGCATGTACAGCAAATCACCCCTTCAATACTTCAGTGCTATCATCAGTGTACAACTTCCTAAGGAGATTCAAAATTTGGGATGCATGTTCAGGGGATCTGGATATGTAATTTTTAAATATAATGAAGACCTTAAACCAGCCAGATTTGGATTTGTTTAATACACTTTCATTTGTCACAAATCTAGCAATGTATACCTATCTAGGCTTCATCAGTATTTAGGGGTGAAAGACAAGCACCTCTAATTATTCTGTGGTATATATCCCAGACAGATGTCTTAATTTACTATATAGGCATCCTATACACCTAACACTTTTAAAGGCTAATGTTAGGTGAAATCAATCATGATCTGAAGTTAAACTGGATATGTAAAATGGGTGAAAAAAATTAAACGGTAGAAATAAATGGTTTTGAGCCTGATCCAAAGTCACTGAAGAAAATAAGAGTCCTTTTATTGACTTCTGATTATTTCAATGTATCTGTCAAAGATATCCACTTACAGAAAGGTGATGGTCCAGTGCTATTAGAGTGTAGAATATTTTGTTTTAAAATGTACCTCTGATAAGGGAATAGGAAGTTAGGTTCCCATTGGCTTCACGTTCTGCACATATTTATAGGAAGAACAATCCATCTTTTGGTATGAAAATGATTTTATTTTTTATTTCCTCAAACTATAAAGTGAAAAAAATATCTAATGTTGTTTACGTTGGACAGTTTTCAATAAGACTGATTTCCTTAGTAAAAGCATTGTAGTTTTCCTAGCTAATGTAGAATCAGTTTTTAGTACAGAGGATATTAAAGTGTTTTAATAAAGACACAAAAATGTATCTATGTTTATCATATGCATAGAAAATCTAGTAAAAAATATGCAGATTAGGATATTTGGTAGGTTTCTTTAAGACATCACAAAAATACTGGAAATATAAAATCCTACATTTAAATACAAATATCTATATTGCATTGGAATGATACCTGTTGAAAGACATAAACCCCCCTATGTTCATTATATTTATTTTCATAACATATAAATTTAAAAAGATATCTGATATCAACTCAATTTTCTGTTTAAGAATGATAATAATTTGTAATGAGGTAATACTGGGGAATCTCTATTCTAGAGGGTACTTGTACACAGAACAAGAATAACTTTATTCTACTGTTTCCCTCTACAACACACAAAGAAGATATTGAGAATGACAGTAAAATTAAAAGAACCGAGTAACAGTCTAGCCTGTTTTCTATTAAATTTATGCCTGATGCCTATTACATGACCACATGGCATCTATGAAATACAAAAGAGATCAGGTCTATAAATGTGGTCTCTTTCCCCTCCCCTCCCCTCCCCTCCCCTCCCCTCCCCTCATTCTGCTTTGTCCTCCAAGCGGCTGCTGCGTGTTCCCGGAGCCCTGCTTCCTGGACTCGGCCCAACATCGCCTGTAGACGGGAAGTACTGAATAACATCTTATCTCTCATAACCCACGGCTCCTTGCGTCTTATTCTCTCCCTGCGTGCTGTGCTGACGGAGGTGGGGGGAGCAATAGAAGGGCTTGGTGGGCACCTGGTGCCGTGCCAGGGTCAACCCACCACAACTATCTACACTGCACTCCTGTGTGAACACACTACAGACCTTCTCCTAGTCAGTCAGCTCCTATCTTAAACATTGCTTAGTATTTGTATCTCGTCCCCAGTAATGTTTTGTTTGATGGTTAAAGAACACCTGTAGCAGCTGATTACTTTCCCCAATTGTTTGAATGGTTGCTGAGATGGCTTCACCTATGACCTTTTCTGCTCTGATATTCCACTCCCTGAGGTTTTTTTAAGCTTTCAAAACTCAAAGTTGTAGAGTCACTCATTTTGCAGCTCCACAAGCAGTAGGCAATGGGAGATGATTAGCTCTAAATCCCTACACCAAATTCCCTGATTAGTTTTTAATTGCCTTTTTGATAAAATTCAAGGCACACTGTCAACCATCAGCATCAACATTTCCATTCCTGTCTCTATACAAGTTGTCTTTGCCATGAATCCTTTACCTGCTTTTGTATTTCTTGCTATCGACTCTCTTACAAACATTAGTCTCTCATACATTAGGCCCAGACTTCTAGATATTGAGTTATTTCATTCTAACTAGTTTTTCTTTGCATAAATGACACAATTCTTCCCTTGCCTTTTTCTTTCTGCTTCTTAGAAATGTTTTGAAATACATGTACGTATACATATACATATAGATGTACATATATATGGCAATACTGCTAGTAATTACTATGCTCCAAGAGCAGAAATTTAATTCAGTAAATACCTGGGTAGAAAAAGAATTCAGTTCTTAATGATTTATGTTATAAGTAAAAATGCCTGCTAAATCAGAAGTCCACCAGAGCTGAGAGGAAATCTAACACTAGATATTTACTTTGCATGTGGTTTTAGTTATTATAAAGAACCAAACCTTTGAATCTCAGCACCTGTGTACTTTTGGGAAGGTAAGACACAGATCTGTCCACTGTAAAGCCCTGTGCAATGCTACACCACTGGCAAAGAATATATATATATTTCTAAGGTATTCATGGCTTGTACTAATTGCTTATGCAGTTCCAGTCTGTGTGGTGTGTACTCAAGAGTACTGAGCTTTAAGTTGCAGATTTAGAAAAGCAGAAAAGCTAAAAGTAAAGTTGAACCAAAACTCTCAAGGTCAGCTGATTTCATATAAGCCACGTGAAGCTGAAAATTTTGCTTGTTTTTCGCAGAGAATTGCAGATCTATGCTCACTTGGAAAGGCTGCAGACTATCAATGAATTAAAGAACAAATCTGTGCAGTGTGTACTGAAACTTGAACTCAGGAGATCAGGAGAATGGATGTGGAAACACTGCTGCACATGCACCATACTCCTTGTTAGACAGGCCTCGGGAATGTAGCAGGTTCTGTACCAGGGCATTCATCTTAACTGAAAAGTAAATCTTACAAAAAGGGTGATCCAGAGAATGACATTAATACCCTGTGTAGGATGGCTTTGGGTCTAGAGTTCAGGGTAACCAATCTATTTAGGATGCTCTGGAAGGAAAGCAGTGGGGATCCATTCTGGATCTCTCTGCAGAGCCTGGAACTGGAGAAGGGATCTCCAAATAAAAAGAAAGGGTGAAAAAACGGTGGTAGTAGGAGAACAAGGATAAAATCAGTGAACCTTTTCCAGCTTAATTTTAAAATCAACTGGGAGCTGCCATTTAGTATTAACATTAGGAAAATCCATCTCTCTGATGCATTTGTCCTTTCTGCTCCCCCTGGAACAGTCTATAGTAAATTTCTAGGATTTGAGTCCCAGATGATCCTATTCTTATTTCTATTCTTATTTGACTATGCTGGTGGTTATGTAGAAAAAGACACATTTTGAATCCTCTGTGACTGTCTCAGTCCTCTTGCAGCCTACCTGTTGCTTAATTGTCGCTATACTCTCTTCTAGAGACAAACAGGGATTCCTATGGGCTTAGAAACATTTCAGCAGTAACAACAGTAAGGTGTTACCCTGAGTAAATCTTTGTGCAGCAGCCTGTAATGCTGCACATTGTACCGTTTGGAAGAGGAAGTATAGCCTAGAATATGGGGTAGCAATGTAATTTTTGTTATTGCTGGCAGACGCTATCTTTGGAACTGTATCCATCTAACAACATGGCTAATTATTTCACATGACAGAGATTATTTTATTTCATCTTGTTCCTTAGTAATTCCTGAGAAGTTGTGATGGAGGGAACCTCAGTCTTCAGAGCACATCTCTACAGAGCCTCACAGCTGTATTGCAAGGGCAATTCCAGCCCTGCTCTGCACCAGGGTGCTGCTCTCTGGAAGACCGTAGGGAATCCCAGCATAGTCACACCACCATGGGATGAAGGTAGTGATGGGCTTACATCTTCCCTTTCCTCCTTGAGGATTCAGTGGAAGATTTGGCTGAAGCAAGGGGTTTATGGCTGAGGTTACTTTGTGTTATTGATTTTGTTCATCCTGCATTTTGGGGGTCTACTTGTTGGAATCTGTAATAAAAACCCCTCTACCTACAAGTTCACATGTTTAGTATCCCACAGTACTCCCACCATGCATGGTCGGCAAGTGCCACAAGGCAGAACAGGTAGCAGAGCCCTGTCGTGTGATGCACCAGCAGCCTTAGACTGGTTCATAAGCAAAGCCCAGTGTTTGGCTCTGTGTCAGAGTGACTCCTGGAAGCCCTCCCTTGTCATTTGTAGCCATGCCCCCCGGTGCACCTTACAGTTTATAGGAAAATTCCAGCAATTTTAACAACAGTTTATAGAGCTATTGAGAAGTACTGAGATGGGCTAGCTAAGAGTAAAACAAGCAGTAGTCTTTGAAACCATTAAAAAAATCACTTTTCTCTCTGGGATGAGTTCTAGAAAAGACCTGGTCCTGTTTCCACTGAACTCAGGAAAAATGATCTGCCACTAAATCAAAGGAGAGCTGACTGTGTCAGTCCATCTTCTCCTGCTGCCTGTCAGACATCCTAGTGGTGCCAAGGGACCTATCCAACCCTGGGTAAAATCTCATCCCTTGCAAGGTCCCTGCACAGCAATGCATATGGTGAGGCAGGAGTGGGAAATCCCTTCTGAGTACGACTCATGCACACACGTGCACATATCTGCTGGCAGGAAAGGTTTTGAGCAAATTTGCATTCATTTACATACCTTCCAGGAGCAGGAACCATCTTCTCATTCTACAATTATACAGTAACCAAATCCCATGAGAAAGGAAATAAAAAAAAAGAGTTTAAATTGAGTTAATTTCCGAGGTGCCTTATTTGTAAAATCAAAGTATCTCCAGTATCATTTTGGTGGTCATAAATTCCTTAGGCGGCTGAGGCATGTCTATTGCTCATTTACTACTTAGAATCATAGAATATCTCAAGTTGAAAGGAACATTTGCCAGCTGTCATGGTTTAGGGTCAGGGCGGCCCCTTAGACCTATAACAGACCCTCTTTGCTAACCCCCCCCTTCCTCCCCAAAGGGGAAAGAGAAAGGGAATAAGGGAGAGAGACTTAGCAATTAGAAAAGGAAACTAGAACAGCAGAAAGAAAGAAAGAAAGAAAGAAAGAAAGAAAGAAAGAAAGAAAGAAAGAAAGAAAGAAAGAAAAGAAAGAAAGAACCTCTTTTCTATTCTCAGCTTCATAATACTGAAGTACCTGGAAGTCAAAGGAATGGGATCAAGAGAATTGAAAGCAAGAGGTGCATGTGCTCACATAACTGCCCAACTGCTATTCCACTACAGCCCTCAGCAGAGCAGAGCTGTTGGCTCCCAAGGGCAGTATATTGTTTTTCCCTGGCACTATCAGATTATACAGTGGCATTTTAGGATTTCCCAGGTAAAGGCATCAATTTCTGTGACTTGCCTTTTTTACAACACCTCCACACTACTGCTCCCTTGACAGTCTTGCACCTAGTTGCCAACAATAGAGCAAAGTGGCCTCTGATCCCTCCAGTCTCGTGGCAATTTGGAGCAAAGACTCAGTATCTAGGTCAGGACAGAAACAAAAAGATGCTGATCATAAATCAGAGTTGATCACAGATCCTCCTGGTTAAGGTACAATGAGGGAAGGTGTCTGACCTTCTGAATGCAGCAACATGGGGACTCTTACTGGGCTGGTGTCTCAAGAACGGTGCTAAGCTGTTACTTTACAAACTCTTCTTGACCATGCAGTGTATCTCTTTTTGCATTTGGCTAGCTGAGGGGGGCAATACAGTGCCCTCTGCTTCTTAACCCACTCTTGTTTCCAATGCAGATCCAGGGAGGAACAGCAGCAGCCTGTGTTATATACCACTGTGATGCTGACAGGTCAAAAAGCATCATGATCATAAACCACTTCTTTCCAGGCTAAGGCCAAGGTTTGCAAAGATCAATTTTCCTGCTTCGTATGCTTCCAGGAGCCTTCACTAATTGCAGTCCATTTCTCATGAACCATTGCATTAACTCTGGCTTTCTAAAGACCCTCACTTGAAACAGTGCGGACATAAAAACAGCAGAGTATACCACAACACTGGAACACAAGTATTCCTTGTCTGATTTATTTGCTGCCCACTACTTTGTACTGCACATTATGTTACAGAGTTTATGAGAGTGAGAAGTTCCTCACTGCTCCCTTCTGGATCAAGCCAAAACCTCAGGAGAGGAGATGAAAGGAGGACAATTGCTTTTTCCCTAATAAAAGGTGAGCATGGTACAGCCTTCCCAAATTAAGGGTGGGGTTGGCCGTGGACAAAAGGGGCAGCAAGCAGGGAGCAGACTGATAAGCACACGAGAGAAGAAGGAGGCCTGTCTGTGACAGGGGAGCAGGATTAATGTCAAGCCTTAGTGGGATTTGTTTGTCTCAGGAAGCCACTGAAAATTGAACAAGGACTGGAGAATGGACCTACCTTTCCAGGACCCAGTGGATAAATGTAAGGTTGTTTACCAGCTGAAATAGGTTAGTTAATCTGTTTCATCCACCCAACCTAAATTTTCCTCATTACAATAATTTACCTGTCTTTGAGTTATTATTTGTATGTTTTATTAAAACCTGATTTGAGAGATTGGGATGTTCTGGTGTCTTCTGTGTGATGGATTCAGCTGGAAGAGAGAGGAGATTGGAAGGTCTGCCTCAAGGCTCTGGTGTGTTTTGGGCACACATAACCTGGAAACTGCGGTGAGTTCTCTATAGGATATAGTTGCTATTATTAGCATCACTGGAATGAAGAGAATATCCACAAGCACTGTGCCTTACATATGCTCACAGGACTCCAGGGCTGCTTGTAGACTTACATCCCCAGTCCCCTGAATATCCCTCTGGACCACTACTGCAGTGCCATCTAAATGTCTCACCTGGACATCTTTTCTGTGGTGTTGCAGTTCAACGACTCACTAGTTCCCAGCCAGATCTCACCTTTCTGAGGAGTCAGAAGCTTTCCAGCCAAGACTGAAGGAAGCTTTGAGACCGTGCACCAATTACACTGCAACCATGAAATAAGCCACAGATTTTGAGCCCAGAAAGCTAAACTAGAGCATTCTTTGTGTTTAATCCAGAAGTCACAGTATATCCAGTACATCCTATGATAAATTACAGACTTCAAATGGAAGAATGAAAGTGCCAAAGACCAGAAAGGTGCATTCTTATCACTGTGCACCTGCCTTTTTCAGCATATGTCCGATTTTGACTCCTAATCTCATATTCCTTCAAAAAAGCAGCTTTTACCCTAAGGTATCGCATGGATCAGGCTCTGTCCTCCAAAGGAAGTGAGTACTGTTATAAAGTTGGAGGGTTTACTAAAGAAGGAAGACTGGAGATTTTATGTGAAAATTTTCTTGGGTATTGGTAAAAAGTTTGCCTTAATTGGCTGTGAGTGCTGTTTCAGAAGCAGGCCAGTGTAACAGTGTAAAATTAGCTACAGTCACCTCTCCTTTCTGCAACAGATCATAGAATCATAGAACCATAGAATAGTTTCAGCTGGAAGAGACCTTCGAGATCATCAAGTCCAACCTTACTCCTAGTCCTATCAAAAACCACTTGAACACCTCTAGGGATGGTGACTCCACCACCTTCCTGGGCAGGCCATTCCAATGCCTGACAACCCCTTCTGTAAAGAAATGCTTCCTTACATCCAGCCTGAACCTCCCCTGCTTCAACTTCAGGCCGTTTCCTCTTGTTCTGTCACTTGTCACCAGGGACAACAGATCAACTCCCACCTTGCTACAACTTCCCTTCAGGGAGTTGTAGAGGGCAATAAGGTCTCCTCTCAGCCTTCTTTTCTCAAGGCTAAACAGCCTCAGATCCTTCAGCCTCTCCTCATAAGACACATGCTCCAAACCCTCTACTAGCTTTGTAGCCCACCTCTGTACCCTCTCCAGCACCTCAACGTCCTTCTTGTAGAGAGGGGCCCAAAACTGGACACAGTATTCAAGGTGCAGCCTCACCAAAGCCGAATAAAGAGGAATGATCACCTCCCTGCTTCTGCTGATCACACTATTTCTGATCCAGGCCAGGATGTCATTGGCCTTCTTGGCCACCTGAGCACACTGCTGGCTCATGTTCAGGTGGCTGACAATCAATACCCCCAGGTCCTTCTCTGCCTGGCAGCTCTCCAGCCACTCCTCCCCAAGGCTGTAGCGCTGCTGTGGGTTGTTGTGATCCAAGTGCAGGACTCAGCATTTGGCCTTATTGAAACTCATGAAATTGGCCTTGACCCAGCAATCCAGCCTATCCAGATCCCTTTGTAGAGCCTCCCTACCCTCAAGCAGATCGACACTTCCACCTAGCTTGGTGTCATGTGCAAATTTACCAAGGGTGTACTCTATCCTCTCATCCAAATCATTGCTGAAAATCTTAAACAGGACTGGCCCCAGTACTGAGCCTGGGGGACACCACTCGTGACTGGATGCCAACTGGATTTAACTCCATTGACCACAACTCTTTGGACTCATCCATCTAACCAGGTTTTTACCCAGGAAAGTGTATGCCCATTCAAGCCAAGAGCAGTCAATTTTTCTACTGGAACACTGTGGGAAACGGTGTCGAATGCCTTGCTAAAGTCAAGATAGATAACATCCACAGCCTTGCCTTCATCCACCATGTGGGTCACCCTGTCATAGAAGGAGATCAGGTTTGTTACAACAGGACCCGCCCTACAGAAACCCATGTTGACTGCACCTGATCACCTGGATGTCCTTCATGTGCTGCATAATAGAACCCAGGATGATCTGCTCCATCAGCTTTCCTGGTACCAAAGTCAAACTGATTCCCCCCTGCATCCAGTAATGGGTGGAGATTCTCCTTGTCTCTCTTTCTGTTGTTAATGTATTTGTAAAAACCTTTTTATTATCTCTTACAACAGTGGCCAGATTGAGTTCTAGCTGGACTTTTGTCTTTCTGATGTTCTCTCTGCATGACCTAACTAGATCCCTGTACTCATCTTGGGTTGCCTGTCCCTTCTTCCAATGTTGGCAAATTCTCCTTTTTTTTCCTGATTCCCAGCAAAAGCTCCCTGTTCAGTCAGGCTGGCTATCTTCCCTACCAGTTTGTCTTATGACATACGGGGTCATACTAATCCTTGGCTTCTAAGACTTTCTTCTTGAAGAATATCCCTCCTTCCTGGACCCCTTTGCCCTTCAGGACTGTCTTCCAAGGGACTCTTGAAACCAGTGTCCTGAACAGGCCAAAGTCTGCCCTCCAGAAATCCATGGTAGTTGTTCCACTGACCACCCTCCTTACTTCACCAAGAATTGAGAACTCTATCATTTCATGGTCGCTAAGCCCAAGATGGCCTCTGACCACCACATCACCCACCAGTTCTTCTCTGTTTGCAAACATCAGGTCTAGAGAGACAACTCCCCTGGTAGGCTCACTTACCATCTGCATCAGTTATCTTCTGCACATTCTAGGAACCTCCTAGACTCTTTCCTCTTTGCTGTGTTGTATTTCCAGCAGATGTCTGGTAAGTTGAAATCCCCCATGAGAACAAGGGTTGGTGATTTTGAGACTTCTGCCAGCTGCTTGCAGAATGCTTTATCTGCTTCTTCATCCTGGTTGGGTGGTCTATAACAGACTCCCAACAGGATATCTGCCTTAGTTGCCTTCCCCCTCATTCTTACCCATAACCACTCGACCTTACCATCACAATCATTGAGCTGTATACAATCAAAACACTTCCTAACATACAGAGCCACCTCATTGCTCTCCTTCCCTGCCTATCCCTTCTGAAGATCTTATTGACATCCATTGTAGCATTCCAGTCATGAGAGACATCCTGCCATGTTTCTGTGATGACTATGTCATAGCTATCCTGCTGCACAATGGCTTCCAGCTCCCCCTGTTTGTCGCCCATGCTGCGTGCATTGGTGTTGATGCACTTGAGCTGGGCTATCGATGCCACCCCTAGGCTCATCTCTAGTGAGCCTGCTTTTATCCCCTTTCCCCTTCAAGTCTAATTTAAAGCCCTCTCAATGAGCCCTGACAATTCATGAGTGAGAACCCTTTTCCCTCTTTGAGACAGCTGAACTCCATCTGTCACCAGCAGGCCCAGTGCTGTGTAAACCTCCCCATAATCAAAACCCAAAATTTCGCCAGTGGTACTAGCCTCTGAGCCACATGTTAATCAGGTGTGTTTTCATGTTCCTTTCAGTATTCTTCCCTGCCACTTTACAGAAGCAGTCTTAGTGCGTGGGGCTGGCTGACTCACCCCAGGCAACCCCCTGGATGGACCTTCATCTGTGTCCTCATTTGCCTGGCCCTCAAGTTCCAGAGCCTCATACCTGTTGTGCAAGGGCAACTGGGAAGGTGAGGGAAGCCGAGGGGGGATTCGCCTGGCTCCCCAAGCAGGGACCTGCTTCCATTCCCCCCTTGTCTCTTAGGTCTTCTCCTTCTGCCTGGTGGCAGGAGGGGAGGGGATCCTCTGCTTCTTGCAGAGCCTCCATCTGCTGCCTTTGCCTCAGGGCATGGCTCCACCAATCTATCTCCCTCTCATACTCCCTGATACTCCTTAACCTTTCCACATTCTCTTTCAGTTCTGCCACCAGGCTGAGCAGATCATTCACCTGGTTGCACCGCACACAGGTGTTGTCTCACAGGTGTTTGAGTAACAAGTTCAAGCACTCCTTGCAGCCAGAGACTTAGACAGATGCATGTTTGTGTGGGAGCTCTGTCTGGGTCACCATATTCCTTCTAGCAGTGACTTTTTTGGCTAGGTCCGTCTGGGTAGACACATCAGACTTCACTGGTGTTATCTGCATGACAACACTGGTCCTTGTCCTCAGGTGCTGAGGTCCCTGTGCTGCTGAGCTACAAGCAGGATGCAGGGCCTACCCACATGCGCTGCCATGCACCTTGCTGGCTGCGCTCCACAGAGAGAGGAGGCTAGCTGCTTCGTTCTTCACAGACTGTGTTGCTTCCGGTTTCCCTGAATTTAAATTTCCCGCAGTTGTCCCAACAACACTCCCAGCCACATCAGCCTCTCAGCCTCCCTCAGCCTCTCAGACTTGCATGCGAGAGCTGCTGGCTACTGGCGGGTCTCTGCTCTCCCTCAGGCTTCTCTGTCTCTGGGATCCCCCTGTCTGCCCCAAACTAGTGCTTGGCCACAGAACTTACTGTTGCTGCTGGTTCGTTCGTTGTGTACCCCTTCAAGGAAGGTGTTACATGTCACTCACGCAACTGGACAACCATGGAGAGAGGTATCCAGTACCTGAAGGAATTAGCTATGCTGGAGATGATTTATAATGATCTGAACAACGAGCAGTTACTTACAGATCCAGATGAAGTGCAATGCACAGCACCCATGTGGCAGAAGTTTCTATGAAGCACACCACCATCATATGCCAACTCACTGGCAGTAGTGTCCTGTAAAGAAGGCCAGGGACGAACGGTGGATGAACTGACTGGCCAACTTTGACATTATGAAGGAAGTATCTCTTCCTCCCTGTGGGCCTGTGTTTCAGCTATGGAGGAACTGTCCTGGGAGGTCCAGCAATTCAAAGAGGATATATCCTACTCCCCACCCATATGAGCCCATATCTCAGCTCTTAAGAGTAGGTGATTCTGTGCTCAAGAGAGAAAATATGGAAGGTACACACCACGGGATACCCTGTGGTTTTACCTATGTGACCACAGAGAGGACGTGAGGAAATGTGATGGAAAACCCACTTTGATCCTAGCTGCACAAGTATGTGAGTTGTGAGGGAAAAAAAATGTGAAAGGAGATTCTTCCAAGAGGAATGCTGCTTTAGTTTCCAGTGGGAAATTCCCCAGAGTAGAAGGGATGATATTACTTCTGATTCTCTTGAAGGGACTTCTCAGTCATTTTCACAAAAAGTGGCTGACTCTGATCAGGATTAGACGGTCCCTGCCTCCAGCTGTGTGGAAGAAAGGGACGTTTGGGTTTACTGGCTATGTGTCTCTGGTGGCCTGCCACATCAGACTCACAGGTGTATAAGGCTCTAGTGGATATTGGTGCACAGTGTACCCTAATACCATTAAGCTATAGAGGAGTAGAACCCATCTGTATTTCTGGGGTGACAGGGGGATCCCAACAGTTCACTGTATTGGAAGCTGAAGTGAGTCTAACTGGGAAGGAGTGGTATAAACACCCCATTGTGACTGGCCCAGTGCATCCTTGGCATAGAATAACTCAGGAGACTGTGTTTCGAGGACTCAAAATGGTACTGATGGGCTTTTGGTATAGCTGCCTTGGAGACAGAGGATACTGAACAGTTGTCCACCTTGCCTAGTCTCTCAAAGACCAAAAGCGAGCAAAACTTTCTCACCTTTTAACAGCTGTATGTGGCCAGTGTGAAAGGCCCGTGATTTGAGCAAACTGCAGTTGGGCCAGGGAGAGAGGCGTTTTGGGTGGTGAGCAGTTGTGTTGTATATCATTTGTTTTATATATTATTTCATTAGTATTATTGTTATTACTGTTGGTGCTTTTCTCTGTGTTGTTCTATTAAGCTCATCCCATTGCGGCCCATGGAAATGTGGGTGTCCGGCTTGCCTAAATGATCTCTAACCCAATCCTCCTCGACCAAGGGAGAGTCTTCCTTCCTCCAGGCTCTCTCTTACCTCCAGGGTCTAGGATTCCCGAGGGCCAGCCTTAGCAGTAGACTGAAGCAAAAAAGTCATTCATTAAATACACCTTCTTTGTATCCTCCATCACCAGGCCACCCACCTCTATCTGCAGCAGGCCCACGTTTTCCCTAGTCTGCCTTTTGCTGCTGATGTACTTGGAGAAGCCCTTCTTGTTGTCCTAGCGAGAGGTGACTAGCAACTTGAATCTTATTTCTGAGTAGACAGTCCAAAGAACTTCTTCCTTTGCAGAAGTTTTCTTTCCAAGTACAGAATTTCACAAGTTTCTTATTTAAACCTATGTCATTAGGCTAATTGGCCTTTCTTCTTAATGTGTGTAATGTTCAAGTGGAGCTATTTAAAACACTTCAGTAACCTTATGGGTCAAAGGCTCCACAGCTTTATCGGTGCTATTCTACAGCTCTAAGGAGTATAGATTAAGGACACATTAGCTTCTAAATGTATGCAGGTTATGTGGTCATTCATCATTCAGCTTCTTTGAAAAACAGCTAGGGAGTGTTTAATGTAGAAGCTCAGTATCAGACAGGAATTGTTATGTAAGTGCTCATGGATCTTAACTATGTTTATGCAAATGCTTTTCAGGAACAAAGAGAATTCATCACCCTTAGAATCAAATCAAATGCAAGGTAAAAATAAATTGAAAAAGAGGAAGATAGCTGAAACCTCTAATGTTATCACAGAAACACTGCCATCTGCAGAATCAGAACCGGTTGAAATTGAGGTTGAAATTGCTGAGGGGAGAATTGAAGTGGAAGATAACAGCATTGAAACATTTGAAGTAGCTTCTGCAGAACAATCCATGAAGTACATACAGACAACGGGTACATCAGATGAATCTGCTTTGGCACTTTTGGCAGATATCACCAGTAAGTATCGTCAGGGAGAGACAAAATGCCAAATTGAAGAAGAAGGTGATGGTGCAACTGATCCCTCATGCAAACAGGTAGAAGGTATTGAAATTGTGGAACTTCAGCTGTCACATGTGAAGAATATGTTCCGCTGTGAGAAATGCAACCGTTCGTTTAAATTGTTTTACCATTTTAAGGAACACATGAAAACACACTCTACTGGGAGTTACAAGTGTGACATATGCAATAAAAGGTACCTACGAGAGAGTGCTTTGAAGCAGCACCTCACCTATTGCCACCTTGATGAAGGTGGTGCCAGCAAGAAGCAAAGACCTGGTAAAAAAATACATATATGCCAGTACTGTGATAAGCAGTTTGACCACTTTGGACATTTTAAAGAGCACCTCCGGAAGCACACAGGTAAGAGCACTGCTATGGTCCCATACTTGTGGTTTTGCTTCTAGCATTTTAGGGTTTTGCATCTTTTGGGGAAATAAAGAATATGCTGAAGAGAACACATGAGTCCCGAGTGCTAGAAATATTTGGCTTCTAGTTACAACTAAAATGCTGTCTAGTTTTGGTTTTGTCTGTTGCTTGTTTGTTTGTTTGTTTGTTTTGTGGGGTTTTGTTGTTGTTTGTTTGTTTAGTTTTCCATTGAGATAAACTTTGAGGGATTGAGGTGGTTAAAAATAGGCACCTAAAACCAGAAAGCACTAATGAAGCTTCTCCCTCAAGTGTATTAAATCTTAAAGATTTTTTCAAAATGATTTCTTAAAGCATGTTTTCTTCTTCAAAAGTACCAAACTAAGCAACTGCTCTTATTTTCACAATTCAACTAGTAAATATTTCTGTTGAAATATGATCTGAACTGTGAATGGTGGAATACATAAAGGGTTTTTTAAACAAACTTCTTAGCAAAAGCCTATTAATGCATTAGGCATAAAATACCTCCCTAACAACTCTCTCTTGTACCATCTTGTTTGAAAGTTTCATCCTTGCTCTTGACATCTCATCTAGGATTTAATTTTCTTTGTTAATTAATACAGCAAAACATTTCTAGTGACTATAGTAAGCTTTGTAACTGTAAAACCTGACTCTTTGAAATCTGGATAGCATCTTCTGAGTACAAAATTACTTGTGTTCCTTTTTCTATATGGGAGGTTAAGATGCTATTTCTTCATCTCACTGAAAAGTCTGTACTATCTGAATAGGTACTGAGAATTAGATAGATAGCTCTGAATGTAAAATAAATGTCCTGATCTTTAATATCTTTCTGTTTAATGTCAGCCATCAGAATTTAATGGAGGGTAGCAGTCCTATTTCTTTCGTAGCTTGTTGTTGCTAAAGCCTTTTAATTGAAACTTCTTTGCATCTGTGTATGGATGGGACTGTTGAGTACTGATATATGACACATTTATAAAAAGTCTGGCAAATTCTTGTCCTCTATGAAGTAGGGAGTGTTTCTCCATTATGACTGAGCCAAATACAAACTACTTAACAAAAAACCTTTTCAGAGAAAAGTTTGTGGCAGATTAACACAGTAATCCAAGTATGACAGTATGTTGGATGCTGTTGTGAAAAAAGATTTTGAGGGTGAAGCAACTTGGCATATCACAGGAGATGTAGAGTACTTTTTAAATATTTATTGATACAAGTATAACATCTAATGTAATTACTTCTACAGCAATTAATTATGTATACATATTTTTATATTTATATAATTATATAATTAATTTACCTAATTAATTATACACCAATGCATGCAGCATGGGGAATAACCAGAAGAAATTGGAGATGTGTGTTTGGTCACAGGGCCATGATCTCATTGCAATTACTGAGCCATGGTGGGATAGCTCACATGACTGGAATGTTGTCATTGACAACTATGTACTTTTTAGGAAAGACAGACCAACAAGGTGTGGTGGTGCAGTTGCTCTTTATGTGCAAGAGCAACTGGAATGCATAGATCTCTACCCAGGGGGGGATGAAGAATGTGTTGAAAGCTTATGGGTAAGAATTAAGGGGCATGCAAATATGGGTGAAACTGTTGTGGATGTCTACTACAGACCCCCAAACCAGGAAGACGATGTCAATGAAGCTTTCCACAGACAGCTGGAAGTAGCCTCAAGATCACATGCCCTGGTGCTCATGGGTGACTTCAATCACCATGTTGGAAAAGCCACACAGCTAGGCATATACAGTCTAGAAGACGCTTGCAGTGCGTTGACGATAACTTTCTGATGCAGATGGTGGAAGAGCCAATGAGGAGAGGTGTGCTGCTGGACCTTGTATTACTGAACAAAGAAGGTCTAGTTGGGGGCAACCTTGGTGGTAGTAATCATGACATGGCAGAGTTTAGTATCATACGAGGAAGAAGCAGGGCAATAAGTAGGATTGCAACCCTGGCCTTCAGGAAGGCTAACTTTGTCCTCTTCAAAGACCTACTTGGAGGAATCCCTTGGGCAAAGACTCTAGAAGGTAGGGGTGCCCAAGAGAGCTGGTTAATATTCAAACATCACTTCCTCCCAGCTCAAGATAGGTGCATTCCTTTGAGTAAAAAAATAAGTAGAGCTGACAGGAGACCAGCATGGATGAGCAAGGAGCTGCTGGAAAATCTCATGTGGAAGAATGAAGTTCACAGTCTGTGGAAAAAGGGACTGGTCTCTTGGGAGAATTATAGGAACACTGTCAGGGTATGTAGGGATGCAACAAGGAAGGCCGGGTGACCCTGCTCTGGCAGGGGGGTTGGACTCGCTGATCTCCAGAGGTCCCTTCCAACCCCTGCCACTCTATGATCCTATGAAATTAAAAAATGGGAGATTTGGGCTGTTCTTCCCATCTGTGGGGATTTTATTTTGCCACCTGCTACGATCTTGAGTTGCTTTGATGTTTTGTTTTGTTTTTTCAGTTGCAGTAAAGCACAAACCAAGGCACATTTTGATCTGAAGGGAGGGGGCAGCGCTCTCTGCTGACTGTGGGCACCATTTCAAACGTTGCTGTGCTACGCTGCTGCTCTGGTCCCTGAAATCCTCAAAAGACCTAAAAGTTACACGAAAGTGAAAGTCCCTGATGAAAACTCATCCCATTTATGAATTCTGATAGGTAAAAATAATTCATACTCTGGAAGACATCTGATAGCACAGGAAGGAACCTGTTCTTCAAGATCCAGGCAACTTAGTCACGGGGTGTAGGAACGAGCTGGTATCTCTTGTGTAAAGCTCACACATGAGCTGAGGGGTCAGTTTGATGCAAATTCTGGTTGTTTTATATAAAAAAATTATACAAAACGTTATTCTTTTGGGGTTGTTTTGTGTTTATAGTGACTCACGTCCACAAATTCACCAAACCCCCTGGTGAAATGCCCTTCCCCAGTCAAAGCTCGTTGGCCAAATAGGTGATTTTCTGCCACTGCTTGGGAAGTGCCGTAAAGCCAAGGGCTGCTTTTACTTTCTCCTTTACTTTAATAACCACAAACCCCATAAATACTTCACAGGGATTTTCGTTGACGAAAGCAGCTTTCTGTGACTTTTTTCTTTTCCTGTTTTCTTAGTGGAAATAAGACTTGTATAACCACCAAGTTCCCTTCCCCAGCTGCTCTCCAAATTTACCGTGCTATTATACACACAGGCCATAGTCTGGGGGGCACCCATAGCACGTTGTCAGCTGAGATTTTTATATTTGTAAAGAAAGGAAGAATTGCTGAAGAAGCAATTTAGGTTTGGACCTTGTGTTTTTTCTGGACACCAGATTTCAGTGTCTTTTTATTAACATGGAAATTAAAAGAGAAACTGATTTCTGTTTTCATGTCCAGAGTGGAGAGAGGCACCTTTTTTTTTCTTACAGGTATCTGGGAAAATAGTCTAAAATACCAGGAAGTTTCAATATATCAGATTTATTCATATTTCACCTTTTTGAGGCCTAATAGGTGCTTTTCAATTTGCTGAGCAAGGTGCCTTGATTCTCCTGGTGTGGAGCACACGTTACTTTGCCTCCCTCCACTCCTGGTGCTCAGGACAGAATAGAACTTCTCCAGATGATGCCCAGTGATTTTATCCAGGCTCTGTGATACTTGTCCTCTAGAAATCTCTTCTGGAAATCTCTTGTCCCTCAACCCCTACTAACTTTTCATTCTCTGTGTACATAAAGTCGTGCTGGCCTTCTGGAGCGAGGTGGGTGATGGCTGTCCAGGTGTAAAGGGGTGTAAACGTTCCTGCTGGCAGATAGAGTTGGGAACTGGAGTCGGGATGGTGCCATCCCAGGGACAAGGACATCAGCTGAGACAGTGGCTGCCTTGCCACTTCCCTCAGGCATTCAGTGAATCTGCTTCTTTAACCTTTCCACCATTTATTTGTCCCATTGAAAGGTATTCAGCTGCCTCTTCTGAGCCTGTTTGCAGTGCTGGAGAAGGTGGCTTGTCCTTGCCTTTGACTTTTTCACATCCATAGTGGTGGCTTCGCTTTTTAGCAGACCACAAACAGACTTGGAGAAGCATTTGAATTTATTTTTTTTTCCCCTTTGTTTTACCCCGTTACACAGGCAAAGTCAGTGGTTCAAGCTCTCTTACTGTATTTGTCATGAACTTCCCTGCTGCTAAAATGGATCTCACCAAATACTTGGTGTTACCAGCACTTGACAGAGCCCAGCACGTGCAGCTCCCGAGGCGAGCTGTGCAGAGTTGGGTTTCCTTCTCCATCTCTAAGGATATTCCCCAGATACAGTACTCAGTTTTGTCAGTAACAGTTTGTTCTTCCAGTTCCAGTGAGCTTGAGGGTGCTCTGGTTTAAGTCATTACTGGTAGGATTGCAGCCCTTGGAGGCAGGGGAGGAAATCTGGGTACTCTGCAGGAGGCAGTGTCCTGGGATGTCAGTATCTGCCTGGGCACTCATCCTGCATCCCCACCACTGGCCTAAGAAACCTCTGTCGTGGACAGTCAGTCCTGTCCTTTACTGCAGGATCAAGATTCTGTGTGATAATGTCCAGAGCTCATTAATGAGAGGGGAATGTGTGTGGAAAGCAGGATTCATCTGGGCTGCCTCTTGGTGCTGGTTGGCTCGACTCCCCTTGGGCAGCCAGCGAGGGATGTGGACACTTCCAGGCACCAGTTACGACCCTATAAAGTAGACATCTAAGCAGCTCTGATAAATTATCCTTTTAATCTTGCCTGGTTTAAATGACTGCTTTGGAACTGCGTGCTTCAAAGCATCCCTTGCTTCATCTGGGGTCTGGGGGATGTTGGTGACGTCCCTGCAGGAGCGAGTGGTGCTCAGGTCCCTGTCCCAGAGCTGGGAGGTGTCTGGAGCCTCCCCAGCCTCCACCAGCATCTCCATGGGTGGGTTCCTGTGTACCCAAGCTTGCTCTGGCTCTAGAGGAACAGCCAGCACTTGTTAAGTTTGCAAAACACATTAACAGCCAGTGGGGCTAACCACTGATGTGTGTTTAGGGGAGGGAGGGATGACCTGGGGTGCTGCAGAGCTCTGATTTGAAATGTGATTGGTTTTTCTTTTTGCAAATGATGTAACTGCTCCTATTGAAGAACAGTTGAACACTTGAGAAGGTATAAACACCCTAACCAACTTAGGAAGAGAGGGGAAGAAAGGCCCAAGTTAACAGCAGTTACCTCAAGCTGACCTTGGCTGTGATTCTGATTCTTTGAACGCTTTTTGATGTTAACAGGGGAGAAGACAACTCATTTTAGTGCAAAAGCTGGTTTATGATGTTTAATAATTTCTGCTATTCATTTGGCAAAAAGTGGAACTGATGCTTCTTCTAAACCAGAAAATATTCTAAAACCCTTGACTCCAGCAGGAAGGTTTATGCATGGGAAAATTTTTCTTGCTGTGCAATCGGGGAATAGTTCAGTGATATCAGTGGGTGTTTGAGCTGCTTCCACGAGTCTGAACGTTGTGGCAGTAAAGACAAAACAAGAGGGAGAAGGGAGATGAGGTGGCATTTTGAGAGAGAAATGGATTCAGCTACATGAATCACTGGTATAAAAGGCTTTTGTGGAGAAGGCTACCCTGGGAAGCCTGGGGTTTTAAGGCTGTGATTGGAATTTGAACTTAGGGACAGATCCTCAGCTGGGAAAATCAATGCAGTTGCAATTGGGCCTGGTCAATTGGTTTCACTGTAATGAATCAGCCAGGAAAAGCACGGGGACAGCTGGGCCTCCCACCTCTGCAGGTCGAGTGACTCTCCCTGCCCACGCTGAGAGCGGAACACTTCAGCCAGCTGCCCTGTCTTTGTGCATCGGCTGGGAAATCCAGTTATCTTCAACTTAGATTTTGAGCTCTAGGCCAAAATTTGCTTAATCTTTGGTTTTAGATGAGCACCTAGTAATAAGATAAATCAATAAAGGGGGGGGGGGGGGGCGCCGGTTGTTAAAACACAAAAAACAAAAAAGGAAACGTACAACTTGCTGCACCTGGACTGAGGAAAAGGAGCAGAAGGGAGGAAAGCGGCGGGGGGGAGGCGGCGGGAGCGCTTTGTGCCCGGGATCCTCTCCCGCTGAGCCGCGGGCAGAGCCCAGCTCCGCCAAGGCACAGGCGGGGCCGGGCCGCGAGAGGCAAGGCTGGGGCCGGGCCGGCGGGTAAGGGGCCCGGACCGCGCCGGGCCGGTTCAGCTCCGAGCCGCTCGTTGGCAGCGGGCCCGGCCCCGGCGGGGGGAGCGGGGCGGTGTCGCACCCGGCTCCGTTGGGCTGAGCCGCCCGGGGGGAGCGGAGCCCGGGAATGGAAAGGGGAGCTGGGGCTGCCGGTCCCGGGGAGATCCCCGAGCAGGCTCGAGGGCCGTACACGCAGCTCTGCTCCGGAAATAAAGCCTTGAACCAGCTCGGAAAGCTTTCCCCGTGCGTTCCAGGGGACTTCTCCCAGCACCAGACCAGGTAGTAGAGATTCCGTTCAAATGCTTTGCTAGATGTTTTCTGCCTTTAAAGTTACAGAATACGGTGGCATCTGCCAGCACCACCCAAGTTAAGGGCTTGTTAGTGGTTCCAGTTTTCAGGGCTTGAAAATGTTGGTCATTGAAATGAATTCTGGGCGGAACTTGGTGTAGAGCCTCAGCCCCTCAGGCGAATTTTGTTAGGTACTTGAGAGAAAAGCAATAGAAAGCAGTCACCCAAACTGAAACCCCTCCTGAATCCTACCCTGGTTTTTAAGCTACAGAAACCGAAACCTAAACCATGCTGGAAATGAATGGCTTAAGATGTTTTAAAAAATAATAAAAAAATCAAATCAAAACCAAACTCGGTCGTTTAATTTAAAAGCATTTCCTTCACTGGTTTTGAGCGATGAGAGGTTTTCTTCTCTGCATTTTGTCTAGTAAAGTAACAAAATGCACCTTTCCCACACTGCAGTCAGTGTTAGGGACATGGGTAGAGGTGAGGTGTCTTGCAGCTCTGAAGACAGACTCAGCATTGCAGCGCAGAGATCTGGCAGTAGATACCGTTAGGGAGCCGCTTTAGTTCCTGTGCCACAGCTTTCTATGTTTTCACACTGCGGTTCTGTTTAACACAATCTTTTTTCTTTCTCTTGCCCACGAGGTGTGGTGCAGGCAGAGAGTTTGCTGAAGATGTTCATTTCTTCTGGTTTTCAGCATACCAGTGTAGCTGTTCCCACAGCCAGCTTTGTGATTTGTGCTGTCCTCTGGGCTGGTTTGGCACCTCTGGCCTTGTAGCAGCACGGTGACATGCCTTTTGTCATGGCAGACTTTGAAACAGAGAAGAGTTCTGCTGAGAAATACTGCCTGTATTCTAAGAATTAAGCAGATGCAGTATGTAATTTTCTTTCATTTGGTTTATGTTCCTGTTTGGCTGGTACTTGACACTCGAGCCAGCGATCAAACACGCTGTTGTCTGAAAAAGCAGCTTTGTCCCCTGGGGAGCAGCGAGTCCAATTCTCACAGGCTCAGCAGATTCGTTGCTTATTCATTTGAGGATTGTGCAGGGCTGGGTGCTTGGTGGCTTCCCACAAATCAAGCACCCCAAACAAAACTCTCTGTGTTGTATTCATTACAAAGTCAGTAATTTACAAGCCCACCCTCTTTATGATGATTGGTAGGTGATTTACATACAATTAGAATCCCGGTGACTCCACACTTCCACTCCTGGGCATGCTCAGGGGAAGGGTCTTCACCCAGGCAGGGGTCTTTTTGACCTAGGGGTGTGATTTTTAGTATTGTAATGAAGCCAGTTCACTTAAGGAGAGCACTAGTTGTTGTTTAGCTGACAGTACAAACTACATAAAACCAATAGAATCTCCAAGTCCATTTGGTTTATGTTTTCCAGGGTGTCCCTTCTTCAAGGGCAGCCACTTCTCAATTACAAGTCCCTAGACTGACTATGTTGGCAGCTTCAAGGACAGGCTTCTCGTTGCAGGCACTAATAGTTACCAAAAGGCCTGACTAAATTCGTAAGCAATGTCTGGGCAGATAACAATGCCACTGTGACTATTACAGTTTTATTACAAAAAGTGAGAGTCCTTGAGCTCAGCAGTTGCTCTGTATTGTGTCTGCCTCCCCATGAGCCCTCTCTTTTCAGTTCACTCCCAATCTGACAGTGCTGTGCTCTGGCCTTACAAAGCATTGTTGCTGTGGTGGACAAAGTGCAGAAGCAGGTTACACTCCCTTAGGGACTGTAATGAATCCAAGAAAGAAAAAAGGGTAATTAACTGAATCAGAAATGTGCGGGTCATATTTTACAAGCAGACTGATGGAATCTGTCCCCTCTTGACTAGAGAACTGGAGAGTTATTGGGTAGATCTTTCTAAGAAATTACGTGTTGATAAATGTGGCAATGGTCTCTAGTGATGATCATGGTTATTTATGGCTTCTTGACGTTTGGTGGTGATATTTGTGTTGCCTTGAAAGTAGAAATGAGAAGGGAGTGCTGGCTTCTGTCATGCCTGACCACCCCAGAAAGGATTGTATCACGTCAGTAGAATTTTGGTAGAATGTGGCATTTCCTTTCCCTTTGTATTTCTGGTGACAGTGTCTGCAGTTTTACATTACACATACAGAGCTCTGTGGTTTTTAGCTATAGACTATTGACTGCATGATGTGGTTTGCCTTCATTACTCAGAATAAGTCTCCAAGGCTCTCTACTGAAGGCACAGCTCAAGTTAGATTCCATACAGAGGAGAAAAATTCTTTTCTGTGGCAAGAAGCATCCTGTTCGTTGGAGTGTATTTAGAGTGGGTTTTGTTAAACATTTTAAGTTGGAAAAATCTGGGAGTGTGACTGAAAGACACAGTCCACTGGTTTCCTTCTCCTCAGTCTTGACTCCCTTCTCCTGGCTGAGGTGTTGGTCTGATAAATGAGGCTGGGGAACAGATCTGGCTGAAAAATTACAAGAACAAATAGTTTTGTAGTGATTTGTTGTGTTGGTTTTTCAGTGATGTGCACATTGTAAGCACCTTGGAGCCACCATCGAATGCTGTGCAGAGAAATGTCCCAGCTGTACCATTACCCTTGTGCTGCTGGCGCAGGCACATTTCAGGGCTTCAGGTGCTCGTCCCTCCTTTGCCCAGACCGTGCTGATCAGGATTTTGAAAGATGTAAGTACACAGCATTCAGATGGCACAATCAGTGCCAGGTTTTCTGAGAACAGCTCTGTGGTGGGATCAGCTGGAGGGTGCCTTTGTTTAGACCAATTTTCCCACTTCACATACCCAAGAATTCACGTATGCTCAGGCATGAGAAAGCTGCAAGTTGACACTTTGCTGGTTTTAAAGACTGACAGTGGTGCACAGCAAAACTAGTATTTTTCTTTACTGACAACATGGAAAGAGTCTACTCGTCAGGCTTGTCTTCCATCAGGTTTTAGTTCAAATCAATGGGCTTCCTTGCCTGCCCTAACTCAAGTTAGAGCAACAAAATCACTTCGGCTGAAAAATAGGTTTAGAACTGTTAAGAGCTTTGTTTTGTATTTGTTCCAAAGAAGACTTGGTCCTAAAGCTCTCTTGAGAAGAGTAAAACTGTTTCGTTGCTAAGATTTTACTGAGGTTTAAAAGGAATGTACTTTTGTTACGAGAAGGTTGAGTTTATCAGAAAAACAAAGGGAAGGAGTAGTTATTAAGTATCTTAATTCAATTTGAATTTTGTAAGAATAATCAAGTTTTTTATGCATAAGAACTGCTAGAAACAATTTATAATGATCTTATAGACTACATCATAGTTTTCTAAGTAAAAAGTGTTCTTATAGGTTGCTTAGTTATCTCTATTCCAACTATTTAGGCAACCTGTGAGTGCATGCTTACTGATGTCCAGGAACTTCCCCTGCCAATGAAGAAATATAACCTGCCTCCCTACGTTTTTCTCCACAGATCTTTGTCTTCCATCCCCACCCCTTTTTTATCAATTAATGAAGTTAATGTAAGTCTTTCCATTGATTTCAGTGGTCTACAGCAGAAGGTTCCAGCCCTGCCTCTGAGACCTGCTTTCAGTCCTTTTGGCTAAATGGAATTTGTTAGCTTTACAGCATTACATATTAATTTTTACCACCACATCTAACAGTTTACCTGGGGGGCAGAAAGACTGTAATTTAATATTTTAAGGTATATTATGTTCACTAAATGATGTGTATACACTATACTGTATTCTAGTATACATAAAAATAATTTCTTTTAACTTTTACAGTCAGTTAAGCTAATGAGAAATAAGGCCATGATTGTCACCACCGAAAACACAATATTGTCACATCTCCCCATGCCCCCGGAGAACCGTTAACTCACGCTCTGTGTGATGGATGTCTACCAACAGTGAGCTTTGTTGTCCAAGGTGACTCATCTGGAATTAGTTAATGTTTCTAAATGAAGCCAAGGAATGTTAACATATGTAAGATCTCAGTGATACAATAAACCCACTGGATTTACAGTATTGGCATCATATTTAGGCTTAGTATCTGTAATGTTTTTCCACTTTATATATAGGAAAGTGGCAGAGGGGTTACAGTTAAATTCTAGAACATCCCCTGCACTACTAGTAAAACCTCTTTTTCCTCCTCTAATCCCAAAGCTAAAATTACTTTGTTTTCTGTTTTGATCCATCATTACCTCAGGATAAAGAGGTACATATCTTTAAAATGATGTTGTATAATATGCAAGTTGTCACACCACATAAACAAACTGCTGAAATGACACAAATGTAAATGGAAGAACGAAAGATTCTAACAAAGCATATTGCTTCTCCTATTGGATATTAAACACCTGATTTTTTTCATACTAGATTTATTCCGTCTTTCGTGTACACTCCTCAGAATAGATTATTTCTTACAGTATCTGAAGGCAGTAAATTCTGCAAAAATTTGCATGCAGTAACTTTACCCAACAAACATTGGAAAAGAAGGGCTGGGCCTAAAACCTACTGAAATCCCAATTAGTATTTCAATTCAAGTTGCTCTGGACCAGCCTGCAAGTGCAAACTACCTTTTGTAAAGAAACATTTCGGAATACGGTATTATAAAATACTTCTGCTTTCTTGTTCTCGTTCTTAGCACCTTCCTTACGTTACTCACCTTCCAAATTATGTAACTATATATACACATATACACATATACAGACCCTTTTCCATAAGGGTGACTCTATATATTGAGACATCAGAGCTTTCTTAGCGGTAGTTCACACTATTCCCTATTTTGCTATTGCCTCTGATGATCTATTTCTATCCAGTTTAAGAGACCAACTAATCTAACTGCACCTCTTGCTAGCACCAGATCTTTAGAAACACAGTATAAAGGGACTCCCTGAAATTCACAATTCCTCTCACCTTTGACTGAGATTCAGAGTTTTCCATGGAAGCTGCATGTTCTCACATGGTCAGATAGTAGCAGTAAGCACTATTAATAGATATTCAGTAATCATAATATTCCATGATACAATACCTGAAGTAATACATCTTAGTGGAGGCTTGAAAACCATGCTTGAAAGACAGCATTTAACTTCCACCTTGTATTTATTATTCACATGACCAAATGCATAGAACAATACAGTGCATAGTACCAACAGAAAATTATTGAACAAGTAACTCACTAACCACTTTCATGTGTAATAATTTACTTCACAGTAACTGTGATGCATTTTTAAGCATGGCAGAAAGCTCTCCATCACTACAAATGTACATAAGCTTTCAAATCCCTTCATGTAGGACCTCAAGAATCTCTGACACTTGCAAGCTGTTTTATTAGTTAGTTAAAATTTTCAGATCTTTTGCTCCTCAAAAAAACCAACAAAACCAAACTCAAATCTGGTGTATTTTTTAGATCAAAATGAACAGAACAAAATGTCAGTAGAACAGTAAGATTAGTATCTAAATATTACAGAACTATTTCCCTTTTCCCTGTTGTTTTTTTTTTTTTTTTATTTGGAGACACTTCACCCAGTGTAAAATAAAATCCACTCTTTTCTATCTGGAGTAGAAGAAGGAGTTACCTACTATATAATAACTAATAAGCCCATCTGATTAACAAGGCCTCTGTGAGACATGTCAGGGTTTATCTGCTGGTTATTGCGGAGGGCAGTGATGTGATGGAATGTGAGTGCAGGTCCTGCCACTCTGACCACAGCATCTTTCCAGGCCTTGTCCCAAATGGAAACAAAAACTAGCTGTGACCATCAGGAATCTGATTAATTGAGAGTGACATCCTGAGCCTGGCTCTGGTGACCCAGTAACTGGGACTTGCTCTGAAGGTTTAAAGTCTCATGTCCTTCCCAGGGTAGCAGTCAAAGATACAACAAAACTGCCTACTACTTCTACTACTACTAAAAAACTGCCAAGTACTGTTTACAATTTTCAGGATCACATACAGACTGCATGTTGTTTGGCACAAATAAACACAATTAGCCTTGGCATTTGAAGCTGCTGACTGATTGCCAGTCACTGGTGCAGATGGTGGCAGCACAAGAGCGTTAATTACCAATGACATTAACGATGAGGTAACCTGTCTCTCTTCAGCTAATAAACAGATGGAATGTGTTTCCTATTAAATTTTTTTTTTTTTCAGATAACAAATTGTTTAGTTTTAATGGTAGAGATCAACAAAACCAAACTATCTGTTCTTTGGAGAAATTTGTTTTCTGCTAATTGCTCTAAACAATCACTAAAAGAATTACAACTGGCATTACCCCACTGAGAAGAGAAGCAGAGAAGTCCAACTCAATTCGCTTCCTATAGTACAATGGTCTCAGATGGAAAGATTCATTACAGTAGAGTGTAAAAGTCATACTGTAAAGTATGCTGTTCCACTAACAAAGCAGACTTGGATGGAAAATATAACAGAGGGCTTGTACATACCTGTCAATTCTTCACATGTTACTGCAGTTGCCAGTTTTTCTCCAGATGTTTCCAAAAAAAGGGTAAAAGGCAGATAAGGTGATGTCCTTGGATCTTAGAAGGCTCTGTGTCTTATGAGTTCACTAAGGCTGTAAGTCTTCAGAAGTCATGGCTGAGAAATGCTTCATCTACAGAACAAAAAGATCAAATAGCCAGTTCAGTGTTCTGTCGATATTAAATTAGTACAAATATGGAAAATATGGAAAAGCTGAGGACTCCACACTGTCTAGAGAAATATTATGCAAATGGACAAAATAGCTGCCACTTCTCAGTCTTTTCTCCACTATTCTTGGTATGGGGTGCGTGCAATAACACAGGGCAACTATTGTTGTCACATGGTTAGTGTTTAACACAACAGCCATGCTTCAAGTGAGAGGACAACTTTATTGGGACTGGGTGTCCCTGCCTTGTGTCAGTACCAGACACCAGCAGTGTGCTGAATGACTGGAATGTCCATCCTCTCAGAGGCAGGGCTTCAAGGTCTTGCTGAGTTCCTGAAAGTTCTGAGGAGAAGTTCCAATAACTCACCATTATCACCACCCATCCATATGGCAGCATCTCCAGCTCTTTGCCAGGTCCACCAAAGCCATGGTATGACATACCCATCACCGCCAGCTAGGAATTTGGGCTGCCAAGTGGTGAGCACACACCCATGACCCCCTCCAGGAGCCTTGTTGGGAGAAGGAGGGTGCACAGTGATGTCACCGGTGTCACTGCTGGTTCTGCTTTTGCTCTGAACAGGAAGCAGGTAGGTTTGTGCCATTTTGCCAGTGTAGGACACTTCTCCCAGTCTCCCAGTGCCACTGCAAGGGGAGAGTTGCACCCACCAGCTCTTCCTATCCACTCACCAACAGCACCACGCACATGCTGGTGGGACACCAAGGTGGCCACAGGGCCTCACTGCTGGTCACCAGGTCTGAGGAACAAAGCTCACCATCGCCCTCCAACCCCTCTCCCTCACCCAGTAAATCATTCATCAGGACTTTGCTGGGTTCTCTCTTTCGGTCATTAATCATTTAACCTCTACCCAAAAAGAGATGAGTGAATTCCAGAAATAAAATCACCCACCAGGATCACCCCAGCCCTGGCCCCTGCCGCACCTTTGGGCTCGCAAATCCTCGGCTGTGCTTACCCACTGCATTCCTCCCCGGGATTAGGCAACTCCACTGAGGTTGTTTTGTAAGAGACTTAAAGGCTGTAAGAGCAGCGTGATGAGGGGCAGGGACAGGGGTAGGGATCAGGCAGCTGCCTGCAGACTGGGAGGATGAGCTGGGATGCTGAAACATACCACGGACTTGCCCCAAATGGGGACAGACCCCACAAGCCCCCATCCCAAGCCCACACTGCCCTTGGTCTCGCCATCTTGGGGGTGGAGGACCTGGGGGTGACCTGGGATGGTCCCCATCATACCCAAGGGTCAGACTGAGGGGCTCAGACACCCCCTCTGCTCTCAAACAGGGGTGCTGGTGGCATTTGCAGGGGGTTCCCACAGCTGCCCCATCCTCACCAGCCCTATTTAGATGCCACCAACTTAGTGGAGGATTTTGGATGCTCTCTTTGTCTGCCTGCGTTGTGTCAGGCTCCTAGGGCTTGGCCTCCACTAAGGGCACTGGGGACCCTCTCCCCATCCCTGCACCAGTGTCCCCAGCCTTGGGGGACTCCCTGTACCCAGGCTCAAAGCAGAATTAAGCAAGAATAGAGCCATGTCCTCCCCTTCACTGCCATTCCCACACTGAAGTCTTCCTCTGGCTTCGCTTGCCAGCAGCGCATCAGCCACCGAGCATCACAGAGCAACTGGCCACAGGCAGTGGGAGCATGCACGGCAGTAATGGGGGCCAGGCTCGTTAGATTAACGAGCTGTGTCTGCAGTTTGAAGGGTGGTGGGCTCTGACTGGGGGTGGCAGAACAGTCCGCTGCTTTCACCAGCTCCAGCAAAGCCATGACCACCACAGAGGCAAGAATCCTCAGCACCCAGATAAATCTTTGTTAGCCCTAAAAGGGTGCCAGGGAGTCAAGTGGTTTGACTGGAACCGTTGCTGGCAGAGCTGCAACGAGCAGCTCCGGTGACAACCCAGCTTGTGGTGGCACCATCCCCGGGCACCAGCAGCCAACCTACGGCTGCCCCGTGGCTCTTCCCTCCCGATCCCTTTAAGACAATAGGAAAACAGCCGTGGGAGCCCATCAGGCGTGCATCACCAGTTTGACCGCTTTAATTCCCATCCCACTTCCTCCTTCAACACCAGCAACCGGGCGGGCGAACACTGCCTACACTCCAGCACTCCCCTTTCCCAGGCCCTTGGGCTAGTTAATCAAGGAAAGCTAATTAAAGCGGGTGAAGCACAGTACCTCAGCTCAGCTGCAGTGGTGGTCAGTGTGCCCGTAGCCCATGCCCAGCTCCCCTGGCCGGCAAAGAGGAGGTTTTGTGGAGGGGTCTCTGCCTGCCCAAGGACTTCCTCAAATGCCACCTCGGCAATTGGGAACTTGCTGAAAAGTCAAGACGGGTGTTACGAGCCCGGCGTGCGGTGGGACGTGTTGCAATAACGCTGCAAGAACTCTCCGGCCTCAGCAAAGCTTGTGATATCTCAGTGTGGCAGAGAAGCACTGACCACAGCTGCCGTGGGGGAGGAAGAAGCTGGACACAAGTGCCGGACAAGACTCAGCTGACGGCAGGATGGGGCAGCTCCTTCAGCAAGAGAGGAAGGAAGAAACGGGGAGGGTGGTCCCCATAAAGTGGCACAGCATGGCACAGCTCCCTGGCACTGTGGTGGGGACGAGGACACCAAGCACAGCGTGTCCTAGGACCAGTAGGACAAGCCAAGCCCTGGCCACCAGTGACAAAGGGACAAACAGATGTGTGGCTACTGTATCCTTACCACCCCAGGACCCCTGTGGACTCCCCGGGAGGGCAGCAAGCCCTTACTCATGAAGGTTGAAGTGGGCACCAGGTACACAGAGCCAGGTCATGGGGGAAACTGTGGGAACAGGGATGGCCATTGTCCACCACGCTCCCTGTAGTGTTGGCCAACCAGCCTCACACCAAGGTGATTTTTATCCCTTTCTGCTAAATTAAGAAAGGATCTGGGATCATCACCATGCAGGACCAGGTCGCTGCCCCCAACATCCCCGCAGGACCTCAGGGACAGACCCAGCCTAGCAGAGGAGCCCAGGACCAACTTGCCTGGGACTGCCACAGCTACCACTGCTCTTGGCCAGGAATCGAGAGCACCATAACCTCACACAGGAACTTGCCGACATGAATCCTCAGCAAGCAGAAAATGCCCAAAAGCAGAAGCAGAGTTCTGGAATTGTAGCAAGCCTTGGCTCCCAGTAGCACCGCACCCCACAGACCTCCCACTGAAACTCCAGTACTTCACCTAGGCAGAGTCCCATCAGTTCAGCAGCTGCAATGGTCTTGCTTTGGGAAGATGAAGCTGTTTCATTTTCAAGATCTCACAGGGGAGCCAAGGCTGGTAAACACAACATGCAAATAATATTCAAACGAACCAGGCCTCAGGCAACATTCAAAAATCAAGTTAAATCTTGCAAAGTCATCAAAATCTAAGGGTGGAAAAAGTTCTTCAGAACCTCTTTCTGCTGCCAGTGATTCAAATCTCAAAGTGCTTCATGTTTAGGCAGCCAGGGTGGTACCTCAGCCTTGCTGCAGGCTGCTCAGATGGCTTTATAGCTCCTACACACTCTGTCTTCCTCCAAGGGTGTCACAGGTTGCCAAACTCTCCACAGTGGGAACTGCCTGAAGGCAGCTGTGCACAGAGCCAGGGGTTGTGCATGGAGATGGAATCACAGAATCATGGAATGGTTTGGGTGGGAAGGGACCTTGAAGATCACCTTGTTCCAACCCATCTACAATGAGCAGGGACATCTGCAACTAGAGCAGGTTGCTCAGAGCCCCAACCAACCTCACCTGGAATGTTCCCAGGGATGGGGCATTGACCACCTCTCTGGGCAACCTGGGCCAGGGTCCCACCACCCTCACTGTAAAAAATCTCTTCGCTCTCTCTTCCAAATTTCCCTCTTTTAGCTTAAAACCATCACACCTCTTCCTGTTGCTACAGACCCTTGTAAAAGAGTCCCTCTTCACCTTTCTGAGAGGCCCCTTGAAGTACTGAAACGCTGCAAGGTCTCCCTGAAGCCTTCTCTTCTCCAGGCTGAACAACCCCAACTCTCTCAGCCTGGCCTCACAGCAGAGGGGTTCCAGCCCTCCCAGAAACTGGTGACTGAATGATTTCCATAAGCTATAGTGTGTCTGCCTTCTTCAATATGGGACTCACAATGTAACTCGTTCCTGGCCCAGACTTTACTAATTTTTGTTGTTGTCATTCTTGTTTGGTGGGTTTCTTCCTCTGGTTTTTTTACTTGTTCTAATGTTGTACACAAAGAAATATGGTCACTCCCCTTCTTCTTCATGATCTACCCTACTAGTGTGACCCAGCAGCTGTGTAAATAAGAAGTTAATTAAACAAAATAGCTGTGCTTGCATTGATTTGTCTGAGACACAAATAACTGCTCTAGTGGGAGGTGTTCCTGCCCATGGCAGGGGCATTAGAACTGGATGTTCTTTAAGGTCCCTTCCAACCTTGACAATTCTGTGATTCTAACTGTAGCAGCCCCAGAATATACCTGCTAGGATGGGGGTTGGAGCACCCATAACCAGGCTGAGAGACTTGGGCTTCTTTAGCCCGGTGAAGTGGAGGTTCAGGGCACTCCATGAGCAGCGTGTTATTACTTGAAGGGTGGTCTCAGAGATGCTGGAGATTTTCCTGATAGAGGGCAGAGAAGGAAACCTTCACAAAGTACATCTTGGAAGAGTCGGAGTGAAAACTAAGAGAAAAGAAATGTCATTCCAGGGGCAGTGCTCTGAGGCAAGTGGTCAAGACAAGAGAGTCAGGATCAGACCACAGCTTTGTTTCAAGCAAAAACCCAACAAGGGAAGAAAATCATCAGTGAAAGTACAGAACTGTTGGGGTGGAACTGGATGGGAGAGCGAGATGGGTATCAGCAGCCTGAAGGACAAGAGGTGCAGGCAAGGGACAGTGTAGGACAATCTGCAGGAGAGATGTCCAAGGGCTCTGGCCAGGAGGAAAGGCCCCAGAGTGACCAAAGCCTTTGTGCCCTTGGCTCTGGTTGTAGCCTCTGCCATTAAGGAGTTTGAGGAGAACCTTTCTTTGGAGGCTTCAGGCTCTACTTCCCAGAGGTTGTGATCAGGACTTGGCCTGTGTGCTTCCTCAACAAAAACCAGGCTTTTCTCCCCTGCATTTTGCCTTTGTCTACCTGCAATCATGCCTTCCAATGATCTGATCTAATGAGCCCCTGGGGAGCTTTTGTCAGTAACAACTCTCAGTGAGGCCAATAAAGTCTTCAAGGGACTTTGGGTTTTGCTTCTGACTTGGATGTCTTGAGAGGTTTCTTCAGTCTTCTCTGAATACCTGAGGTTCATGTAAAGAGCCCAAAGTGCCCTCATGAGATATTCTTTTTTTTTTAACATTTTAATGGGAAAACTTGAACACTGTTTAGAGAAGAGGTGAGAGAAGCATTCCCCAAGTGCTACTGATCCGGGGGAGGGTCTCCTCCAGAGGTCTGGACTGGTAGGTGAAGCAGTCTTTGAGGGCTGACCTACTATGGACAACTCGGCTCCCCACCTCCCCAACCTCCCCTTTCCTGTCCTTGGCCACCTGGAACTGATATTCCTGTCCCTTGCCTCAGACTTCTCCCCTGCTCTCTGCAGCTGGAGGTTCCAGCACCATGGCTCCCACCTGCTCTTCTCCGAGAACTGGCTGCACACAGGAACAGAAGAATTTATCTTCGTAAGGAAACAAAATCAAAGCCTAATAGAGTTTCATAAGCAATCAAACCCCTCTGTAACCATCCGCTCAGGACAAGCTGCCATTCACGAGGTCGACAAATAATTTAGGTAGGAAGATACAAAAAGATGGATATAAACACAAATAAATCAGCTTTTGCTCCCCAAAGCTTAAAGCAGGCGCATCTCTTTTAGAGAAGAGAGGAGAAAACTGGAGAATGATGGGAAGGGCCACTGCCTGCACAGTCTGCATCTAAAAAGGTGACTTTAGAGAGTGCCCTTTTGTCCATGAAATATGAAAATAGATGAAAGATGAGAGAAATCTTGTGTATGTATAAGCAGCAGGTTCTCACATGGTAATGATTTAGCAGCAATTTCAGATTTATTGATGGTGAGAGTGAGATGAAAATACTGGATTTGAGCAGCACTTCATAATTCAGGGTGGAGGTTAGTATTTTACAAGGAAGAAGTAGGGCAATAAGTGGGATGACAATCCTGGACTCACACACGGATAAATTTGGAATCTGGAAAGATCTACTTGCAGGAATCCCCTTGGTTAAGACTCTGGAAGGAAAGTGAGCCCAAGAAAGCTGGTCAGTTTTTATATACCATTCCTCCAAGCCCAAGATAGGTGCATTCCTCTGAGTAAAAAATAGGGTAGAGGTGGTAAAAGACCTGCATGGATGAGCAAGGATCTTCTGAAGAAAGTCTCATGGAAGAAAGAAATATACAGATTGAGGAAGAAGGGACTTGTCACTTAGGTGAACTACAGGGACGTTGTCAGGGTTTGCAGGAAGAGAGGCCAAAGCTTTCTTAGAACATAAACTGGCAAAGGAAGTATAAGAGAACAAGAAAAGCGTCTTCCAATATATAAATAGTAAAAGGAGGAACAGGGAAAATGTGGGCCCACTGCTGAACGAGGTGGGACTCCTGTTGACAGAGGACGCAGAGAAGGCAGAGTTGCTGAATACCTTCTTTGCCTCAGTCTTGACTCCTATGACCAGCCCTTGGGAACTCCAGACCCTGGATAGAAGAGAGGAGGACTGAAAGAGGGAAAACACTCCACTAGTCAGTGAAGAGCAGGTCAGAGGTCAGTTATGCAAATTGACTAGACACAAGTCAATGGGCCGTGGTGAGTTGCACCCAAGAGTGTTGAGAGAGCTGGGTGATGTTATCACCCTACAACTCTCCATTGGTTTTAAAAGATAATGCCAAAAAAGAGAGGTACCTGAGGACTGGAGAAAAGCCAATATCACTCCAGTGTTCAAAAGGGGCAAGAAGAAAGATCCAGGAAATTACAGAGCTGTCAGCATCACATCTATCTGTTGAAAGGTGATGGAGCAGCTCATTTCGGAGGCCATCTCTATGCACTTGGAAGAGAAGAGAGTTATCAGTAGTCAGCATGGATTTAGCAAGGGGAAATCATGCTTGACTAATCTGATAGCCTTCTATGATGTTGTGACTGAATGGATAGGTGCAGGGAGAGCAGTGGATGTTTTCTACCTTGACCTTAGCAAGGTTTTTGGCACAGTCTTTCATAACATCCTTGTAAGCAAGGTCAGGAATTGTGGGATAGAAGCATGGACAGTGGAATGGATTCAGAACTGTCTACACAATAGAGACCAAAGAGTGGTTGTCCTGGTTTGAGTGAGAACAGAACTAGTTCTGTTCAGTAATTTTACTTATCAGCTCAGTTCTTTTACTTAACTGCACTTTCTGAAGGTAGCAGCCTGTTTCTCACAGACAATATCTGCTTCTAGCAGTGATAACACCTCATGTTTAGAGTTAATACCAAGGCTTGGTATGCAGACCAAGGCCACTGATGGATCTTGTACACCACATTAGGGGTGCAGAAAATTAAGGGCGGCACTTGCAGGGGAGAGTGAACACGACACTGAGGTATACCCTCGCATATACGCCATATTATCCTTACTCTTTTTCGGCTAGAGCTGAGGGATCCAGAGGGTCCTTCGTCACCCAGCTACACTTGGAGCAGTGATGTCACAAAGGCCTGCACCAGCAAGGATTAGCCACCTACAACTGAAGTGTACCTATCAGAAAGCCACCAAAAGCCATGATCACCCACCTACTCGTGCAGATGTGATATCACAAAGGCAAAAAAAAAATTAGAAATCCATCTGGGACCACAAATGGTTCTCTCCTCACTAGATACATATTCTAACGATGAAAATTTAGTAAGAGCTTTGTACAACAAGGTGGCAGTGATTTTAGTTAAAGATATCTAGGCATACACATAAAAAAGCAGTCTATAAAGCTGATGATATTTAAAAAGGACACAAATCCACCTTCCCAATGGTAAGATTTAAAGCATGATACTATAATGAATTCCATGTGTATGCCTTTGATTTATTGTCTCTTCCACAAATAGTCATTGCAAATCTGAAACAAAAACCACATGGTGTTTGCTAAAATCATATTTCTGTTGGGTAGACACACAACACCCAGCAAAAGTACAATATACACAGCAGATGTAGAATCTTTTGCACTGCTTTCTTTTTTCCTTCATGATTAAATGTCTTGGGATAAACTTTTCTTATAAAATCTATCAACAGAACCTTGTTAAAGGGTGTCTAGTTTATACTCAAATCATGCCCACTGTTTAATAATTTTCCACAGAAAATTTTCAGGAAATCCTGAAGTTCCTTGATATCCCTAGCAGAGACACATAAAATCCAGTGTTAAGTATGAAAGCAGCAGTGCAAAGACATTTGAATTGGAGAAGTGAGCAGAGGAAGAGACACTGAAATGTGCTTCCAATCTATCTGTAGAGGAGCAAGCTGCAGGGAAGCTGAAATATCAGAAAAGGAAAGACCTGAAGGTATAGTTACAGGAATATACAGATGATACTTTTGACATTTTATGTAACTCTGATGATTTTTTTCCAATTTCTTCACTCTATGCTTTGGCTGAGTAAAGGTGATTTAACATCTCTTTCAAATTCTGCCTAGTATGAAGTATGATCCCTCTCTTACCCTTTTCATTCCTGCCCCAAGTTTATGTCTTACATTATACACATTTTAGAATTCTTGAGAGTTAAGAAATATGCTTTCCAGATTTTTTTGGCTTTCCTCTCCAAGAGGTGATTTGAGATCAGGTAACACTGAATACTAGACAACAGCCAAAAAAAATGTCTTCGCCAGTCAGTCTCTGTTCTTTTCAAACAGAAATATTGAAAGAAATAGAAAATGCAATTTATTTAACATTTTGCTATGTATTCAGAGGATGCAATATTCTCTCCCAAAGAAATTTGATCAGAAAATACTAGCTACAACAGCGATCATTCTATACTGTCATTATATTTATTAAAAATCACTGAAAAACTCTCTCAACTTTCACATGAAATTTAAAAAGAATAATCAAAATTTCTTTTTTAATATATACTACAACTTCTAAAGACACAGGAGAAACTATATCATGTCATAGAAAGTAGGAGAGACTGCTGTGGAAAAGTCTTACGAATTTTGGTTTTTTCTGGCCTTCTGCCATTATTTTGTGAATCAGTGGGTCCATCAGGTATTGACAAATATGTCACGAGTGACAATGCTGAGCAAAAGGAATTAGCACAAGCAGATATTTCTTGATCTATTTGGAAGGGAGATTTTGGAATTGTTTTAAATGCTGCTTCACAGACCATAGATTCATAGAGTTTGACTGTAGTGGTGAAGATCTCTTCCCTGTGAATGTCTATTTCCCTTGAATGGTGAACATTTGGCACTATTGAAATGGCATTCTGTTTGGATAATAATCTAATAAATCACACTTCTCAGAAGGAGAAGAAATGTTTTACATTTCTACACTAGGCAACTGACAGCACCAAGTGGCTCATAAAGATACCATGGAATTAATCTTTTATAACTGCAGGAAAATTATGCTGGGTAGGGTCCTATTCACCAGTCACACAAATGTGCCAAGGAGTGATGCAGTTTTGATATAGATTAAACCTTTTAACAAACTGAAAATTATCAGCTTAACCAAAGGTTAGAGCAGGGTACTGATAGAACTGATTTGATTCTAGTCCAGTTTAATTTAAATGCTGGCAAGGAAACCTGAGGCACTAATGTCAAACTTGTCACTGCCAAGATATTTTGGACTTCTTTACAACATGAAATTGTTTGTTCTTTGTTTTTTTCCTGCCCCCATGCAATGTTTATACTATTACCAATGTAAGCAAGTGAGATCTCTGTCCAAAATGTAGACATTTGGTGAAAAGTCTATGTTTTCACAGCATTTTATGAGAGAAATCTTACTGTGAATTATGAACAAGTAATAACTAGAGAGGTACCCATCCAAAAGAATATAGAATCACAGAACCATAGAATCATTTTGGTTGGAAGAGACCTTTAAGATCATTGAGCCCAAGCCTTAACCCAGCACTGTCAGGTCACCATTAAACCTAAGCACCACATCAATATGTCTTTTAAATACCTTCAGGTACAGTGACTCCACCACTTCCCTAGGCAGCCTCTTCCAGTGTTTTACAACCATTTTGGTGAAGAATTTCTTCCTATTGTTCAACCTAAACCTCACCTGGTGGAACTTGAGGTCATTGACTATTTTCACGATCTAATTTCTACAAAAACAGAACAGCCGGTAACTCTTGGTGGAACAGATGATTCTTTAGTCGAGCAGGTAAATCCCAGTGGAGTAGAGGATTCCATAGCCTCTCATCAGCAAGCCCTTCAGCATTCCCATTGTAACCCACCTGAGCAGGGTCAATGGGAGCAGGTCTCTACCAAACGGAACAAATGGAACAAAAAGAGCACCTGTGTTCCTTTAATAAGCACATCACTTACAGTGCCCTTGCAAAACAGCTACGGGGCTCTGTGGGAGGAACTGGTCGAGAGCAAGGTTGAGGGCTCACAAAAACCAGTTGAGCCACCAAGATCAGCTCTCCCCCAGCCAGCCATCAAAACTGACCCTAATAAGAAAAGTCGAAGCGTCATTGTTGTAGGTGACTCCCTACTGAGAGGAGTAGAGGGCCCAATATGCAGGTCGGACCCACTTCACAGAGACATTTGCTGTCTCCCTGGTGCCTACATAAAGGACATTGTAGGTAAACTTCCCTCCCTTGTGAGTCCTTCATACTATTACCCACTTCTGGTCTTTCAGGTGGGAAGTGACAATGTAGCAATTAGAGGCTCACAATCAATTAAAAGAGATTTCAGGGCTTTGGGACAGCCGGTAAAGGGATCAGGAGCTCAAGTTGTGTTCTCCTCCATCCCTCTGACATCAGCTATGGATGAGGAAATATATAGAAAGAGCCAACAGGTCAATTCATGGTTCTGGGACTGGTGTCATCGACAGGACTTTGGTTTTTATGATCGTAGCTCAGTTTACAATGCATTGGAGCTGCGAGCACCTAAAGGGATGCACTTGTCCCAGAGGGGGAAAAGGATTCTGGGGCAAGAGTTGGCAGGGCTCATTGATAGGGCTTTAAAATAGATTTGAAGGGGAAGGGGGTCAGTAATCTTACATTTTCAATTACTTGTGACGAAAAGTGGGGCAGAACATCAGGGACTGAGGAATGGAATCCTAGTAAGGTCTCTCAACTTGTTACCCTGAGGAAAGCCAGTGACAAAGCACTGGGACACCCCATAGGAGTCAAAGGGGCTTCGCACAAGAGGGTGATCCAGCCAGCCCAGCTGAAGTGCCTTTATGCAAATGCACGCAGCTTGGGCAATAAACAGGTTGAATTAAGGGCCACTGTTCTGTTGGAAAGCCATGACATGGTGGCTATTACTGAAACTTGGTGGGATGATTCCCATGATTGGAATGTAGGGGTAGATGGTTACAAGCTGTTCAGGAATAATAGTAATCCACTGGCCTTAGGAGCCACTCATCTTGGTGCAATTCCAAGTAAAAGTTAATGGAAACAGCCCTCCTCCTCAGCACCTCCATACTCCTCACCATAACAATCATCATCAGCCCCATCCTTCTACCCATATTATCAAAAAACCTCAAAAACACCCCAACCTCCATTACCTATATCATCAAAACAGCCTTCATCACAAGCTTAATCCCAACTATACTGTTCCTTCACTCAGGCCTAGAAAACATCACCTCCTGCTGAGAATGAAAACTCACCACAAACTTCAAAATCCCCCTAAGCCTAAAAATTGACCAATATTCAATAATGTTCTTCCCAATCGCACTCTTCGTAACCTGATCTATCCTACAATTTGCAACCTGATACATAGCATCAGAACCACACATCACAAAATTCTTCCTATACCTTCTCATATTCCTAATCGCCATACTCACACTAATCCTTGCTAATAACATATTCTTACTCTTTATCGGCTGAGAAGGAGTAGGAATAATGTCCTTTTTATTAATCGGCTGATGACAAGCCCGCTCTGAAGCCAACACAGCTGCACTACAAGCCATCCTATACAACCGTATCGGTGATATCGGCCTAATCCTAAGCCTAGCATGACTCGCAATCTCCACAAACACATGAGAACTCCAACAACCCCTTGCCCTCACCCAAACTCCAACACTCCCCCTATTAGGCCTTATTCTTGCTGCCACCGGAAAATCCGCCCAATTTGGTCTCCACCCATGACTACCAGCCGCCATAGAAGGACCAACCCCAGTTTCCGCCTTACTCCACTCCAGCACAATGGTTGTAGCTGGGATCTTCCTACTAATCCGTATACATCACCTCATAACCAACAACCAAACTGCCCTCTCCCTATGCCTTTGTTTAGGTGCCCTAACAACCCTATTCGCTGCAACCTGTGCTATCACACAAAACGATATCAAAAAAATCATCGCCTTCTCCACATCAAGTCAGCTGGGACTTATAATAGTTACTATTGGCTTAAATCTCCCACAACTCGCCTTCCTCCACATTTCTACACATGCCTTCTTTAAAGCCATATTATTCCTTTGCTCGGGCTCCATCATCCACAATCTCAATGGTGAACAAGATATCCGAAAAATAGGCAACCTACAAAAAATACTCCCAACAACTACCTCCTGCCTTACTATTGGCAACCTAGCCCTGATAGGAACCCCATTCTTAGCAGGTTTCTACTCAAAAGACCTTATCATCGAAAACCTCAACACCTCTCACTTAAACACCTGAGCCCTCCTACTTACCCTTCTAGCCACATCATTTACAGCAACCTACACCCTTCGCATAACCCTCCTAGTGCAAACAGGATTTACACGCTCACCTTCAATTACCCCAACAAATGAAAATAATCCTACCATCATTAATCCTATCACCCGACTTGCCTTAGGTAGCATCCTAGCAGGTCTACTAATTACATCCTTCATCCCTCCCACAAAAACTCCTCCAATAACCATACCCTTTATCATAAAAACCACCGCCATTATCGTTACCACCCTAGGCATTCTCCTAGCCTTAGAACTATCAAACATAACCCACACCCTAACACAACCAAAACAAAACACCTTCCTAAACTTCTCCTCCTCATTTGGCTACTTCAACCTTCTCACACACCGCATCACCCCTACAAACACACTAAACACCGGACAAAAAATCGCCCTACACCTCATCGACCTATTCTGGTATAAGAAACTAGGCCCAGAAGGACTCGCAGATACGCAACTCCTAGCATCTAAAGCCTCTACTACCATACACACCGGTCTAATCAAAACCTACCTAAGCACATTTGCTTTATCTATTTCTATTATTCTCCTATCAACATAACCCAACCTAATGGCCCCCAACCTACGAAAATCCCATCCATTACTAAAAATAATCAACAACTCCCTAATTGATCTCCCCACTCCCTCCAACATCTCCACATGATGAAATTTCGGATCCTTACTAGGAATCTGCCTAATAACCCAAATCCTCACAGGCCTACTCTTGGCTATACACTACACCTCCGACACATCCCTTGCCTTTTCGTCCGTAGCCCACACAGCCCGAAACGTACAATACGGCTGACTAATCCGTAACCTCCACGCAAACGGCGCCTCATTCTTTTTTATCTGCATCTACCTTCACATTGGACGAGGCCTTTACTACGGCTCCTACCTTTACAAAGAAACCTGAAACACAGGCATTATCCTCCTCCTCACACTTATAGCTACAGCCTTTGTAGGCTACGTCCTCCCATGAGGACAAATATCCTTCTGAGGCGCAACAGTTATCACTAACCTATTCTCAGCTATTCCATATATCGGCCAAACCATTGTAGAATGAGCCTGAGGAGGATTCTCAGTTGACAACCCAACACTAACCCGATTTTTCGCCTTACATTTCCTCTTACCCTTCCTAATTGCAGGATTAACCCTAGTCCACCTCACCTTTCTTCACGAAACCGGCTCAAACAACCCCCTAGGCATCTCCTCTGCCTGCGACAAAATCCCATTCCACCCCTACTTTTCCTTAAAAGACCTTCTAGGATTCACCCTCATATACTTACCCTTAATAACCCTAGCCCTATTTACCCCAAACCTGCTGGGTGATCCAGAAAACTTTACACCAGCTAACCCCCTTGTAACACCACCCCACATCAAACCAGAATGATATTTCCTATTCGCATACGCCATCCTACGATCTATCCCCAACAAACTTGGAGGCGTCCTAGCTCTTGCAGCCTCTGTCTTAATCCTATTCCTAGTCCCCCTTCTCCACAAATCGAAACAACGCGCAATAACCTTTCGCCCACTATCCCAAATTCTCTTCTGAACCCTGGTTGCTAACCTCTTAATTTTAACATGAGTAGGCAGCCAACCCGTAGAACACCCTTTCATCATTATTGGCCAACTAGCATCCCTTACCTATTTCTTCACCTTACTTATCCTATTCCCCACCATCGAATCCCTAGAGAACAAAATACTCAACTTATAAAACTCTAATAGTTTATTTAAAACATCGGTCTTGTAAACCGAAAACTGAAGACTACCACCTTCTTAGAGTTACCCTCAGAAAAAGAGGATTTAAACCTCTACCTCCAGCTCCCAAAGCTGGTATTCTCTACTAAACTATTTCCTGTAACCTCCCTAAACCGCCCGAATTGCCCCCCGAGCCAAGCCCCGCACCAACTCCAATACCACAAACAAAGTCAACAACAACCCCCACCCTGCCACTAAAAACATCCCTCCCCCCAAAGAATAAAACATTGCAACCCCATTAAAATCCAACCGCTCAAACCCTGCCCCACAACTATCAACAGTAACAACTCCCACCCCTAACCCCTCAACAAACCCACCCCCCACCATCCCTGCACCAAGCACCAAAACAAGACCAACCACATACCCCATAACCTGTCAATCACCCCACGACTCCGGAAACGGATCCGCTGCTAAAGACACAGAATAAACAAAAACCACCAACATCCCCCCCAAATACACCATAAACAACACCAAAGCTACAAAAGAAACACCTAAACTCACCAACCACCCACATCCTACAACAGAAGCTAAAACCAAACCAACCACCCCATAATAAGGGGATGGATTAGACGCAACAGCCAACCCCCCCAACACAAAACAAACCCCTAAAAAAAGCACCAAGTAGGCCATCAGTTCCTACTTGGTTCTAGATATGGTGCTTAAGGATATGGTGTAGTAGTGGCCCTGGTAAAGTTAGATAGCAGTTGGACTTGATGATCTTCAAGGTCTTTTCCAACCATAGTGATTCTGTGATTCTGTGATATCATAGAATGGTTTGGGTTGGAAGGGACCTTAAAGATCATCTAGTTCCAACCCCCTGCCATGTGCAGGGACACCTTCCACTAGACCAGGTTGCTGAAAGACCCATCCATCCTGGCACTGAACACTTCCAGGGAGGGGGCATCCACAACTTCTCTCGGCAACCTGCTCCAGTGGTCTCACCACCCTCACAGTAAAGAATTTCTTCCCAGTGTTTAATCTAAATCTACCCTCTTTCAGTTTGAAACTGTTTCCCCTCATCCAATCACTACACTACCTGATAAAGAGTCCCTCCCCATCTTTTTTGTAGTCTCCCTTTAAGTACTGGATATCTGCTATAAGGAGCCTTGTCTTCTCCAGGCTAAACAACCTCAACCCTCTCAACCTGTCCTCATAGGGGAGAGGCTCCAGCTCCCTGATCATCTTTGTGGCCCTCCTCTAGACATGCTCGAGCAGGTCCATGACTTCTTTACCCTGGGGGTCCCAGAGCAGTACTGCAGGTGGGTCTTATGAGAGCAGAGTAGAGTGGCAGAATTACATCCCTTGATCTGTGGGCAACACTTCTTTTGATGCAGCCAGGAATATGATTAGTTTTCTGGCCTGCAAGCGCACGTTGCTTTCTCATATTCAGTTTTTCATCCATCAGCACCCCCAAATCCTTCTCTGCGGTGTAGTTCTCAATCCATTCATCCCCCAGTGTCAAGGTTTAGGGTCAGGGACATCCACTAGACCTATAAGAGATGCTCTGTGTTAATCTCTCTCCTTTCCCAAAGAGGAAGAAAAAGGGAATAAGGGAGAGAGACTTATGGACAGATTCCTCCTCAGACACCGGCCATTGAAGAAGAGAACTTGACCTTCGTGATCCCTCAGCTTTATACTAAATATGATGTATATAGGATGGAATACTTCATTGGTCAGTTTAAGGTCACCTGTCCTGTCCACTCCTCCTCGCAGATGCAGCCTTTTATTTTCTGCACCCCCAATGTGGTACACAAGATTTAGCAGTGACCTTGGTCTGCATACCAATCCTTATCATATAATCATAGAATACGAGGTTGGAAGGGATCATCTAGTCCAACCTTTCAAAGTAAAATAAATAAATAAATAGTTTCAATGGGATGGCCTAGCACCCTGTCAAGATGAGTCTTAAAACTGTCCAATGTAGGGGAATCCACTACTTCCCCTGGGAGATTATTCACATGTCTAATTGTTCTCATGGTGAACAATTTTCTTCTGAAGTCCAATCAGAATCTCCCCAGGAGTGACATGTACCCATTAACCCTTGTCTTTCCCATGTCCTTGTGTCTCCTCCATCTCTGTCACATCCAAAAGGTAGCCACCTTTTATGTACTGGTACATGGTAATAAGGTTTCCTCTAAGCCTTCTCTTCTCCAGTCTGAACAAACCCAGTTTTCTCAACCTTTCTTCATATGGCAGGTCTTCCAGTCCTCTGGTCATCCTCATGTCCCTTTTCTGGACCCTCTCCAGCCTGTCTGCATCTTGAATTGTGTTACTATGCTAAAAATGGTGTGGATTTCAAAAGCCAGTGCTATCTTGGTAAAAACCAGGTAATAAACATGTCATACTAAATTTTATTTTGCAAACTTCCAGCATCTTGTATGTTTAAGATAAACTGCACAATGTAAAAGTAGCCACACTGAGTCATTACTAGTCAAGTCCAGAATCCTGTTTGATGGCCAATGCTAATTCCCTGTGAATGATTAATAGGGATAGGGTCAATATGTACTTCCTCAGAGAAGCTTCCCAAGTTCTGGAAAACTGTGTTTCAGGGATTTCCCAATGTTTGTATTGGGTGTGGACTTTTTCCCCTCATGAACTTGTTCACTTTGTCTTTCACCTATGTAGCACCCACAATGTCCAATAAGAAGGTGTCAGGTTTTGATGCCTCTTCATTCCTACGTTAGAAGAGACATTGAACATCAATTCATTATTCACCTTCTCCCAAATACTCATTACTTTATAGGCCTTTATCATACTCTTCCCAACCCTGGATAAGGATGAAGAGAAAAGGTTGCTTGCATTAGCTGAGGAATGCTAGTGAGAACATTTATGCTGCTCTAGAGAGCATGGAGAGCTCAGGAGGATATCTGAAATGATTCTACAGCAACATACACAGTATGAGAAACAAACAGGATGAACTCTTTCTAAGAATGACCTTTTAAATGCACAGGAGCAGGAAATCCCTTTGTGTCAAAAGTCAAGCAAGAGGGGCAGAAGACCAGCTTGGCTGAACAGAAAATTCCTCATGGAACTGTCTCTGTTTAAGGCTCAGGGCAAGCCCACATGAAACACAGAGCAGGATTTCTCTCTATTAGCCCTCTTCTGCCTTCCCTCTCAGGGGAGGATAAAAAGGGAAATAAGGAAAAAGAAAGCATCACCTAAGATTGGAAGTTAAGACTAACAAATTTAATGAATAACAGGAGAAAAAAAAACAACAGAAAAAGGAGTATTAAGGGAAGAAGGATATAGAACTATATACAAAACCTGATCTTGGATGGTAATGGATTGTGCGGTGCATATGGAGTTAGGAGCACCTGGAGTCAGGCCCAGCCATGCTGAGATTCGGTCACAGCTGACAGACAGGAAAGGGAGAGCCCCCCAGAACTTTCTGTCTCCTTGTTTTATGGAGTGTGGCAGGGAAGGGGAGGGAATAACAGCTGCCCTCTGACTCCTCAGGGTCGTATGGTTACCACCTGTCCCTCCCACTCAGTCTGTTCACCCTTAAACCACAACAGGAACTCAAGAAGAAAAAGAAATGTTATGATCTCTGAAAGCGAGGTCAGGCTTCACAGGAACATTACAGATCTGTGATTCATGTATGCAGGGAAAAGACATGAAAGGCCAAAGTTCAACTAGAGCTGAAATGGGCCAGTGTTGTGTCAGACAACAAGAAGGGCTTTTTAAAGTACATTAATAGCAAGAGGAGGTCTAAAGAAAATATTGAATTGATACTTGATGAAGATGGTCACCTGACTAATAGGAATGAAGAAAAAACAGAGGCATTCAATTTGATTTATTTTTGCCTCATTCTTTAATAATACTAATAGAACTTGATTTGCCCAGTACCCTGAGTTGAAGGACCATGAGTGCAAGAACAGTGACTTTCCATTTGTGGACACTGAAATTGTAAGGGACCAACTGTATCAGCTGAATGTTTACAAAACCATGGGGCCTGATGGGATTCATCCCAGAGTACTGAAGGAGCTTGGGGATGTGTGAGATAATGGCCTAGCTTACTGTGAGACAGGAACACAGGCTAATTTAGTGTGCTTTGGGAGAAAGGTTAAGATATTTGTGACTATGAGATTCTTGTGCTATCTCTAGGGGTGGAGATCCACTAAGCTGACATGACAAATTCCTGAAGGAGGGAGTATTGTGAAGATAAGATAGTCCTGTTTTGGCTAAACCAAGAAAAGCAAACAGCTTTTACACAAATTTTGAAGGCCAGAGTGTGGATGCTGAAAAGCTGCTAGCAGAGGAATTTTCTCAGGTTCTCACAATATTCAGTGAGAATCCTACCTTTCTCACCAGTGTTATGAAAAACAGTAGGATGTTTTTTGTAAGCTAGACTAACACGTGGTGTTAGAAAAAAGAGAACGTTTTAGTTTTCAGAACATAAAAAGTGGGAAAGAAAAGGTTGGGGGGGTGGGGGGGGGGGGGGGGGGGAGGGGAGGGCAGGAGGGGGAGGAAGCTTTGTAAACGGAGGGTTTTCAACTCTATCCACTTTGTACCCGCCTGTCCCTCGCAGGAATGTTCAGCATGTGGTCATTTGCTGTTTGTTAGAATAGCTGCTGGGGCTGGCCTGGGCTCCAACTGGTACTTTTTCTCTCCAAAAATAAAAATTAAAATGGAAAAACGCATTCTTTCTGCAAAAGGAAAAGATGATAAAATGGAAAAGCAGATCACAGCTCCATCTTTAGCCGACGGTCGCTCGGCTCGCGGAGGAGAGCGCTTCGGTCTATTTACGTTTGCACCATAACGGTCCCTGGTCGGGTCCTGTTTTGCAGGCTGACTGATGTCTGTGTTATCTGGCCTCTTTCACACTGGGCAACGTCTCTGCCATTTCACTGAGGCCTTAAAGTTCAGCCAAATATTTACAGCCTCTGCTTGCCTCTTAAGATGAATGGTTACTTCCAAACACTCTCTTTGCTGTGTTTCTCACTCCTTAAGTGGGCTCGTGCTTTTTAAACCGACGCGGGCAGCTTGAGAAATGAAGTGGGAGTCCCAGCCAGTACAGTTTGTTCTCTGTTTTGTTTCCAGGAGCCAAGCAATAAGCGGGTTCGGCCTTTATCGCGGGTCACGTCCCTGGCAAACTTGATCTCTCCCGTAAGAAATGGTGCTGTTCGGCGCTTTGGGCAGACAATACAGGTAAAAAGTGGAGCCTTCGAGTCCTACAGGTACGGGGAAGGTGCTGGCTCTGTGGCTGTGAAGGATTTCAAGGCAGCTCTTGAAAGTCTGCTACGTAATTTGTGCAAGGACAGAACTTCCCCGGGAGCTGGGGAGGAAGAAGAGTTCAGAGGTAGCTCGCTAGATAAACACGGTATGGAGAGTTTGAGCAGTAAAGCCAATAAACTGATTCAGAGAGGGAGAATTAGTTGATAAACTGTTCCAGTACTTGAGATAATGTGTGTTGGAGCACGTGTTTCAACACGATCTGACCTTGCTGTTCAGCAGTCCTTCAATAACAGCAGAGAGGTGTTGTCTGAGGAGCACTACGCCCCACACAAGCAGATACCAGCTCCGTCTGCCTCTGGCTGTTAGTAACCTTGCAAATCACGAGAGCAAAGTTCAAGTAGCTCCTGATTAGCCTCGATCTAGATAAATTATAATCCTAGTTTATTATGCCCTGGGTTTATTTCCAAGCTTTCCCTTCACAGCCCCTCCCAAGCACCGCTGCTGGATCGGGGCAGGGAAGGGCGCGTGGCAAAGCTCTCCATTCGCTGGGCTCTCGGGGCTTTCTCAGCAGCTTGATTAAAGTGTTCCTTTATCTAAGGAAAAGTGTCTGGGTGTGTTTTCCTGCCCTGCACAACAGAGGATGAAGGGTTGGGAGGGGTATGGTTAATACTGTAATACTTTTGAAACATTGGCTCTTAGTTTTTGTTTGGTTTGGGGTTGGTTTGGTTTTTTTACTTATTTTTTGTTTGTGTGTTTAATCCCTACAGTCCTTTGCCCTTCGCGGTGACAGCAAATCTCCCGGCTGTGCACAGAAGTCATGTAGCAGATCTGCTGCTCCTACTCCTCCTAAAAGAAGAAATAGTGTGCTCTGGTCTGAGATGTTAGATGTCAACATGAAAGAGTCCCTGAGCACCAAAGAAATTAAGCGTCAGGAGGTAAGGAAGGGGCTGCAGCAGGACTGGAGAGGGCAGCTGAGGCCAGGGCATGTGAAATTTCATTGGTGGGGTAGTGAGGAGCGAGCATCTGTGGGTGACTTAGAATTGTTTTCTTTGGAAGAGTCCTTTAAGATCATCAGGTCAAACTGTTAACTCAGCACTGCCAGGGCACCACTAACCCATGGCCCTCAGCACCACATCTCTCCAACTTTGAAACCCCTCCAGGGATCATGGGGACTCCACCACTGCTCTGGGCAGCCCGGAAATTGTTCCTCACGTCCAACCTAAACCTCCCCTGGTGCAGCTTGAGGCCTTTTCCTCTTCTCCTATCACTTGTTCCTTGGGAGCAGAGCCCAACCCCACCTGGCTCCAGCCTCCTGTCAGGGAGCTGTCAGAGCCAGAAGGTCTCCCCTCAGCCTCCTTCTCTCCAGGCTGAACAAGCCCAGCTCCCTCAGCTGCTCCTCACCAGCCTCCTGCTCCAGCCCCTTCCCAGCTCCGCTGCCTTTCTCTGGCCCCGCTCCAGCCCCTCCGTGTCCTGCTGGGAGTGAGGGGCCCAGAACTGACCCCAGGATTGGAGATGTGGCCTCCCCAGTGCCCAGTGCTGGGGGACAATCCCTGCCCTGCTCCTGCTGGCCACAGGGGTGCTGACACAGCCAGGATGCTGGTGGCCTTCTTGGCCACCTGGGAAACGCTGGTGGATAAGTCCAAGGGGTGCTCGGTGGGGTCCTGCCCCTGGCTTTGGAGGGTTGCAGCTTGGTTTCGGTGCTGGGCAGCACCCAGGTCGTCTCCTTCCTTCCGCGGCAAAGAACTGGGATTGCCGTGGCCCACTGGGCAGCTCCCCCACTCCCAGCTCCCCCTGCACGTCCCTGCTCCCTGGGGACACGAGCCCAGTAACGACCCAGCCCTTCAGACCAGGGCGGTTTGGGGGGGATTCTGCTGAGGCTGAGCTGCCCCCCGGCCCTCAAACCCTGGCTTGGGTTTGTAACGCCCGGCGCTTCGAGGGTGGGGAGGGGGAGGCTGCTCCCCATTGAACGAGCCGATGCTCGTTTGGGGTCCCGCGTCCTCCCCGACCCCGAGATCCCATCTCCTCCTGCCTCCTCCTGCCTCCTCCTGCCTCCTCCTGCCTCCTCCTGCCTCCTCCTGCCTCCTCCTGCCTCCTCCTGCCTCCTTCTCGCTCTGAAGAGCAGCGAGGCCCCATGCAGGGTGAGCTTGGTGCGGCCGGAGCTGGCCGGGTGCCTGCCAGCTTCGGTCCGGTGGGGCCGGGAGGGATCCTGCTGGGGCTGGGCAGGGTGCTGAGCTCCCCCAGAGCACAGAAACAACCCTCCGAGGACGTCCCGGCCCCCCCGCCTCGCTCGGGTGCCCCATAATAGGGCCCAGCCTTTGGAAATCAACTCCTCTGGTTTCTCCCAAAGAGTTTGGAGCAGCTGGACCCACCCTGGGGGCCTGGAGAACCCCAGCGGTTCCCAAAGGGGTCTCGTGTCCCTTCTGTGTCCCCCCCCTGAAGGGACCCGTGTCCCCTCTCTCGCAGTGTGTCCGGACCTGGTGGACAAGTACCTGGAGGAGACGTCGATTCGCTACGTGACGCCCCGAGCTCACGGCGAGACCGAGCACGGGCTCGGCCACCCCCCAAAATCAGGTGGGTGCAGCTCTGGGTGTCGCTCCCCCCGCCCAGGGAGGGGTCCGTGGGGGGTTTGGAGCTTCGCTGGGACCGTCCCCTTGTCACCCTGCCCGCTCCCCCGGGAGCTCGGGGGACAGAGTTCGATGTCCTGTCCCCGTCGCTGGGGGCAGGGGCCAACCGGGGCTTCCTGGAGCTGCCAGGGGGCACTTGGCCCAGGGAGAGGGGACATCCCGGGGGGTGACGGGGATGTCCCCTGACCGCCGTGTCCCCCCCCCGGCAGTGCCTCCCCAGCACCCCGTGGTCTGCTGCTCCCCCGCCGGCCCCCAGATCTGCAGCAAGAGGCCGGGCCGCGGCAGGAGTATCCCAGCACCGGAGTAGCCAAGTGATCAGTGGCTCACCTTCATGACGGCTATAGTCCTTTCTCAGATTTCTCAGCTCCTTCATAGGTAAAGATTTGGTGGTAACCTCTGTATCTGATGACTCCACATCTGATGGGTTTGCTTTAGAAGGACCTGCTCCATTGTCCTCCGACCACACTGGATGAACTGTTTTTGTTAGGTGTTTCTTTCATCAGGCTTTGCATCTGGTTCTGACTCAGATTCAGCTTGCAAAGGACCCTCTCCCTGATCTATTGCTGGACTTGGCTGTTCATTTTCTTTTCCTCACATGAGCAACTTGTACAGGTGCAGATTGAGTGGGAGTGGCCACAGTAGCTGTCTGTGTAGCTGCCGGCTTTGCTGCTGGAGTTGGAACAGCTTCAGTGCTTGTTGTGGGAGTTGGAGAAGCAGCAGCACTTGTTTTGAGAGCTGGAGCAGCAGCAGCAGGGCTCATGGGGGGGAGCCTGCGGAGGATCAGAAGCTGCGGTGCTTGTTTTTGAAGCACCAGCAGGGCTCGTTGGGGTGGCCTGTGGAGCCTGAGTAGCTGCGGTGCTTGGGTTGGTGCAACAGGACTCATAGGGGGAGCCTGTGGAGCCTGAACAACCGCGATGCATTTCCTGCATATCACAGAACCTTGTGATGTCTGGATAACTACAGAGCATATCACGGAATCTCACAGGGAAGCGGCACGCACTCTACGTTTTTTGGTGTCTGCCCAACCTGTATTACTGCACCGATGACTAATCTGACACCACACAGTGAAGACATTAGAAAATAATAACAATAATTTGATCTTATAATATGATAATATGTCCACAATCCTCACAATTTAATGGAATTCTAAAATCTGGTGTAGTCAGATTAGCATAGTGGGGAGCAGTTTAACTTCCCGAGATAAAACCAAAAGTATTCCTAGTACTAAAATCCACTATGTAATGCCCGTAGTACAGAGACACACTTGCTGCCCAATTCAGTGCAACATAACTCAGAGATAAACACCACAGGAAAGCAGCGGCTTTCGCCCAGTGCCCAAACCCGAGAGCTTTCAGATAAACAGGGAGAACAAGCAAACAGTAACATAATGCATATGGCACTTAAGGGAACGGTATAGCATTTAACTCCGAAAGAAATGCTAAAAAGACGTGAACAAATACTGCTCTCAGAAATGACATCATTTAGGCAGTCTGTTTTAGTTTCCAATTCTTAAAGACGCTCAGGAAAAAAGTGATACTCTCTGAAGGGAGCGAACTGGAATTTGAACTATTCAGGCAATCTATCAGAGCTCTGATTGTGCCCCACATTGGGCGCCAATAAATCTGTCACGGTTTAGGGTCAGGGCAGCCCCTTAGACCTATAACAGATGCTCTCTGTTAACTCCCCCTTCCTCCCCAAAGGGGAAGAGAAAGGGGATAAGGGAGAGAGACTTAGCGATTAGAAAAGGAAACTAGAACAGCTTTAATGAAAAGGAAATTAATAATAATGGAATGTATAGAAATCTATACAAAACTAATATTGAACCCAACCCCCCTGATGGTAATTCCATCACCGTCACCACTGATGCTGTGGAGCAGGCATCGGGGGAGTCCCAGACTGGGCCCCGCAGCAGATGGAAGCTGTGTTCAGTAGCTGGATTCTGGTATCGGGTTCAGGAACACACAGACCAGATCGAAGGCAGAATGGACAGAGTCCTCCTTGGGTGCTCCAAGGAAGGAGCAGAAAGAGGACCTGAGCCATGCCAAGCAAAGCTGGCAAAGCAGTCCAAGAGGGGAGAAGAGCCACAGACCCTTCAGATCCCTTGGCTTTATGCTGAATATGACGTATATAGGATGGAATCCCTTGTTGGTCAGTTTAGGGCCACCTGTCCTGGCTGCTCCTCCCTGCATGTGCAGCCTTTCACTTTCTGCACCCCCAATGTGGTACCCAAGATCCAGCAGTGGCCTTGGTCTGCATGCCAATCCTTGGTAGTAACTCTAAACATGAGGTATTATCACTGCTAGCAGTAGACACTGTCTGTGAGAACAGGCTGCTACCTTCAGACAGTGCAGTTATTTAGAAGAACTGAGCTGGAAAGTAAAATCACTGATAATCTGTTCTCACTCAAACCAGGACAAACATTTATATCCTAAATTAACTGCAAGTATGAAGTATCATGGTGTCAGTGCCATATAGCTAGCTTGATATCATTGTTCTTGATGGTCCTAGTTGCTGAAGTTAAGATGACCAGACTGGAGAACTCTTTAGCAGGGAAATGGATCGGACAATTGACAGGAGAAGGACAGAATTGAAATAGGCATCTTCTGCCAACCCTACCCAAAGTTTGGGTATTTTATAACCATCTTTTATAAAATGATTGAGTTTGTAGGTGATTTTTAATCCTTGGCTCCTGCTTCTGAACTACATGCTGTGTGATGTGGGAGTGTTACTTTCCCAGGCTGCAGCAGGTGCATTGCTCTGTTGTTCAGCTGTCTTGGTTTGGTTTGTTTTTTCTGCCCCTTGTGTAGCTGTTGCTGCTTACATCAAAAGCAGTCTTCCCAGCTCTGGAGGCTACACTTTTTCACTGATCAGTAATTGACCATTAAGGGGTTGTTTATGGTTCTGGGGCCTCTCCTTTTGCCTGTGTCTATATTTTCAAGGCCTTTGTTATCTCATGTTTAAATTGTATGTCATAACAAGAGACACCTGGTACCAAGCTCTATTTCACTGAGCCACTTTTCATAACAAGTTGATAATGAGCCTTACAAATCAGGACTGGGTCCTTGCATAGTTAGCATAAGGCTTGTGGCATGTTGTTAGTAATGGTAGTAGTGCATTTATAGAACTGCTTATACAGTTGTACTGTATTAAGTTGCTTATGTTTGGATTCAAAGCAAGCTAATGTTAAAGTCTGCTTAAGTGTGCTGCTTTTATGGGTACGGCAGTTCTCTGCTCTAGATGCAGCTTCCCTGTTTTCATAGGATGGGAACTCTCCATTCCCATCACTATGAATCTGAGTCCAGAGTGCTGAACTCTGACAGCTCAACAATACTGCTGCAAAGCATGGCTTTGTATCCCGTATCTGAGTGTTGTATCCTGTCTGAGTGTTGCCTCATGGTTTTCTCATGAAATCCATATTGGACTGTTGGTATATGTACAGATTTTGGATCTTCCATGGCATACTGCAATACACAGTATGAGATATAACAAAAAGACATCCAATCAATACTCAAATAGTGATTTTAGGGGTGCAGCAGTGTATGTGATTCCTGTTCCTGTAATTGACTGTCCTATTAAAACTTTAAAAAGTGATACATGGGGTTTCTGCATTCTCTGAACTTGATATGAAGTTACCTTGCTTCTGAAGTTACCTTCCTGCCTGATTAATTACTGTAATATCTTCCTGTATATGATGGCATTCCTAATGAGTTTTAACTCAGCGATTTCATATCAATTCTAAGCTGTTTTTTTCAAGTGGTATAATTCTGATTTTTTTTCATGGCTAATGTATGATGTCAGTGGATATTGCAAATATTTTGCTCCTAATGGATACCTGAGAAGCATCATTTGCATTTTTCTGCAGGGGACTCAGTTCTCTGGTTCAATATTGGGACCGTTTCTAGTTAACTCTTTATTGATGATCTTGATGAGGACAGAGTCTACCATCAGTAAATTCGCAGATGACACCAAGTTAGGCAGGTGTGTCGATCTGCGTGAGGATAGGGAGGCTCGACACAGTATTCCAGGTGGGGCCTCACCAGCACAGAGTAGAGGGGGAGGAGAACCTCTTTTAACCTCTTTTAATGGCTGGATTTGAAGTCTTATCTGGATGTGTAGTGGATTGCTGTTTTAGAGAATATAACTTTACATTTTATGATACATTCTAGTGCTTTCATTTATAAGAATATTTTTTAGCCCTAGTTCAGTAAGAACTGCTCATGGTTACTTTTATCTGGGTATACTATGTCAGCCTATGTTAAAGCTATGATTTCTCCATGTATTTTAAGCTATTGATGGTGTAGTTAGTATTACTCCTGTACTTAGAAAAATGAGAAAAGTCTAGGAAGCAGAGGAATTTCAGATGCGAAAAAAATAGTTCTTGTTGAAATTAAAACCATTTTCCCTTATAGACAGGTTTTGGGGGTTTGTTTGATAACTCTACTTGTGCTTCTCCTGAAAACTTGGAATACTCCCCCAGTCTGTCTGCTTTTCCAGGAATCTGGGAAGGAGGATGTAAGAAGGGAGGAACATAAGAAAGGGTAAAGGTTCTTGCAGTTCTCTGTGGAAGTAGAGCAGCTTATTCTCTCTTGGAAGTATTGTGGATTTGTTTATTCAGGCTGTTGAGAGTCAAATATTTTCTGTATGTCATTCTTTGGTCTGTATAAAATAAACTTAATATTTTAATGCAGTGTAGGTATAGCTCCCTTGTCATCTGATAAGAGGTCACAGAGCAGGGTCTATGAGGAGTTCATTTCTAGCCATCCAGGTGGCTTGAAGTGTAAGTTGCAATATTCCCTTGGAAATGCTTAAACAGCTTTTTTCAGTTTGGTTGTTTTGAACCTCTTGGGGAGTGGGCACTGAAAGACCTATTCTGCAGTGCTTTACTACCATGTGTGGAGCTCAGGTTGAAGATTTCTTCCTAGCTGAGGGCTTTATGATGGTACATAAAATGCATCTAATTTGGTTTTTTTCAGTGTCTATGATAGTAAAAAACATTATCTTTCTTAAACTGTCAGCAAAGATGACAAGAACTAACAAGACATGAAAGCTGAATGAAGATTTTTAGATGATACAGTGGTATCAATGTAGGGTTTTTTTCTTATTATTTTTTCAAGCTCAGTTAGTTGAACTTATGTGTTCAGTTTGTGTCCATGGAAAATTGTGCTGGTTAACATCACTCAGATTCTAAGGCAGTTTCTACCATTGCAAAATAGGCCTTCTCTAGGTAGCTGTCTTACTTGACTTTGTCCAGCACATGACTGAAGCACTCTAACAGGATCGTGTGCAAAATATTACTGTGGTGAGGTGGTTTTGTTTGTTGTTTTTGTTTGTGTTGTTTGTGGGGGTTTTTTTGAGGGGGTTGAGGGTTGGATACAGTAATCTTAGAGGTCTTTTCCAACTGTGACAATTCTGTGATGTTTCTTTGTAGGCCCAATTTTGTAGAAATTGGGGAGATGTAGGTTAAACTGGATTGATACAGCCTAGTGTAAACCAAAGATTTGAATGAGATTAGGTCACTGTAATTGTATTAGAATCATAGAATCATTTAGGTTGGAAAAGACCTTTAAGATCATTGAGTCTAACTGTAAACCTAACACTGCCAAGTCCACTGCTAAACCATGTCCCTAAGTGCCACATCTACGTCTTTTAAACATTGTTGAAACAAATTTTACATATTGTTGAAAAAAAACCAACAAAAGTGGAAACGCTTTAGGATAACATTGTTTTATTCTATGAATCAGTTGAAGCTTACCCAGAATGAGTCACTTCTTGAACTGAAATAAATTTTTATAGCAGGATTTGTATCCAATTAGCTAAATCACGGTGAAATCATACCTTGTGACTAAATGAGTCTTTCTTTTAAGTCTGTTTGAATGGAAATGCAGGCTTTTTTGTACACTGCAATAAAGGCATTCCAGAATTCTCTGCAAGCATCTGTGTTTCTGGATAGTGCTGAATTACTGGTGAATACTTTAACCTTAAGTGATATGTTCTGTTCTTTAGTTTTTGTTGTTGTTGGCCTTGACCAGTTAAGGGAAATGATGAAAGAAGTTGAAAATGTAAACTATGCTTTTAAAGAGGAACAGAGGTAAACTTTTTAGCTGAAGCATGTATAAACATACAAAGTAGTTAGACAATGAAAGCTTAACATTAATCATGTAAACTATTATCTTGATTTTTCTCTTTGGCTGTCACATGTAAATGAAAACGCAAACCATCAAGATTAGAATGATGATAAACAGCCTTTGTGACAGGATTTTTATATAGCTGCTGCACCGTAATTGGATCCAATGCCTAGAAACCAGAGGAATGCATATGTACCCTGAAGGGGAAGAAGCAGTGGTAGAAGTTACCACTCTTCCCATTAAAGGTTAATCGTAAGTCACATAACAGAAATGTCCTTTCTCTAATGTAAGAAATCCTAGATCTGTGGTCATCACTTGGAGCTCTGTTACACATCATAAGGACTTTCTGATCTATACTTAAGTAATGTGACTTTCTTCAAGGTAAAGTTTCAACTCTTGATGTAAATGTGGAGTCTGACTTGGGAAAAGGGTCAGGTTTATTTAATTCTGTTGTCAAATAAGACAAGTTTTCCCTTTTATTTTTGTTGTTGTTCTGCTTTCAACAGTCATACAGTGATTGATAAAATGTTTATTACTTTTTGTTGTATATTAAGCTCTTTCAGGAAGTGGTTAAATATGCTTAAGTGAATGCTAGGTGGTACTATTTCATAACTGCATTTATATGTGATGCTTCAACTGACTATGCAGGTGCTGAACTTGTCACTTCATCAATTTTTTACAAGGGACATCAGTATCCTTTTAATTATGGTATGTTTCTAGAATTCATTTAATTTTTAAAGTTACTTTTCATTCTGACTAACAATTCAGGAAAGTAGGGAAGAGTTGATTATCTTATGGAATAGCTTAGTACTGCTAAGAAGTGCAAGTAGCCTGCAATAAGAGTGAAACCTCACTGAAAGTGAGATGATGTACATAAACTGAAAGATGAGCCTTTTTCTTTAAATAAATGTTTCTCCTTTCAATTTGATTTTTTTATGTACAAAGGAAGCTTTAAAACAAAAGAAAGAGAGACATGAAATCAATGTGCCAGAATCATCTGGTTTGAAATGAGCTGTTTTCACTTACCATTTAGGATTTCAGATGAGCATTCTGTTTTTAAGTTCAAAAATTGCAGCTATAATTAAAACAATTAATTTCTAATCCTGAACCTCTAGGAAATATTTATTGCATGTACATTAAAAGCAAAACAAAGTTCTTCTATTTGGAGGAGGAGATAAAGCTTCCCTTTGGAGATTATGTAGTAGCGAGGACAGTGAAAAGTCAAGTTGTTCTTTGTGGACCTGAAACTGTGTTTCTCCTAGGACCCAGTGTGTAAACACTGAGATTAAAGACAGGAAGTCACTTAAATAGACAAAATAAGTTTTAAATCAATTATAGTCCTAGTGGAGTAAGTTATCCATGGGGCAGCAATGTGCCCTTGTGGCCAGGAAGACCAGTGGCATCCTGGGGTGCATTAAGAAAACTGTGTCCAGCAGGTGTAGGGAGGTTCTCCTCCCCCTCTACTCTGCCCTGGTGAGACCACACCTGAAATACTGTGTCCAGCTCTGGGCTCCGCAATTTAAGAGAGACAGGGGTCTACTGGAAAGAGTCCAATGGAGAGCTACAAGGATGATTAAGGGACTTGAGCATCTCCCCTGTGAAGAAAGACTGAAAGGAAAGGAAAGGAAAGGAAAGGAAAGGAAAGGAAAGGAAAGGAAAGGAAAGGAAAGGAAAGGAAAGGACAAAGGCAGTAAGAGAGGGTAATGGAGACCAACATCCTTTCTTCAGAAATATGAGTACATGTGCTAGTGCACTCACAAATATAGATTTGTATTTGGAGCTTTGCAGCTTGTTGAGGGTGAATGGAAAAAATGGAACCTTTTTCTTTTAAAAATAGGTCAATACTTTCATATATTTCATCAGCTTTAAAATATTTGTCTGATATTCTGGATGCTAACTCTTTAGCAAAAGGCCTTCTGAATGATTTCTGATGTGGAATTATTTCTACCAAGACATTGTATTTTATTGCATTCCATGAACAGTTTTCATCTGGTAAGCTCCTTTTGACACTGAAAATGTGTTTCACATTTTAGTGTGCATTGTTTATACATTTAATCCGGGATTTTTAGAAAGATCCAAGTACCTTAAGAACCCAAGTTGTGCTGAAACTCTAATCCTTAATCTAAAATTCTCAGTATGCCCAGAGAAATGTTTGTCAACTTTCCTAAAGGCATGCCTTGCAGATGAAAAGATTAGGAGGGAAATTTATTTGGAAATAATAATATCTCAAAAGCTGATTCTGGGAGTATTTCTGACTGTAATTCACAGGCTCCCTAGTGTCTACATGACTCTAAGGTGGGACAAGGCATGTCGTTGGTTTCCTGGGTACATCAGTCTCAGCAGTCCTTTCCATTTAGCTTCCTCCCATGTTAACAACACAACCCATAATGAGTCATGAGTACAATGTTCAACATCCTTGGTCTAATGATCTGTGAATATAAATCTCTTTTTTGCAAAAAAACCTATGTCAATTAAGACCCAATTAAGTCAACTGGTATACTATAAGATTCCGTAATAATGTGTTCTTCTTGGAAGGTGATTCAGTGCTGGCTAATTGACCAAAACGACTTGTTTTACAGATTTTATGAGACATTTTTAGAAAACTCTGTTGATATTAAACATATCAAGTTTGAGGTGACCAACTTGGATTACATGTGTGCTTATTTTTTCAGAGAACATTTATTTATCAGTTTTCCTGTCAAAGTTCTTTAAGGTAAATAAAACATACTGTGTGGCATTGTGACACGATGAATCGTTTTGTGTAGATGTAAGCGGTACTAGCTTTTTCTGATTGTTCACTAACTAGTGCTGTGTTGTGTTAAACTATTTTATGCCATGATTTTTGCAAGGTAGAACTCCATAGATGATACTTGAAACAAACAAACAAAAATAATTGAAGTGATTCTTTGTTTCACTGACATGTAATAAACCAACAATCAGTGAACTATATGTTCAGGATCAATATCAGCAACAAAACAGATAAATCCAATAGTAGACACATATGAAATGTTGGTAAAAATTGAAAAATTCCTACACATCCTTTTACAACTATTTCCAAAATATTCTCACTCACCCTCCTAATACACACACACATAAAATTACATGTATATCCCCTCTCTCAAAGGCCTTGTAGGTTACCAGCAACTCCCTTACCTGGGACTACAAGGTGTACACATCCCTGGGGAAGACAAGAGTGTTTGAGCTACAGTACCTGTACTGTTCCCTACAACCTGCAAATATACAAACTGAAGATCAAGTGCCTCCTGAGGTAAAACACGCAGCTGAGTTGTTGTTCCCCATGTGTTGCACCCTGCAGTGCCACACAAGCAGCTGGAGTGCAGTGGCTCAAGGCAGCTTTTAGGGAGGCTGTTGTGCCCCAGCCTGGGCAGTAGCTGTGATTCCCTGAGGTGGTGTTGAAATGTCAAACTAGGTCTGATGACTGCTGATGCTTCCACTGCAAGGTTTCTCCCTTGCCCCTGTTGTGTATTTTCGTGTTTTCATTAATCTTCTCTCCCAGCTGTCTACTTTGCTTCAGAAGTCTCTTTGTCTTTTTTATTGGTTACTGTTTATTCCCATTAATGACTGGCTTCTTCTTTAACATGACCAATTTGATGCAATCGTTCTTTCAAACAGTTTCATATATTTAATTCACATACACACAGTTTACTCTCACTTATCTTAAGTGGTGTTGTCTAGGCGATTTACTAAGTGTGGGTGGTTCAAGAATATGACTTTATAGAATTGAGGATTTTGTCACAATCCACTAGTTGTTTGATTGTCTGGACTTTCTTCTACAAAGGTAGACTTCTAGAGAACTGTTCATAGATTTTAAAAGTAAGTGAATGATGCTTGTAAAAAAAAAGGGAGTCAATCATATGTTTCAGAATAATTCAAGTGAGTTTTTATACTCAGAAGAGGGATGTAGATATAAAGAAGAGAAATAATTAGAAATAGATTGGTAATGTTTTCACACATTTCTTTATTTGGCAGGATACATGATTTAGCCCGCTTGCAAATTTGTGTGTCCTGAGTGTTATTTCTTCTGTATAATCTGTTTTAAATTATTAAGATACTATTACATTCTTGGTAATGACAGTTACACTTTGTTATCTCTTGGGATTTCAACCGTTTGATATTGCAATGTATAATTAAGTCTGAAGAATACATATTTGGTTAATGACATCTATTGTTATTGAACCAAATTTCCATATCATTTTCTGGTAAAACTTACTTAGAAAGGAATTTAGGAAAGAATTCCACGAATGCTTCAGTGAAATTAAATATGAATAAAAACTAATAATTTGTATTTATTGAAAACCAGAGTAACTTATTAACAATCAATGCATTTTTTGTCTTTTTTTTTCTCCCTGAAAATGCATTGATTATGATCTGTACAGTCCATTCTGCTTCATATAATATAAATGGGACATCTAAAAAAATAAGGTTCCTTCCTGCAAGAGAAACTGTGGTTAGACTTGTACTTCACACATATTTGGTAAGTCTCCACAGTCTTTTACTCTCAGCAGGACTTATTAACTCAAATATAGGATTGTGTTAACACAGCTTCCAGTTTATAGCTAGATCCTGCCTGGAAAGCTCAGAATAGCTGAGGGAGAACCTGTTTGCGTCAGACTGGAAAAAAATGAAATGAGAAGAAACAAGTCTTTGGCTAATCAGAAGCATCCTCTGATGTCTCTCTGTGCAAGTTACCATTCCTCAAACTGGAAAAACACAGTTTTTCATTCCTTTGGGGTATTTCTATGTTTGTATTCAGCCTTTCCATGTTCTTTGTTTTATGCTTGATTATGAGAATAAAGTGATTATGCGATGTCATGTTGAGAGAGTTGACATTTTAAAATATTTTTTTCTGAGAAGTTAAATGCAGAGCAGGAATGTTATTTGTAGCTCAGAAAACCAGATTTTATTACTTTGTTTGTTGAAAGTGTGCAGAATGTTGTCAAATGCACAGGCTACAAGTTGATTAATTTTCAACTGATGCGTGGGAGTTATTTACTTGAAACTATTTTGAAAAGGAAAGATTCAGTGAAATATGCTAGAAGTGTGAAAGCTGAGAAAGGGCTGACTTTCATAAACTATTGGAATAGCCTGTCTATTACTGCCCAGAAAAAATTTTATTACTATATTGTGTTCTTGAATGGAATACTGAAAGTATTTCAGATACATATACTCCATGTTAATTTTAGCATTAGTAAGCTGTTACAAATGAGTTTAGAATTTCTGAATTAGGATCTTTGTATCATATATATGTATATGTATATACACACACACACACACACACACACACAAATAAATATTCTTAGAATAGAATAGAATAAAATAGGGCAAGGCTGAGAGCCCTGGGGCTGTTCAGCTGGAGAAGAGCAGCCTGAGAGGGGAGCTGAGCAATGCTGAGCAAGGGCTAAAGGGCTCCTGGGTGCAAGAGGATGGGGCCAGACTCTGCTCAGTGATGCCCAGTGACAGGACAAGGGGCAACGGGCACAAACTGGAACTCAGGAGGTTCCACCTGAACATGAGGAAATAACCCTTTGCTGTGAGTGTGTCAGAGCCTGGGCCCAGGATACCCACGGAGGTTGTGGAGTCTCCTTCTTTGGAGAGATCTGCACATAATCCTGAGACCCCTGCTCTGGGTGACCCTGCTCTGGCAGGGGAGTTGGCCCAGATGATCTCCAGAGGTCCCTTCCAACCCTCACCAGTCCAGGATTCTGTGGGCTGTTCTTCAAAAAGCTCTGAACTGATAAACCACGACATTGCTCACACTCACATCTTTAACAGCAGAGAGGAAAGCACGACAGAAACAGAGGAGGCAGCCATGGCTGCAGATCCCATCCAGGGCTGCAAAACCAAACCGATGGGCAGGAAGACACCTGGAAGAATAACCCAGCAGTAAGTTCAGAGCAGGAATAATGCCGAATTCAAATATTAACACAGACAATTTCACATGGACCATCTCATTTTAGTTGGATTTCAGGAGGATGATAAGTAGGATTCTAGTTTAATGTTAAACAGCAAATATTTAAGACATAAATCTTTGTGCTCGATCTCAGCTCGAACCCAGAGGTGACTCCAGCTGGATGCACCACTCGGGCAGTCTGGAATTCAGAGGTAGTGCCCCCTTTGCAGTGAACTGCTTGTTCACGGGATCAGGCTCATTCAATAAACCTTTTTATCTGAAATTTATTTTGATGTGCTGAGCACATCCATAGTAGCCAGCATGTGGGGGGAGGAGAGCTGACAACTACACCACTGCAGCGTCCCCCGGCAGAGAACTCTTCGCTTACCGACGGGCAGAGATGAAGAAAACTGACCCTCTGCCACATGCTCCTAAATCACCACGACCTGCTACTCACCGGGCACAAATCTCATCACCAGAGGGAAATGTTCACCTACCAGCAGCTATGGGAACTCCAACGAGATTATAAATTAAAGCAAAGACAAAGTTGATCCGGATCCTTTTCACAGTTTTTCTCGATAAATCTATACTCGCTACCACATCCATCAGGTCATCCTGCAAGTGAGTACATTTATTGGAGAAGTCAGAGAGGGGGGGAAAAAAAAGCAGCACATGGGTAGTGTCACCACGCTCCTATGTCAGAGCCAACTACCACACGCTGCATGTAACAGACCACAAAGAGCCAGAAAGATGATGGAGTGGAACATCTCCCTGCTGAGGAAAGGCTGAGGGAGCTGGGGCTCTTTAGCTTGGAGGAGACTGAGGGGTGAGCTCATGAATGTTTATAAATATGTAAAGGGTGAGGGTCAGGAGGCTGAAGCCAGGCTCTGCTCAGTCTCAGCCAACAACAGGACATGGGACAATGGGTGCAAGCTGGAACACAGGAGGTTCCACATAAATATCAGAAAAGCTTCTTCATGATGAGGGTAACAGAACATTGGAACGGGCTGCCCAGAGAAGATGTGGGTCTCCTTCTCTGAAGGCATTCAAAACCCACATGGACACATTCCTATCTGACCTGATCTAGGTGATCCTGCAAGGGGCTTGTACTAGATGATCTTTCAGGATCCCTTCCAACCCCTAACATTCTGTGATATGTCATAAGTCTTCTGGAGTCTGCTCTAGTTTGGCTGCGTAGAGCCCTTACAATCAGCACCAACCCCATTCCACACATCACCACAATCCAATCTAACCCCTTTTACAATCTCATTTTAATGAGGTATTCTTATTTCTTACCCTAATTAGAACCACATCAGCTGCCTCAATGGCTACATCGGTACCCGTGCCAATAGCGATTCCCACGTTGGCCATGGCAAGAGCTGGGGAGTCGTTGATACCGTCTCCAACCATGGCCACCCGTTTGCCTTCATCTTGTAACTGTTTCACTTTGGCTACTTTGTGGGAGGGAAGAACCTCTGCAAACACTTTGGTGATGCCAACCTAAAAAGAGGGAGAAAGCACAAAACTGTCTGGCAGCTTTTCTACCAGCTGTCAAGGCTTCTGCCTTTAGCACTGCAATGAGGATGGTTGAAACCCATGTTACCACCCATGAGCTGAAGACCAAACCCATCTGATACATGACAATAGCTCTGAATTCAAAGTTGATGCTGCTTGCCTTCAAAAAAAAGCTTCTTTTATTCCCCTCCCCCTCATTCTGACTTTCTTGACGTAACCATTTTTCACACTAGACCAGTTCTACCCTAGTCACAAGCACCAGTGCCACGACACGCTTCAAACCCCACTGCACGGGTGACAGCTGACCTGAGAGGCGATGGACCGCGCCGTTTTGCTGTTGTCACCGGTCATCAGGACAACTTCCAACCCCATACTCTTCAAAGTGTAGACTGCCAGCTCAGCTTCTGGCTTCACAGTATCAGCAATGGCTATCAAGCCACAAAGCACTCCTGAAGGAAAAAAAACAACCAACGACTCACAAAGAGTATGTTTGTATAAAATAAAGATTTTTATTGCTTTAGGGAAAAGAAAATAAACTAACTTTTCTTCCCCCCATCCCCCCCCCTCCAAGAAAGACCAATTCCAGAAGCAGTTCTAGTGACAGTAAGAAGCAGAACGAGAACACGTCAGGGCAGCAACGTTTAAGAGAACACAGAGCATGGACTGTCCAACAGCAACAAAATTCTTTCTCTCCTTTCTTCCCCTTTGCTCAATCTGAAGTCTTTGCGTTCCATCCAACTCTCCTGTCAACTGAGAAAGGCAGGAAGAGACGTCTCTCCTACGAGTGGGTTATAAAACCAGCTAACCATCTCTCTTCCATTCTTCTGCTTCAGGTAGAACTGCTGTGACATCACTGCCTATTGTTTTCTGTTTAAATAGGAACAAATCAACCTCTGAGTAAACAAGCAAGCAGGACTGGACTTACCATCAACAGCCACCAGAACTGCTGTGCGGCCTCTCCGCTCATGTTCTGTCATGGCTTTATCAACTTCATTTTTAACAAGGAGGCCATTCCTATTCATCCATTCCCGGTTCCCAATGAGAACAGAATATTTCTGAGAAGTCACAGCAGCTGAAAAGAAAAAAAATACAATCCTACCATCATACAAAAAAACCCCCCAAACCCAGTAAGCTTCCCTCCAGCTAATCCTATCCAGATGCTCCCAGTGTGCACTGAAGTATCGCCACAGAGAACCCAAACAGAGAAAGTTTCTCCATACTTTCTGTCCTTTGCACATGTCCTTGACAAGAGAAACACTGACTTTCCTACAGTAATGGGTAGGTACCACCTCAGTGGGCCAAGAATCACAGGTCAAAGGACAGTGAAGGACCAAGTCCCTTTCTCAGTACTTCTCATTTCTACGTAACAGCCCAAGAGAGTTCAAAGATCAAACGATGAGCTGTTCTCGATTGAAAACCAGTCAGTTGTGCAAATATACAGAATTCTGTCTAGCAAATGGAAGCTTGGGATGAAGCCAAGTAAAACTAGAGAGCAGAAAGACAATTTCCATGTGATTTCTCCAGCCCCATATTCATCATGTCAAATTGCATTTAATCGAAATTTCCCGAGTGATGCGTGAGCAGGAAATAAACTAAGGATCAACTGTTTCCTGTGTGCCTTGATGCAAGCCCAGATTTCCAGGGCAGAAATATTATTTAAATATTAAAATAAATTTTTTTTGTTTGCTTTTTAATGCTCAAAAGAGGTTCAGTTTAAATAGGGAAAGTAATTTCTTGGTCTCAGTTGGGAAACAATAGTTTTGAATGACCTAGAACTTACCTCTGTTGTTGGTTAGCTTTGCTTAGGTTTACTACTCTGCACCGGGACTGTGGTTTTATATAAAAAATCTAAACCCCAGAATCACTGTGCTTACTTTTTTATCCCAGTATAAACTTGGGATAAGACTTATATCAGACTCTAAGCAGATCTTACAAAGCACCACAAAATTCTAACCTGTCCTTACAAAATTGTATGTTATGTTGAAAGATTGGAAGCAACTGTTCCAAAACTGTGGCCTGTTTTGATTTATTATCAAAATAAATAATGCAAACAACATTGTGTTGACATTATCACTTGTTTCTAAATGTAACTGAATAAAGATGTTGGGTTTGGGGTTTTAGTTTGGTTTAGTTTGATGATTTTGTGCTGTCTGGTGCCTTCAGTGCAATATCCATACAACATACTTAGTTCATTTTCATACAGTTTGTCTTTTTAATTATAGTGAAAGGCTCTGCTGCTGCTGTACTGGTGGTTGCGATCTAAATTATATGGGGAAGGGGAAATAAATATAACTGGAGGTCTTGCAGAGGTCTAAACAGTGATACAAGAAGATATAAATGTTTCTCAATGATATATTAGTTTTGTATTTTTTATCTATCCCCCAAAATATTACACAGCTTTTTCCATTTGTATTCAAGACCCTTGAAGTGGTTGTCAAGTTCAAATTAAACTATAATGTTCTGAGGAATGTTTTTTGGTGCTAATCCAATATTTGTTATTTGCATGTGGATATGAGTCCTGTCTTAACCTGTTCAGATTTTTGGTGTGGGAAATTATTTCTGTAATGTCTCTACATGGAAGTAGCGTTGTCATTTTATTACCTGGTTTTCTGAGCTGTTATGAAAAGTAAAAGTAGTTAATAACTCCAGTAATTTAGAAGCTGGCAGTGTCTTCCTATAATCCTTTTACTATTAAGGAGACAATCCAATTCTAATTTTTCAAGGGTGAGCAAACTAAAAATCGCTACAGTAAATTAAAATATCTTAATTAAATTAGTTGATTGCCATATCAGTAATTCAACATACACATTTATTACTGGTTTTAGTTTGCAATGTCACTTGTTGAAAATCTGTTGCCCCTCTTCCTTCTAATCTGCTTTTCTCCTTATGTAAGTATAGTAGTAATGTACAAACAAATTAAAAAATTTCAAGGAATGCACTGCTTTGCTCACCTATAAGTATTGAGTGTGTAGAGATAGGAACTGGAAAACCCCGGGGAAAGCTCTCGCTTTGGGGGTCGGTGCAGTTCGGTTGGTTGGTTTAGCCCTCGTTTCTTTGTATATATTTTTCACTGTTATCTATTAATACTGTTGCTCTTTTTGTTCCTTATTTTGTCATGCTGTTGTATTAAAACCTCCTTATCTCAACCCACAGGGGTTTTGTACCTTTTGTACCTTTTCTGCCTTTTCTCCTTCCCGGAATAGGGGTGTGGGGGTGTGGGGGTGAGTGAAGCGGATATGTGCCTGGCTCTAAACTACAAGTTGTTTGAGGAAGTTCTGTGTGTAAAGGTGTTAAAACTGTACCAAGGAAGCCCCGAATCTGAAGAGATGCCTGTACACAAAGCCAGGAAGTGGAATTAATTATCAAAATAGGACAACAACAACAAAATAGAAATTTAAATCGAAACTTTCTTTCTGTAAGAAGTAATTTAGTAGCTGATGTTAGAACTCTGAGTGGGCAGAAGTGATATTTAGATTAGCATGATCTTGGTTTGGACTGTTGTACTTAGTTGCTGCTGTAACTTCTATAGTAATTTCTTAATATTTACTTCTGTATAGTATTTCTCTCTGGAACTCTCCAACCAATTGCAAATATTAGTTTATCCCCATGCCCTTCTTCTGAGTGCAAGGGGAGACATTACCCTGTTTTTTTCACATGAAAAATATTTTAAAACAATGAATGACTTACATTTTGAAGTGTCTTCCAACATTGAATGCATCAATACAGAGCTATACTTACTAGGTTTGTGACCTGTGGAAGCTTTCAGAAAGTTTAGGCACCAGTGTTTTCTTCTGAGCTGTAAAGAAAGTCAGTGGTAGAGGCAGAATCAAAGTTACTGCATTTAACTGATAGAGTTAATGCAAGTCACTGTCCACACTTCTGCTGACAGAGGCTGTATATCATTCAGGCTTTTGCAACTTATAATCAGAAATAGTTGTTACCATGGAGATTTAACTTCAACACTGATTTTGTTTTGTTGTTGTATGCAATATATGTAAACATTTTGGATGAGATTCAAAAAAATTTTAGGCTTCTAAGTCCCTTTTAAGTTCCTACCTCTCTGCTATACTTAATGAGAGATAAAAGCCTAACACTTCTTGAATTCAAGCTTTAATAGTAAATTTTAATGATATCTTAGAGGACAGCAACATAACTAAGGCATTTATTTTCTGATTTTGAATTGCATTTGTATTATGTATTTTTCTTTAACATGGATTGAATAAATATATACCTGTTTGTTCTTTCAGGAGTGCATTAGAGCCTTAGGCCGAAATAAACCTCATACACCATTCAGAGCAAGTAAACTTACTCAGGTGCTAAGAGATTCATTCATAGGAGAAAACTCCCGTACCTGTATGGTAAGTTTATATAGTTAACTGTATGTTTTAACAATTACAAAGAGAAAAGAAGACATGAATTTGGGATCTTATGTTTAGAACTGGTCACTTGGTACTGGCAATGTGTTAGACTTAAGTTTATACATTAACTGACAGTATATTTGGAGTTAGTCTTTCAGCAAAGACATTTCAGATAACTTGCTCCCTTCTCACTTTTTATTTGCCTTTCTTATTGCTTGTTCTACTTTTCTAGCTAGGCTCATAGCTAGAAGCATTTCTAGCTTGATGGGGGTGGGGTTGTTTGTTTGCTTTTATTAACATCTTAATTATATGAGAGTATTGTTTGTTGAATCAGAATTTTAGAAAAGGTGGTGTAGACTGAAAGTATAGTGGTGAGTTATGATTTTTAAATGACAAAAGCAAATTTATAATTGATACCAAAGGCATCAGAATATGCTCTAGGCTGTTGAGGGGAGAAGTAGTTGGAACAGATTGAATGAATAGTTGTGTACTGTATAAATGTACATTTGCATCAATCTGAAAAACAGAATTCTTCTGTCAGATGGTGCAAAGGACAGATGAAAGCACAGATGTCTTTTGGTTTCATTTGTTCATCCTTAATATTTGTCCTTATGGAAATGCAAAATCTCTGCAACGGACACCAACTGTTAGGCTTGTTTGCTGTGGGGAGTTAACCTTGACTGGCTACTAGGTGCCCACTGAGTCACTCTATCACTCCCCTCCTCAGCAGGACACAGGGGGAGAAAAGAACTTGTGGGTCAAGATAAAGGCAGTTTAATAAAGCAAAAGCTAAGGCCATGTGTGGAAGCAAAGGAAAAGCAAAAGATTTATTCTCTATTTCCCATCAGCATGTGGTGTCCAACCACTTCTCAGGAAATAGGGCCTCAGTATGCATAATAATTGCTCTGGAAGACAAATGTAATAATGAATGTCCCCCCCCCTCCTCTCTTAACTTTTATTGCTGAGCAGACATCATATGGTATGGAATATCCCTTTGGTCAGTTTGGATCAGCCGTCCTGAAGGACCCTTCCAAAAAAGCATCTTTAATTCCTCCCTCCCATCGCGGGGCCGGGGGGGCCACAGAAGAGGCAGAACTGTCGAGGTAAACGGGGGGGGGGGTAAATGGGGTAGAGGGCTCGGGCGGAGAGACGAGTGGGATCTGTGCGGATGCTGACGTACGGAATGGATCGGAAAGCGTTTTGGGAGAAACCGGTTGCAGTGGCAGCTCTTGATCTTGAGATCGCAGGCTGATGACGTTGAGCTTGGTCAAAACTTCCCGCGACATTTGTGCTACCGCCTCAGGCGCTTTCTCTTTGACGCCTGGGGCGGAGTCTGGGGCGGAGCTCGGGTCGGGCGGTGAGGGAATCGAAGGCGGGTGGGGTTTCGGTGGGCGGGAACCCGATCCTCCCCCCTGCCGGTTTGGGCTGCTAGTGACTGCCGCGTTGGTGGCAGACGACTCCCCGTCCCCCGGCTGCACCTCTCCCGGGCCGCAGCGGCTGGGTGACCGGCTACGGTTGGGCCCGGCTGCGGTTGGTCCCGCAGCGGCCGGGTGACCGGCTGTGGCCGGGCCCGCGGACTGCAGGGCTGCAGACCCCCGTGGTTGCGGTGTACAGACAGGTTTAGCGAATGGATTTCTAGAGGCTGGGGGGTTTGCTGTACCGGTATCGGTGGGGCGGAGTGCCGCAAAAGCAGAGGCAGCCGCTGCGCGCTCCCCCTTCATTAACTGGAGGGTTTCTTTTACTGACTTCCAAGGGTTGGCATATTTAATCGCCTCTTTTTTCCGCTTTCCCTCCGGAAGCAATGTCCTCCCATAGGCTACTCCCTATGGCTTCCCGGGTGGGCAACTCAAACGCTACGCCAATCCCGGGGATAAGATATCTGTCCCATGCCCATAAGAACAAGCCTTTCAGAGCTTGGCTATCGTATTTGATATATCTCACAGAGAGAATATGTTGGAGGAGCTTCGCTACCACTTCTTCCTCTTCTGAGATCGCAGACCCCATCTCCTCCCCGACTGCTCACTTGCCTTAAAGTGAGATTCCATGATGCAGGTGCACCTCTCTTTCCCGTGCACTTAGTTGCCGGGGCAGCAACTGCTTTCGGTTGGCTTTCCACTCTCCTCAGCTTCCTTCTTCACCCCGCCTGCAGCTTTAGTAGCGACTCTGAGGGTCCCTGTTCGGGCGCCAGTTGCGGGAGAACATCACGGGCAAACACACACAGACCAATATGATCAGGTGAATGCCACTTTCTTATAACACAAGTGTTGCCTATATACTTTCTAGCCTTATACATAGAGAAGTTGTCTACTTGTTATTTGTTAGATAGCTCAGCACACGTCCTAAACTAAGAAATCATTGGCTAATTCTACACAGCCTCCATCACCACCCCTCTTTCTAATTATCTTCTACTTTCTTCTTCTCTGTCTTCTTGTTTCGCTGCTTCGTGCTTCCTCTCTTGCCGTTCCCAAGCATACTCCAAGGACGACGTCTGCAGCCCAATTTGTTCCCACAGTCCTTGGTTCACTTTCCCACTGGCCTAGTTCACCTCTGTCATAAAGGCTGGATTGCTCACATGTCCATTCTCTGCTAAAAAGTTCCCCACAAATCCCCTTTTTTGTTTTTGAGCAATCCAGACCTTACGAAAGGCCTTGTCTACAGTTCCGCTAACACAATTCATTACACACAGAACAGTTGAAAGAATGAGTAACACAAAGCAGAGAAAAATCAAACCCTTTTTGATCAGTTCTTTGATACATCCAGTAATTCCCAGTCCCTTAAGCCAACTATCCAATCCCCAATCATCAACCTGTATTGCCTTCAAGTTGTCCTGTAGTTGCTTCAGTTTCTGGTGAATAGACTCAGAATGATCCGACAGGTTGAGGCAACACATACCTTCAAAGTCTTCACATCCATGGCCCTGTGATAAAAGCAAGAAATCAATAGCTGCTCGATTTTGCAATAGCGCATGCCTAACACTATCGAAAGCTTTGGTAAGATCCGCTAAGATTTTTGATGTAAGGTTGAGCTCCTTAGAAGTGAAACACGCTAACTTTCGTATATCCCCTACAGCCCTCCCTGCTGCAACGTGGGGGAGGAAAAGGGATGTTAAGACCCTCGATGCAGTACCCCATAGCGTAAGATTGCCATCCCAGATGCTTTAGGGACCGTCTTCTCCGGGCAATCATGCTCCGTGTTATGTTCATTAGTTGTAGCTGATCAGGGGCAAAAAGCGTTAGTTTCCCTAGATAACATGGTCCTCCAAAGACATTCTTGGGGACCCCTTGCCAAGCCCTATCACCGCATAGCAAAAAATATCCTGGTGGTAATTGCTTAGCAGTATTATTACTCCAAATAGGGTAGTGTGTTCCCCAAGTGTCACTGCCTAATGAGCCATTACAATAAGTCGAATTCAGGGTTGGCTAATACCAAAATGACCTGGAGCTTACGTTCGTCCATCCCGCCCAAATAGCAGGACCATAGACCAAAATACCTGCGGTCCAATTACCTCCAAACCATATACAATAGGATTGTGCTTCTGTGGATCCTAACAGCTCCATCTCTTGAGGGTGCCATGGCATGGTGACATTGAGGTTGTTTATTGCGGCAGCTATGGCAAAACCTGTCAAATTGGCACAATGTCTCTTAGTTATGTTCTGGGCACTTGGTGAATTAGAGTTCAATTGAATTTTACACTCTCGTGACAATATTTTTTCATTTAGAATTGATTCATTTCGCACCCAACCTACCCAGTCGTTGGGGTCAAAAGAGGGGACTCCGATCAGGCAGGTCTGGAACGGGTCACTAAGTGTGGCCACTGATAAGCAAAACTCTTGTCGCCCTGTTTGATTCGCCCGTGTTACCCACATGTTCTGTCTTGGGTCGATACTGTGGAGTGTGCCAGCAATACCCCAGAGCATCATTCCAAAACAGAATCCGACGATACCGACGCTCTCCATGACTTTACCCATCTCACCGGGACCCACCATAGTCCTTCCCCTGTACGGAAACACATATAACCCCTTCCGGTTAGTTTGACTTCAGCAGGGCCTTCCCATTGACCTGGGGAAAGATTTTTGTATTGCACGAGAACCTTCTCACATTTGTCCTGTCCTGTTTTTAGGGCAGAACAATGAATTATTACGGGGGGATCCTGCCTGTCTCCTGTGAGCCATAAATAGTTTAATACATACACAGCTTTTTCTAACCTGTCTGAAGGGGGGCTAATTGCTGCTCCCCCTTTTTGTTTAAAAGCAGGGTCTTTAAAGTCTGATGAACACGTTCCACCATGGCTTGACCGGTGGGAGAATGGGGGATTCCAGTGACATGCTTGATACCCCACAGAGAACAAAAATGAGAGACATAGGCTGGCCCATTGTCCGTCTTAAGAGATGTAGGAACACCCAATGCTGCAAAAGCGCTGTACAGATGCTTTTCCACATGCTTGGCAGCTTCCCCACTCTGTGCCGTTGCCCAAACGGTGATAGAAAAGGCGTCGATACAGACATGGACATATTTCAGCCTCCCCAATTCAGCTGCATGCGTGACGTCCATTTGCCATATTTGCAGCGTCTGCAAACCCTTTGGATTAACGCCCAGCCCGATGCCAAATCCCACCTTCTGACAGTCTGGGCATGATCTGACTATGCCCTGTGCATCCGCTAGGGTCAGATTAAACTGACGAACCAACATTTCTGCGGACTGGTGGAAAAAGGCATGAGAATTTTTGGCCTGGTCAAAACGCGTGCCTGGTGGTCTTTCAATAGCAGAAGTCTCAGTGCAGCAAATAACTTATCAGCTTTAGACAGAAAATGAGCAGAGATAGAACAAGCCAGACATAAAGCAACACAGGCCTCAGTAGGAAAGAATCTGAGAGAAACGTTTGTAAATTCGAACAAGTGGGATCAGTACCTTCTGATAAGGCCAGAACCCCAAGAGCTTGAGATATTGGGGAGTGTCAAGGTTGACTATTGTCTCTTCTTTGAACCTAGTGCCCCCCGACAGGAGGCTTGGACTCAAAAAGGGTGTGGTCGGGAGTTGATCTATCTGGTAGAGCCATCAGCACGGGAATATAGGATTGCTAGAGCATGGTGCAACAACACCCTAGACAATAAAATAGCTCCAGTTTTGTCAGTGCGGTGTCCACGCAAGTTGCCACCTGGAGTCTTTTTGATATGTGGAGATCAGGCTTGGTCTGGACTGCCATCAAACATGAAAGGGGGGCCCTGTACCTTAGGATGACTAACCTTGTTAATACCGAACAGAACCATGATTTTAAATCATACTGCCCTCCACAAAAATAGAAAGCACCTGAGTACACATGCATTTCAGAAGGACTGTGATGACAGTGTGAATTTATGGAATAGAGGAGAGATCTTTGTATCTAGCTTTTTTGCACCTGGTGTAGCAGCAGCCAAAGCACTAGGTCAACTAAATAAGATAACCTGCTGACTACCTAAGCAATCAAACAAGACATCACGAGTCTTGTCAGAGCTAGCCAGTGATTTAGATAGTGTGCGCCACGCTACACTTCAGAATAGAGCTGCAACTGATTTGCTTTTAGCTCACGGGCATGGGTGTCAGGACTTTGATGGGATGTGTTGCATGAACCTAAATGACCACTCGCGCTCCATACATCAGATCATTCAAGATTTGATCAACAGGACAGAAAGACTACGACAAGACAGTGTTTTTTTTTGGGCTAGATGACTGGCTTAATGGATGGGGTATTACTGGATGGTTAAAGTCATTGATGAAGACAGGGTTGTTAATATTGGTTGTTGTTGTGATTGTGTTATTGATGTTGCCATGTCTTGTGTCTCTGCTGCAAAGGGCCCTGCAGCTGACGGCACAGGCAATTTTTGTAGCACAAATACAAAAAGGGGGAAATATGGGAGAACTCGGCTGGTCCGATATCAACCTTGAGCAGATAACTATGTACCCTTGAAGAAGCCAGAAAGTCCCGAGAAGAGCTGCCAGACAGCAATTAGAGAAAGCTTATCGAAGTTACAGCAGAGAGAAAGAAGTATCCAAGCATGAAGTAATGGTCTTTGCTTGAACCAATCATATATGTACACACATTCTTAAGAAAGAGATAAAAAAGGCTTGTTAGTACAATAAAGTGGCTTTTTAGCTCTTGACTTTGAAGCTCTTTGATCACATTTCTGTGTGTGTCATGTCCATCTCTACAACGACACCTGGCGACACAACTGAAACACCAACTAACAATGGCTTGTCCACAGTCCCACCCCCACACTTTACACAATAGTAGACAATGAGGTATAAGTGTTAGACCTATTTCAGATTCCACCCCAAACCCTAGGGACACATCAATGGGTTTGTTCTCCTTGCCCTCCCCACAAGGGACACTTTTTGGTAAGATTTGCGGCCTCGGCTATGCCTAGTGGTGTCCCTGGGAGATTATGATTGCAATCGTTTTTAAGACCTATATAGCGATTCTGCAGATTAGTGCATTTATCACCATCAATCTTAAAGAACCTGTATATGTTACATGTGAAATAAAATGCACCTGATTGCTTGGTTTAAGTTCCTTAAACCAGGTTAGATTAGGGAGCCAGGAGGTAAGGATATTCCACAAAAAGGAAAAATAAGCTCCAAGATGCATCATCCAAAGACATTTGATGAAGCATTTTAACTTGATTTCTTATCTCATCAATGTCTGTTCTTATTCTATGACTTTGATCTATATATACTCAACAACTAGTATTTATTATCGCACAGACTCCTCCAACATTATATCTAGCGCCATCCGGTTTTTTAAAACTACCTTGGATAAGAAGTCTACTTCTGTTTGCAATGCTTGGAGTGAATCTGTAGTTTTGCTGTCTATAATCTCAAGGGTGGCTGACATATTTACAAGTGTCTTTTCCAACTCGCTTACTCCTAACCAAGGAAGCAACCAACTAACAAAACTGTGAAATTTAGTGGGCCTCTCAACTATAGCATTATTATCCCTGTTTCCCTAGTGCTATCATATATCTTTGCAAATAGTTTTCACCCAATTGATTTAAATCTTCTCCTTTATATTGGGCTTGATAAAGCCTACCATACAGAAAAGGACTTAATTTTTCCTTAGATCTCAGTTTAACCCTAATCCTTAACAAAGCAAGGGGAAGCACTTGATACCAATATAAATTAGCCTCATGGCAAATTTTGACCACCTGTTGTTTTATTAGATTTTCTACCTGTCCACTTGCTTGTGGCCTATAAGGTGTATGTAACTGCCAATTTATTCCCAATATTTTACCAACCTGTTGTACCACCTGTGCACAAAAATGTGTACCTCTACCAGATGATACTACAATGGGTACTCCAAATCATGGAATTATTTCATTTAACACTGCTTTTGTTACTTTCCTTGCTTTGTTCGTCCTATAGGGGAAAGCTTCTGGCCAAGCTGAAAAAGTATCTGTTAGTACCAATAAATATCAATACCCCCTTTTTTTTTGAGAGCTCCGAAAAATCTATTTGCCATTGTTGCCCTGGAATGTTACCCTTCCCAATTGTTCCCCTTTGTATTCTATTTGCCATATTTGTATTATTTTTCAAACAGATTTCACATCATTGTGTGGCTTGTTTCACTGTAGTATATAAATTGCGATTTATCACTCTCTTTTTTAAATCTTTATATAGGGCATCAGCTCCCCAATGAGTCTTGTTATGTTCTTCTAGGACTAGTTTCCATAGAACATTGGAGGGTATTATGATGCGCCCATCAGGTGAGAATGCCCATCCATCTGCTTGTTTTCCTTTCAAATTATTAATCAAATCCCTATCCTTTTTGGAATATCTTACAGGTTCAGATTCCAAATTTAAGGTCTGAAGTTTACCATTTGTAATTAGGGATATTGTCTCAGCCTCACCCCCTTCCACAGACTGTTTTGGCTCATAATCAGCCAATTTGTTTCCTATTACCTGTTCAATGTTACCCTTTTGGTGCTCCTTACAATGCATAATAGAAATTAACAGATTCAAGCAACTGCAGAATTGCTTTAGCATGTTTAATCTGCTTTCCTTGTGCGGCGAGTAGTCCCCGTTCCTTCCAGATAGCACTGTGGGCATACACTACTCCAAAGGCATATTTAGAGTCTATCCATATGTTGATCCTTTTTCCTTTTGCCAATTCTAGAGCCCTTGTCAAGGCTATTACTTCAGCTTTCTGTGCTGAGGTTCCCACAGGTAACGGCTTAGCATCTATTACCTTGTTAATAGTGGTCATATGCATAGTTGATGTTTAAGCACTTTCGTATGGATATGAATATTATGTATAACCTATAATTATAGATGGTTTGGGTAATATAAGTGAATGTGTTGATGGGCCATTACATTATAAGGGTATTATGGTGTAACTGTACTAGATATATTTATGCCCGAGTATAATTGTTGTATGTGGTTAAACATTACATGTAATGTGGATCGTGCATTAAGTATAATGTCCTAGTTGAATGCAATGATTAATGGGGAATATAAATTTATTCCCACATAGTCTTGCTGACAGCAGGCATGCCCATTCTCCTCCAGGAATGATCCCACACAAACAGGCTCATGATCAAGGGGTAGGCTTGACCATCCATGCCATCACACAGATTATTCATGAATGATGGTGGCTGAAATATCAATATAGGGAGGACCAGCAGATCCATTATATCACACTGACGTGAACCCACCAAGGCAAGCGCCATGGTGAAAGTTATCACTGGATGGTTTGAAGCATAGCCTGGAACCAATACCACCACCCAAACCACTATCCCAGGCCTTAAAAAGCAAGTTTTGTGGTGGCACAGCATCCCAGAAAGAACTAAGTTGGACAATGGGACTAATTTCCAAAACAATCTCATAGACACCTGGGCCAAAGAGCATGGAATTGACTGGTTGTACCACATTCCCTATCATTTACCAGCCTCCAGGAAGATTGAACAATGTATTGGACTGTTAAAAACCACACTGAGGGAGATGTATGCTGGGACATTCAAGCACTGGGATGCAAATTTAGCAGAAGCCACTTGACTGGTTAATACTAGAGGATCTGCTAACCCACCTGTCCCTGACCAAACACAACCCCTACATGCTGTAGAAGGAGATAAGGTCCCCACAGTATACATAAAGAACTGTCTGGGAAAGACAGTCTTGATTATCCCTTCCTTAGGAAAAGGAAATCTCAGCACAACATGCTACCTCTCTTATCCTGAGCAACCACCATAACAGATGGACTAAATGAACTCAATGGACATTTGATGAACATTTTATGAATGTTTTACAGGAGTGATCCATAGACTAAAGGAATGATAGCTGTGTATAAGTTAAAAGGATGGGAAGGAGGGTGGTAGTTAATGAAGATGGATAGTGTAGGACCTGAGCATGATGCAAATGGTATGGAATAAGGGGTGGAGATTATACTATGTCTGGCTGCAATGGAGTTAGCTTTCTTCATACCCTGTACGGTGCTGTGTTTTGTATTTGTGACTAAAACATCAGTGCTGTTTTATTCTTGTTTTCAAAGGAAAACCTAACCTTATCCCAAAATTTGGTCAACAATTCAAAAGAGGAAATACTTGAATTCAAGTCTCTCTCTTCTTCATATTCCAGAATGCTGGAAAAGATGAAATGTAATTTACAGGATGAAGATCCTAAAGTACGTAAACACCCTTCTATCTGTGCCCAGTAGGACTTCTTTTACTATCTTGCCCAAAGTAATTTTCCAGAAAACTCTTAACTCTGAAAACAGGCTGCTCCAGGGATGGTTCTAGGGTAAAGCCACAAGAACAGATTACTGCAAATGGGACACAGTGAAGAGGCAGAAAGTTTACTTCCCCCTTTGTTTCTGCTTGCTCCCCATTTTCCCTGCATGTTGCTTCATGGGTTTGTAGATTCCTGCACACACTTCCACTCTGGTCTCCAGGATCCCCCTGGTTTACAATCTTATCAGTTACAAAGTCCAGGTTGATCTTGGAAGTGGTGCCTGTGGTTCTTGATAGATCATCACTTAGTGTGACTAGCTGGTTTCTTGTCATTGTCTCCATATTTGTTTTGTCAGGTCTGTGTCCCTTCATATTTTGCTTGTGGTTTTCCCCTTTTTCCCTTATTTTCCGAACTGAGAAGGTCTCCAATCAGATAACCTTGCTAGAATAAACATTCTCACATGTCCTCATCAATTCCTGTGCTTGACCAGGTTTGACTATCATCACTGCCTGCCTTATCGTTCATTGTCAGGTTTCTGTCCCTGGTATGTTCTTGTTTATGGCTTTCTCCTTTTCTTGTTATCCCTTTTTTGCATTGAAAAAGGTCCTTGAACAGATGTCCTTAAAGGAGCAGACACTCCCTTCCACATAACTTTATATAACTAATTTTAGATTTTTTTTTCTTTGGTAAATTCTAAAGACCTGTGTTTATTATGCATTTGGCATTTCTTTCATTCTCTTGGAATGAACTTTCATTCTCAGTTCTCAATTCAGTAGTTACTGGATCTATATATGTTTGTTTTCCTACCATCAGAAATTCTGACTCAAGCAAGTTAGCTTTTCCACTTCAGTTTCTCAGAAAACTGCATGACAATTGTCATTTTGGTTTATTATTTCAACATGCCAGTAGACAATAAACTGAGCCTCACTAGCAAGAGAACTTTGCATGAGGCAGAGTGAATATTTTTTGAAGGCGGCAACAAATTTAGAATGGGTATACAAAACCTGAGATTATGAAATGTGTGGTAGCATAGCAAACATAGTCACTTACATAACTTGCTGTTGCCATCCTTCTTAACACTTTTGAGAATGATCTCTGAATCATATAATAGATTTGTTTTGTACTGCTTCTGCTATTAACTTAGTTTGCTGATATAGCTTAAAAGATTACTTTGTTTTCTAATTCATTAAATTCAAAAGCATTTAAGTTAGATACTTGCTTTTCTAAGTTAAAAATGGCTAGAAGTCAGTACTGTAAAAATTAATTGGAACTTTTACAGAGAACACAACAAACCATTCCCAGCACAACACCATTTGTAGATCAAAATATTTGTAAGGCTAATTTAAGAAGACATCCCACAATCCAGTTCAAAGTTGAGTATATACCACATGTAGATCGTTATTTCTGCAGAATTAAAAATCAGCAATCCAAACTCTTTTCATGCATAATGCATGAGGATCTTCTATGTCCTTATATATATTTTTAAAGTATTAGATGTCCTTTCAGAGGAGTGGTCTTCCACACAAATGTTATTAGACATTGTAAAAAAAAAAAACCAGCCCTCTCCCCTCCCAAAATAGTGTCTATGTAAATTTACATTGATTTAACTTGAATGTGCATATAAAGTGTGCTTTAAGTTGTTGTGATTATCTTAATTTATTAACAAAAATATGCCTCTCAAATGTCAGGTCTAGGTGGACTACACTAAAGAAAAAAGAAGGTTGCTCAAATTGAAGTGCATAGATGCCAGTATTCATTGCCAGAGTCAGCTTTGAACAGGGTAGTCTGCTGTGGAGACCTGAGTAAGAGTATGGCACGAAAAAGCATGGAGATGTTTAAAAAAGGACTTGTATTCAACAGAGTCTTTCACAAGTAAATTTAATGATTAATTGAGGAAAAAAAACCCCAACCAAACAAAAATATAGATATTTTAACTGTCAGGCTACAAAAGCCATTTATACTTTTTGTACAACTGAAGTTATGTAAATCATGACAATGATTTAAGAAAAGGGATGTGCAGCAGAAAGCAGTAATTAACAGCCAAGTAGAATAGTTAAGTGTTAAGTATGTACCAGCTTATTGACACTGGTGGGGCCTCAGCTATATTATGTTGTACATATACTGCTGCTGTACTCCAAATTTGGAAGAGGAATTTAGGATTTCAGAGCAGTAAGCTAGTACAATGAGAAGAGCAAAGCCTGAAAAGAATGCTTAGAAGTCTGATAACTTTTCCTAGGCTGTAAATCCTAAAAATCACAGAATGGTTGAGGTTGTAAGGAACCATTTATAAGTCATCTAGTGCACACACTTGCCCCCTGCCCCAAGCAGGCTCACCTGGAGCCAGTTGCCCAGGAACATGTCCAGAGAGCTTTTGAATATCTTCAGGGAGGGCGACTCCACAACCTCCCTGAGCAACCTGTTCCTGTTCCACCCTCACAGTAAAGAAAGGGTTTCTTGATGTTGAGACAGAAACACCTGTGTTTCACTTTGTGCTCATTGGCTCCTGAGTTGTCTCTGGGCGCTATTGAGAAGAAAATGAACTCTATTTTACAAATATTTTTCCTTCGGGAAGAACTTTTTGAGTAGTTCTTTTTATAGCCAACAACTGTTCCACCAGCAACCCGTTCTTAAAAAAAAAAAAAAATAGCAGTAATAAACAGCGAGCTCATTTCTTGCTTTTGCGCTCTATTTGGGATCAGGATGGCCACACGCAGCCTGTCCTCACCTGGTCTGTGCCGGCCCGAGAGCCGGCTGGGACGCGGGGTGTCCGCCCCAGGCCCCGGCTCGGCCGGGCCCGGCCGCCCCTCTCCACCTGCAACCCCTCAGGCCGAGCTTCGGGCGTGAGAATAGCGCGGCCGGGCCAGTGGCGAGGGGAAGGGCGGACACGGGAGACATCACGTTGGACTCGGCTGCGGGGAGAGGGGCCAGCTCGCTAACTTCTCGGGAGGGGAAATCAGGTGGGTTTCACAGCGCGGCGCCGCCAGCAGCGCTGCCCCGGCCCCTCCGCCGGAGCGCGCTGCCGGAGAACTCGCTGCCCGCCTGCGCTGCCGCGGAGGGGAAAACGAAGCCGAGAAGGGCACGACGCGGCTGCGCTCCCTGACAGGCAGCCCGGGGTTGGGCCGGCCCGCTCCCGCCGGGCCTGAGGCAGCGGCACCAGCCGAGGTGAGGGATTGAACGCCCGGGCGGGAATGGCAGTGGGCCGCCATCTTAACTGTGGGCACCCCTCAGTGTAGGTGGGGGGCGCCGTGTCCGCTGAGGGCAGCTGCCTGCGGCGGCGCCTGCGGGCACAGGGATGCCCGCCCGCCCCTGCGGCCGGCGGTGCAGGGCGCTGGCTGCTGCGGGTCGCTGCAGGTGGGCTCCGGCTCCTCGCTCTCCCTCACCGCAAGCGCGGGGGAGGCCGAACGAGCGCTGGGGAGCAGGCAGGGCCAAGGCCGAGCCGAGGCGCCGCCGCGATGCCCGGCTGGGATTGGTGTGCGGCTGGGTAGGGCCCGTGCAGAGCTCCTTCCCCCTGAGCCGCCTCCCCTCTCCCCGTGGAGGGACGAGCGTAGCTGCCAATTGAAATAAAAACGTGAAAGGCCTCGCTTACGGTATTCTCGGTGAAAATGGAGGCATTTCTGCCCCAGCCACGAGGGAGCGCGAGGTGGGGCTTCACCTGGTGTGCTCCTGCCCCTGCCCCTGGCCTGGCCAGCAGCCCCCCGAGCAAAGGCTGCAGGGGGGTGCGGGACTGGGCCGCCGGTATTCCGGGACTACAGAGAGACTGTCTAAAGCCTGGAGCATGAGGCAAAGGCTGGTGGATTACTTCACAGTCTCCAGAAATAGCTGGCCCTGAGAAACTGTTTTCATGCGGTGAGTTTCCTCTGTGAGGTGCCCTAGATTTTGGTAGGAGATGAGGCTGCTTCTCCTTTGCCTTTTTCTGGAAGCAAAACCATGATTGTCATCACCGAAGATGTATTGCAATACCCTTTTTTGCTCATGAGAGGCTGTGAGTAGTAATAACAAACTGTTGACTGCCGGGTTTAAATGCCTTGTTTTCCTGCGTGAAGTACAAGGTTTTGCAAGAGGTCAGAGGTTTGAAATCCAGGCAGTACAGCTGGTTAAGCTGTTAACTCAGGTCAGTCACTTTTCTTTATTGCTGCTTATATTACTGTACTCAAACTATGGGGCTACCCACCTAATGTGAAGAGCAGTTAGCAGGATCAAGGGTTACTCAGAGGCTTGTTTCTGTGTAACTTGTAGTATCACCAGACGGGGTTCATGCTAAATCGTAAGACTATTGGAAGGGGCCTTCAGAGGCCACCTGGCCCAGCCCCCTGCTCAGAGCAGGACAGACCTACAAGTTGCACCAAGTTGCCTGAGACCTCTTCCGGTCCAGACTTGAACTAGGAGCTCCTTCACGTGATTGCTCAGCTTCCTGAATGGTGAAGCGGTTGCAGTCAAGCTGACTGTATCTGTTAACTAACTTGCAACTCTCTATATAGAAGGGAGCACATGCTAAAGACTCTTCTTTGCAAAACAGGCTGATTACGAGTAACCCGTGTGCAGAGCTGAAAGCCTCGGAAGGAATCGGGCAGGATGAAGCCTGTCATTGTGGTGCATGGTGGAGCTGGCCGGATCTTTAAAGAACGAGAAGAGGGGTGTCGTGCTGGTGTTGTCAGAGCTGCTCTGCGAGGTTATGGGATCCTGAAACGGGAAGGTAGTGCCTTAGATGCAGTTGAGGAAGCAGTACGATCCATGGAAGATGATCCTCATTTTAATGCAGGTAATTTTTCAAGAATTAAGTGGGTTTGAAATCATCGTGTATTTCAAGTGTTCTGCCCTGATGACTCTCAAAATGATGGCTTGCCTTTTCTTTGAATTATACACGTTGCAGTGGAGTAAATACTGGTCACAAAATAGTTTATTTCTCTGTATAATAAGATGGTGTTGTGTGTACCAGAGTTTCTTCTGAGTACACTTAAGCAGATGGGTTATTCTTTTCTTATTTTTCAGTGTTTTATACCTGCCGTTTCATTCTTGTGACACTGTATTACTTTTCTGTAAACCTTCTCCTGTTACTGTGCTGTGTATTCAGTTTTAAGACATGGATTCCTTAATGCAGTATGTGTTTAGGTAACATGTTTAAGGCACTTGACTATAGCTTGCAGCTATGTCTAAGCCTTAGCACTTTACCTGTTTCCAGAGGAATACTGTTCTCGAGGATTTTTGGTGGTTTTCTCTTAATTAATGCTTGCAAGTAGTGCTTTTGTAAATGATATTACAGAAATAATGGTATATCAGTCATGAATTTATACAGTAAGTGTTCATAACTGGATTTCCTAACAGTTAGTGTTAACCTCAATAGTGGAATATTCTTCTCCTTTTTGTATGACTTCAAATCTATTATTTTGATGAATTTAAGTGAAAATATCCCCCCCTCCAAGGTATGTCAGGAATGAACATGGAAAGAAGGACCTGTCAGCATCCAGTGATTTAGATAACATAGCTATTAGTTACATGTACACTTAGTGTGCAGCAATTCTCTTGTTCCTTCTGACCTTGTAATTCGCAGAATGGTTTGGGTTGGAGGGGACCTTGAAGATGGGCAGGGACACCTCACACTAGACCAGATTGCTCAAAGCCCCATCCAACCTGGATTTGAACACATCCAGTAATGGAGCATCCCCAACTTCTCTGGGCAACTTGTTCCAGCATCTCACCACCCTCTGAGAGTCTTATTCAACACCTTCATCAATGACTTGGGTTAAAGGAAGTTTGCCGATGATACAAAACTGGGAGGAGTGGCTGACACGCCGGAAGGCTGTGCTGCCATCCACATCTGGACAGACTGGAGAGCTGGGCAAAGGCAAATCCAATGAAGTTCAACAAGGATAAGGGTAGAGTCCTACACCTGGGGAGGAACAACACCATGCACTGGTACAGGTTACGGGCAGACCCGCTGGAAAGCAGCTCCATGGAGAGGGACCTTGGTGTCCTGGTGGACAATAAGTTATCCATGGGGCAGCAATGTGCCCTTGTTGCCAAGGTGGCCAATGGTCTCCTGGGGTGCAGAAAGAAGAGTGGCCAGCAGGCCGAGGGAGGTTCTCCTTCCTCTCTCCTCTGCACTAGTGAGACCACATCTGGAGTATTGTGTTCCGTTCTCGTCTCCCCAGTTCAGGATGGACAGGGAAATACTAGAGAGTCTAACAGAGAGCTATGAGAATGATGAAGGGACTGGAAGATCTCTCTTATGAGGAAAGGCTGAGAGCCCTGAGGCTGTTTAGTCTGGAAAAGAGAAGAACCTCCAATGTCTAGATATTTCTCTTCCCTAATCACCCTCGAATAAAAGACAAAGCAAAATAAGAATTGCAAACAGTTTACATATAGCCATCACTACCTTTATAGAGAAGAAAGAGAGACAATATCAAAAGACTATTCAGGACATAAATGATTACATTCCAGTATGATGCTTAAGACCCACAAAGACAATAATTAAAATGATTAGGAGTTTCCAGCAAAGATTTTTAACAACTCTGATGCCATGCTTTTTCCTCCATCAGTTATAACTAATACAGAAAGTAGTAGTTCTCCACAAGTCATCTTAATAAAAGCATTTTAATAAAATGTTAATAAATTTTGAATTTAACAGAAACAGCAATACTGTGTCAGGAAACCATTCCAGTTCATTTTATACTGAGTAAACCAGATTTACTACGGGTTTTGAAATCTTAACAGACGGAGGCTAAAGTGGAGAAGCTGAAGGGCTTGGGGAGAAAATAGTCTTTTGTCTCATTTACAATAATTTCCCCTATGTCTAAAACAGATTGAAGCTTTTCTATTTTTAAAAATGGTGATAAAATTGATGCAGAAATATTCTACAGTATTAGAATAGCAGAAGTCTAGTTTTTCTTTCTAGTAAGAACATCATGAACATTGGATTGACTTCTGTAGATACTGCATATAGTATTAACAATAATAACTGATAGCATTGTAAATCCATAAATAATTTTATATAGTCAAATTTCATATTTTAACTTCTGGTCTGTAATGACTGAATGATTTTGTTTTAAGAAGTGAAAACACTATTTTTTTAGCTATGGTTATGCTTTTTCTTCATAATATCATAAAGTTCTAAAATTATAAAATGTATGTTAAAATGTGAGAAAAGAAACAGCAAATAATGTCCTCTTCTAAAGCAACATTATCAAATAACTGAGATTCATTGTGCATCTGTATTCCTTTCAAGTTAAGCATTGTTTGACAAGAAGTGTGCCATAAAAATGATTCTAAATGGAGATTTGCTATTACTCATCCATATTCTCCAGTAAACCTCCTACCTATCTACTAAATTTAATTTTTCCCTGTACTATTTTTCATGTCAAAACATTTTTTTTTTTTCTGTGGCACTTACCCATGTGCCATAACTGCTCTTTCAACAAAGCGATTTATGCAGGTAAAATGTTCAAATGTCTTAAGAAATTATGCTGGTGAATCAACGTGAACTGACAATTTAAATTTAAATACTTTTTAAATATTTACAGAGTGTGCAAATAACTGAAAATTTTCTATGCTTTAATGATAATGGGTAACTGCCAAGGACTTACCACGCTTTTAGATTTCAGATTTCGTTTTAAAAGGTGCTACAATGCTGTTTCCATGCAAAATGAACTATTGCTTCTGCAAGAACCTTTGTCCAGTCAAGTATTCTGTTTTCACCTACATTAAGAATTTATAGTAAACATTTTTGAGCACATATTACTACGGTCGAATTGTATCTGAGGCATCTTACAGACAGACAATACAATAGTTACAACTCTGATAATTTTAACTCAAATACAACTGAGGAGTAATCAATCTTTTTCTTTAAATAAACAAATAAATTCTCATTTACCCTGTAAACTTAATCTTTAAAATTAGGCAAAGAAAAGATGGCTAAAGAAACCCTTTAATCATTCCAAGTAGGAAAAAAAGTTAACAAATGAAAGGAAATCAAAATTGCTGCAATTTCATTCCATATATTCATTACTAAATACATGGCACATGATACATCATGATTGGAAAACAATATATAGAAGTTTTTTAAACACATGAAGACAAACAGTGCTTCATTTATGCTTGCAAAAATCCAATGAGTTCTATTTTTAATATAAACTTAAGTAGAGTCATTTAAATATAGAATTGGTAAAAATAACACCTTTGACAGAAAAAAGTCAAAAAAGCAAACATAAGGGGAAAAGAGTTGTTAAAGCAGAACATAACAGAAGACCTACATGTTTTATTACAGGTATAAATTAAAGTTTGCTGGTTTCAATGTAAAAAAACCCCAAACAACACAACCCAACCCAAACAACTTGGTTTCCTTTATATTACTCATATATGTATTCATGTGTAGAGGTCTCGGTAGCTGTCAATAATTTCATAGAAAGGACAGCATTTGGTGGGTTTTTGTTTTAACTAATCACGGACCTCACCAGAAGTAATCTTAAGTGTGTAACTGTAAACGTGTATATCTGTTACACAAAGTGTAATCTATATATAGCATATTATTTTTCTTTTATAGTACAACTATTTCAATTTTCAGTTTTGCTCAACTCAAGCTCACATTTACTTGCTGAAAATACACATATTTAAATCAATCACACTTAGATACCAACAAAATATCAACAATAAAAAATGAATCAGCCAAAAAGCTACAGGACTGTAATCAATCACTAAATAAGCCTTATCATTGTTTTCATTTTCATTCATATTTTACAAATGCTTTAGTCCTTTTAAATCACAATGCTTTTTAATCATCAAATAACTGAAAGCATAGCTATCTGTTCACTATGTAAATATAAGTGCATTATTAGGTGCTTAATACTAATATAACAGTAAGACTTAGTTTCAGACAGTTTCTTTTTCTTAAGCTATTTGCTGCACCAATGTGGAAGTAAGCAGTTATTGCTTAATCAGTTTGTATCACATCCCCCTAAGACTGATTAACACAAAAAGTACTGAGAACTAGTCCGTACCTTTACAGATATAATTTACTATTCTGAATATGCGCCAGTATCAAGATGCTTCTTATTAAAACGACAATGACAAATGTGGTCTGCAGACACTTATGTTTAACTTCTGAAGGATTACTTCCTATACCACTAATGTCTCAAAATGACAGTTTTAAAAGAACAATATCCCCACTTGACTCCCCTAACAGAAGAAGGTTTTGAAGAACTTCAGAAACCCATACATGTTACTAAACTACTCTCCACATTCAAAGCAGTATTCCTCAGTTTATTCAAACATTCCCCATTGTTTTAATAAACTATTTTAATAAATAGCCATGTACATGCTGAGTTGTAAACACCTAAATTAGACAAGAAAAATACCATAACCCTAGATAACCAAGTAAGAAAATATCCTATAGCTTGGTCATCCCCACTCAAACCCTCTTCATACTGTTGGCAGACTATATATTATTAATTAAACAAAGTATTATGTTGCACTAGACAATGATGGGCAGTTTTTGTTTCTTTTTTTTTTTTCTTTCCCAAAAAATAACACTTTAACACCCTTTTATTGGAGTGAATAAACCAACAGGATGAAAAGACAGCAGATAGGTCTTTCCTAATCAAATCAAACCTGCTTTTATCATAACTTGCTCATTTCTACGTTGCTAAACTTTGACTTTTTATGCACTACCAATAAAAATTTGGCTACATGTGATGGTTTGAATGAGTCTCCCCAAAACAAAGGTTCGGTACAGCACATTGTCTAGTGTTCTCTGTGCAAGAGGAGTTTGGACCTACAAGCAGTTAGAAGCATGCTTTAACCCATTAAAACTACTAGCAATAACTCATTAACAACTCATATAAAAATAAATAAGAACAGAATGCATCTATACCTGAGTGAGACAGATTGGAGAACACATCATGACTTTGCTTTGATAACACTCTGCCTGCAGAGCCCCTAAGAAAAATCTCAATAAGTAATAATTTTATCTATTAATTTTACAGTCATCTTGATGAAGATTAAATCAATCAAGATGAGGCTTTGCCTTTCAAACACCTAGATCGGTAGAGAGATGGGTAAAAGAGACTATCCTATAGTCAAAATTTCCCCCTTCAAGTTTGGAGTAAATACTCAAAATGCATCAGCATTTCTCAGTGGGTGGGAGTTAAGTCTTGAGGAGGTGGTCTCACCCAGGCCTTGTGTTGACTTCATCAGCAGACAGTCCTGAGAGGCGTCCCAACTCAGTGAAGATGATGGATGCAGCCCACTGTGATCCAGGAGAGCTCAAAGGGTCTCATTTTGAATCACTGTTTATAGGGTCTGAGATAAGTGACTTTTGTCAGGTACTTTTCCATTTCAGCCTAACTCAAGTGTTGCAATATTCTGGCTTGCACATGCCCAGAATTTACTGCATCTTGGGGTCCTGGTATCCCCCCTCTGGGCCACAACTCAAGTACAAGTGTACCAGGTCATAAGATGGTTGACTGATCATCCAAGACATTAAGGAGGGAAGCAGGAGTCAGGTGTGCCAAAGGGGTGCCTCAACATTCTGGTCCACTGTGGGAGGTAATTGTTATTGTCCCCAGAGAATAGGGGAGGCAGGAGTGTTAAGGGGGTGCCTTAATGCTCTGGTACACAGCCTTTCACAACCTGTACTTTTCCAATTGATTGCTGTGTGGCCCAGGGAGGAGAGTCATAACCTCTATCAAGCAGCCCATGAGTAGGGGGGGAATTGTATCACCACAACAAGTAAAGATTTCTGGAGATTGCCAAGAATAACTTCTTGATATAGGTACCAGATGGGCCAACTATGAGTGATGTATCTTCTGGATCTGCTATTCATTAACAAGGAGGAACTTTTTGGGGGCATGATAATCAGTGGTAGCCTTGGCTATAGTGACCATGAACTAATGGTGTTCAAGATCCTGAGGGGAGTAAGGAAGCACAGTAGCAGAGTAAAGACCCTAGGGTTTGAGAGAGATGACTTCTGCTTATTTAGAGGACTGGTAGTTGGGATTCCATGAGAGGTAGTTCTGAAGGTCAGAGCTCCAGAGAGTTGACAGGTCTTTAAGGACAATGTCCTCTGAGCACAAGAATGGTCCATCTCAGTACTCATGAAAAGAAGGAGGTGTATCAGGAGACCAGCTTGCCTAAGCAGGGAATTCATAACAGAGCTCCAGTGCACAAAGACAGCATGCAGGAGGTGGAAGCAGGAACAGGCTACAAAGAAAGGAATTATAAACATTGTCAGGAAAGTCTAAGCTCAACTGAGGTTGAGACTTGCAAGGGACATCAAGAACAACACAAAGAGCTTCTACCACTACATTAGTTATTTTATATTTCATATGTCCATGGTGTTAAGAACACATTGTAGGTTGACCCTGGCCAACAGCCAATCACAGCTGCTTGCTCACTTAAGTAGGTTCTCCACGTAGAAAGGCTGCTTCTTCTCAAACCACTATCAAGTTTTCTTGCAGACTCTTGGTATGGCAGGAAGCTGATATGCTGTAATAAGTCCAGTTGACAAAACTACTTGGAAAACATTAGTGGAACTGATTTAGCATTGATCATATGTTTTCTTCACTTAAATTTGTTTGGCTTTATTTTCCAAACCACAGCCTTCAAGTCCAACACAGTTTGGATACATTATAATAAAGAATGCTCTCATAATGAGTAATGAATGGCTTTAAACTAAAAAAGGGTAGATTCAAATTAGATGTAAGGAAGAAATTTTTTACAATGAGAGTGGTGAAACACTGACAAAGGTTACCCAGAGAGGTGCTAGATGCCCCATTGATGGAACCATTCAAGATCAGGTTGGATGGGGCTCTGAGCAACCTGATCTGCTTATTGCAGAGAGGTTGGACCAGATGACCTTTAATGGTCCCTTCCAACCCAAACTATTCTATGATTCTATAAAAATTTAGAAAAAATCTACTACATAATATGTATTAAATCAATGAGTATGACATTACTTCTCTCCAAGCAATAGCTTTCCTCTTCCAAAAGAAGAGATCACAGCTCTGTTAAGTGGATAACTGCTTGAGAGGCAATCTAATGCTTGAAGCTGCAAGCTGTATCATTTGTTCTTGTAATGTAGTGGGTTAACCTCAGCTAAATGCCATGTGCCCACAAAGCCACTCTATCATTCCCCCCTCTTAAATTGGACAATGAAAGTCTCATGGGTCAACATAAGGACAGGGAGATCACTTACCAATTACCATCACAGGCAAAACAGACTCAACTTGGGGAAACTAATTTAATTTATTACCAATCAAATCAGAGTTGGATAATGAGAAATAAACCAAAATCTTAAACACACCTTCCCCCCACCCCTCCCTTCTGTCCAAGTTGGGTTCAGCTTCACTCCCAATTTCTTTACCTTCTTCCCCCTCCCCCACGTTGTGCAGGGAGGATGGGAAATGGCAGTTGCAGTCAGCTAATCACACATTATCTCTGCCAGTTCTTACACTCTTTGTCTGCTCCAGTGTGGAGTCCCTCCCACAGGAGACAGTCCTCCACAAATTTCTCCAATGTGGGTCCTTCCCATGGAGCGTAGTCCTTCAGGAACAGACTGCTCCATCATGGGTCCCACATGGGGTCACAAGTCCTGCCAGCAAACCTGCTCCAGTGTGAGCTCTTGTCTCCACAATGTCACAAGTCCCGCCAGGAGCATGCTCCAGCACAAGTTTTCCACAGGATCACAGAAACTTTTGGGTGCATCTGCCTGCTCTGGAGCAGGATCATCCATGGGCCACAGATGGATATCTGCTTCTCCATGGACCTCCATGGGCTGCAGGGCAACAACCTGCCTCACCAGGGGCCACAGCTGCACAGCTGGGAGGGGCCATAGCCAAGATAAACAATCAAACCAGCCAATGGGATAGTCAATACCATCCTGACATCATACCCACTATGTAAGGGGAGGGCTGGCATTGAGCAGGGGCACCTGTTTTAAACTTGTTCCTGTGTGTGGCTTCAGCTTGCAGCCAGAGCAGGAACAGTGTGTCTCAAATATCAGTAGAGCTTTGTGTTTTCTATCACTTGCTTTGCATATTATTTCATTAGTATTGTTATTACTTTTGCTTTATTCTCTATTTGTGTTGTGTTATTAAACTGTCCTTATCTCAGTCTATGGGGGTCTCTCCTTTTTTTTTTTTTTTTGTTTTCTTCCCTACTCTCTCTTGATTCTTATTCTCCTACCACAGGAGGGGGATGGGAGGGAAGCAGTGGGCAAGCAGCTGTGTGGTGTTTAATTGCTGGCAGAGATTAAACCATGACAGTCTTTTTTTGTAACCCAATGTGGGACACAAAGGGTTGAGAAAGACAAATTTCACCAGAATGTGTTAAAACAATTTTGTCTTATACAAGTTTTATATTGGTTAAACAGTGCATGTTCACAACACTGTTCTATTTGTTTATGTGGTGGCATTATGTACATCCTTATGTGTACAATGTCTTCCCCGTGGTGATGTTTATCATCTCGGGGAAATGGGTTAGGACTATCATGTTGTTATACTGGATATTGTCAACCTATGATGTGATTATACCTCTGATCATGAGGTATGTGTATGCAGCCTTGTTGTTTAATAGTGACCTCACCCAATCTATGGGTGTCAAGGTTTAGGGTCAGGGCAGCCCCTTAGACCTATAACAGATGCTCTCTGTTAACCCCCTTCCCTCCCCAAAAGGGGAAGAGAGAAGGAATAAAAGAGAGAGACTTAGCAATTAGAAAAGGAAACTAGAACAGCTTGAATGAAAATGAAATTAATAATTATAAAAATTGAATATATAGAAGAGCAACAAAGCTGGTGAAGGGTGTAGAGAACAAGTCTTATAAGGAGCAGTTGAGGGAATTGGGGTTAAAAGGAGGCTGAAGGGAGACCTTATCACTCTCTACAACTACCTGAAAGGAGGTTGTAGCCAAGTGGGGGGTCAGTCTCTTCTCCCAAGTAACAAGCGATAGGATGAGAGAGAATAGCCTCAAGTTGTACCAGGGGAGGTTTAGATTGGACGCTAGGAAAAATTTATCCACTGAAAGGGGTGTCAAGCATTGGAAGAGGCTGCCCAAGGAAGCAGTGGAGTCACCATCCCTGGAGGTATTTAAAAGACATATAGATCAGGTGCTTAGGGACATGGTTTAGTGGTGGACTTGTCAGTGTTAGGTTTGTGGTTGGACTCTATGATCTTAAAGGTCTTTTCCAACCTAAATGATTCTATAAAAACTGAAATAAGACTTCATGTAGTTGAAAACAAAGTTATCGTTAGCTTTTTAACTTGTAATATTTCACAGATGCCTGACATTGTGTGTACTTTTCTTGAATTCTTGATGGAGATTTTTACGTTGTGTGTCAGAGGTACTGTATAAGCCAAGACTTTTTCCATACTCATTTTCTGTGTACAAAGTTTGTTTATACAAAAATATAAAGCCTTGCCAGAATAATAGAAGTACCAAAATAAACATTTGTTTTGCTCTTTCACCATGTCCCCAAACCTCTGACCCAAAACCATTTTTATCCCATAAACTGTTTTGTCAATGACATGCAGTTAGAGGTATTACCTAATACTCAGTTCACCTCATTTCTGCTCATTCTACTAAGCTCTTGTCTTTACAAAAGCTCCATTTATTTGTCACTTTTTGCTTCTGTTCCTCCACAAAATATAACACTGCCCCTTCTAAGATTAATTGATCATCAATTTAATCCTAATTTGGACCAAGTCAAGTTGTAAATGGACTACTTCTGCATGATTGTTAGTGAAGTGTGTGAAAGCACTTTGATAAATCTTGATTATTTATCAATTACCACCAAATTACCACCAAATGTTGTCCAGAGAAGTGGTGGAGTCTCCTTCTCTGGAGACATTCAAAACCCATCTGGACACTTTCCTGTGCAACCTTCTCTAGGTGAACCTGCCTTGGCAGGGGTGTTGGACTAGATGATCTCCAGAGGTCCCTTCCAACCCCTGCCATTCTGTGATTCTGTGAAATTAAGTAAATGTATTGAATCAGTTTGAGCCTGATTGCTATAATAGAGTTTGAAAATATTGCTATTGGTAACGATTTTCACTAATAGTCTTTTCCAGATGCAGTTGCTGGGTCATCAGCACAACATCAAAGAATTAATTTTTTCATAATATCAGCTATGTATGCCTCAGTATTCCTTCATTAATAAGTTACATTATGAAGCCACTCCTCCCTAGTGTGTGTTGCTTTGCTCAGAAAGTCTAAACTGCTTTGTCATATTTTATGTCAATTACCAGTAATTTTAATATCTTTCCATCAAGGCATCTTGTAATAGCATTATTTAAAAATACGCTGCTTAAAGCTCCTTGAGATGAGTTAGTTATGTTGCAGATATGGTTGTGTTCCATAATGCTGTCTTGGGAAAGCAAATAACAAAACTACAGGCTAACGAAAAAACATCCCTTGATCTTAATTTCTTATTGCACAGGATAAGTCACTTATATGAAGGGTGGAGCTGAGCTCATTTTAAATGAATCTGCCAGTATATTTTCCCAAAGTTAATGAAAAAGCATCTCTCTGGAAAATGGAAAAAAGAATTAGACTCAACACACATTCAACTACTGTATTTTTGAGCTATGTAGCCAGTGCCAGTTCAAATGACAAAATTAAATTGCTGTTGTCATTTTATTAAGGGTATCCACTGTGTAAGGAGCTAACTCAAGTGTGAAAAACTATAGAAAAGCCACACAGAGTATTTTTATTTTCCAAAGAGAATAAAGAAAGCAGTGGCAATGCTTTGTTTTACTTTGCACTGTGACTGCAGGTCTTGTCCAAGGTCACACTTCAGAACTTCAGTAAGTATGCACCCAGCACTGCTGCAGAATTATAAATGGTCTGGAATAGAGACTGCTGTTCATTGAATTCTATTTCACTAGAAGAATATACTATCACTGAATAAAACAGATTTCTTTATTATGCGCATGGAAACTTTTTTTTTTTTTTTTAGGCATAAGCAAGTCATTATTCAATCTTGGTAAAAGTATTTTAAACCAGAGATAAATATATGGGCTTGTACAACAGACAACACAAAAAGGTTTTAATTATTACCAAGGTATGTATTTTACATAAAAGTAGTATTTATTTTGCACATTCCTTTTTCACAACTTACCTTGAGGCTACAGAGGCTAAAGAAATTAGGTTCTCATATCCTCCCTTTTTGCTCACCTTCAGACCAGGGCATGCATTGTGCAGAATGCTGATGCTCAAAGACAGCAAGTCAAGAATTTGGAATTTCTTAAAGCACAAACACAATGTTTTAAACTTAATTATTCCAGGCTATTTCCTCTTGTACGCACGTGTATTCTGGGTGAAACATTAGTAGTCAAAGAGAGTCTCCTTTAGTAATTTATTTCATAAAAAAAATAAGAAACCCACTTTTCAATGTGATTTACAAGTTTGTATATACTGCATATTCTTGCTAGAGGTTGACATCTACTTTGCTAAGCTCACATGATTGTCACTTAAAAAAAGTCTTACTCATTCTGACCTAAGTCACCTAAGCAGGCAGCAGGGAAGGCAACAAACAAGCCACTCCAAAGGCTCCCACTACTTTCATCACAACCACAGCTTTCAGTTTACAATAAAAAAGAATTTTCTTAACTGATTTTTTTTTTTATTTTCAAAACTGTATATACACCAGCAAGAGAAATATCTAACTTAGGTCTATTCTATATTAAACTTGGTATTGAAAGGGGCATTGGGGATTTCTCAAATTCCTTAAAAGACTGCTTTAGGAATTTGATTCCACATCTGTGACAATTAATTAAACAGAACTAGATCTATTAAGATCTATTAATCTGGTTTCTCAGAGATCCTCTGAGTCAGTTCAAGTGCTTTACGGTTTTCATGTGTTGATAGTTTACACTGGCATCATTCTTTAGAAATTATATTTTCCAGGCAAACATACTTCCCATTATCTCAAGGGAGATTGGCCACTATATTTCCCACAGCTCTCTGTCCTTCCTGACATACAGTGTTAACAGCTGCCAGAATTCACGGACATCCACAGGAATATCTTAAACATATATGTGACGTTAAAGTGACAGATACTTTCCTGTGCCAAAACTTATGAAAATATTATTTGGAAGGCTTACAGATATTCTTATGATCAAACCAAGATGTCACAGCCTCAGAAAACCCAGATCTTAATTTTTACTGTATACCTAATATCCACCAGTTCCTAATTGGGCCAAGAAGAGTCTTCCTCTAAATTATATTTGCAAACCACTGCCCCATAAAAAGTGCCTGTAAGGCTGGACTGTTCTGAAAGCAATCATTACTTTCTTAAACCACCTACAAGATGCTGAAAAGTCTTTGAGAAGTGACTAGAGGAATCTTCTCAGTCCAGTTTTGCTCAAGAAGTCTACAAAAGATCCAAACATTCAAAGTCAAATGCGGATCTGTTCTTTTTATTATGCATACTGAATGCATAGAATCATAGAATTGTCGGGGTTGGAAGGAACCTTAAAGATCATCTAGTTCCAATCCCCCTGCCATGGGCAGGGACATCTCCGACTGGGAGGCTGCCCAGAGAGGTTGTGGAGTCTCCTTCTCTGAAGACTTTCAAGACCCACCTGGATCTGTTCCTGTGTGGCCTGTCCTAGGTGTTCCTGCATTGGCAGGAGGTTGAACTCGATGATCTCTAGAGCTCCCTACCAACCCCTAACTTTCTATAACAAATGAACGCAGAAGTAAGTTGACCTACTTGTTGTGACTGGAAGAATTCCACTGAAGGGGAATATATGGGAAATGGCTGAATGTCGTAAATTTGCTCACAATTTATCTGGATTTTTTTTTTAAGTGTGAAAACAGATGATTTAGTTACCTTTGAATTATTTTTAGTACTGCATGTTCTTGTGTCTTTGAGGGAGAATATACTGAGAGGTACTAGACATGGCAGAATGAAGCATTTAATAGATGCAATTTATTTTACCCTGTTTGAAGCTAAAGCCTGTCTTCATTGTTGAATTTACACCGAGTTGTGGCACTTGGTTTGGCTTCAGCTGTGTGTGGGATGTGAAGCCTGATTCTTAAATATGCTTTACAGACATCAGTGAGATTATACTCTGCATCCAGCTGTTGGCTTTACTTGGGAGAAAAGGGACTCGTTACCAGGAATTTGTGGACATTGAGTCTACCAGATGTAATTTATTCACTCTTGTTATCTCTGTGTGTTCCTTTTGCAGTTTATATAGTCAGAAACATCCTCTACAGATTTTAAAAATCAGAAGCATTTCTGTATTGTAGAATAGCTCCTGATGATGTAAATAATGCTGTAGTGGGGTATTGAAACAATATATGCTTAGTTCAAGGGTGGATTTTTGGTTCATGTCCAGAAGTATCTTAGCACAGGAATATTTTTCCTTTTTTGCTTAGTTTTCTATTCTGCTATTGTGAAATCCTGCATGTCTCCAAGGAAATGACCATTACCTTTGTGAGATTCTTGTCACTGTGTAGGGCAGAGCTAATAGTATAATCTGGTGTTTGTTACCCATCCAAGCAGTTAAGATGGACAATTGAGGAGTTGTAGGAAGAGTCTTCTGGAGTGCAGTTTCCAGGTGTTTTCACGTTATGTTGTGAATATTTCAATAATCAGGAATTTTGTCATGGATTCCTATTGGACTGGAAGTATCAAGTAATTGCCATTCTATGAGAACATGAACACACACATTTGGCACCAGTGCAGCAAATCTCTAAATCTGTTCTTCTTTAGAGAGGAGTTACTTGACAGACAGTGCGTCATCTGTTTCATCTATTGCTGGCCTTTCTTTTGCCTCGTTAGTGTTTTTGTTTTCAGGGACTTGTGTTAGATTCAGTACCAGGGGTAGCATCTGGGTGCAGAAGCACTGGATTCGAGGCATATGACTTCTCATGCTGAGCCATCCAGACAAGGGTGGGATGCCTACGCACCCAGCAGATGGGCCTGTGCATCACATTTGCCTGCTCCCAGATGCACACTCATTTCTGGTTCTGCCACTCACCCCTCTCACCTCCATGCCCAGGAATACCCATGTTCTGTTGTGGTTGTCTCAAGATGCTCCCCTGGGAAGGAGACTGTTTAGCCGAGTATGATAGTTTTGTCCTGGTAAGGTATCCATTTGGCCTATTAGCGCCCAGTGAAAATGCCCCAAAGTCTCCAAAAAGGGGGCACTGTGTGCTAGGTAGCCCCAACCCTCACAGTTTTGCTTGGCTTGAGGTTACTGATGTACCCATGGAGACCAGGAGGAATGAGCAAGGAGCAGTAACGTGACTTCAAGCCACTGGAGGATTCCCCAGTAAGGATAACATCTACCCTGTGGCCTTGCAGCCCATAATAGGTGATGTGGTTTTTGTTGGAAGAGGGCAGTCTCTGTGATGCTTATGAAATAAGTTATAATGTTATGCATGTAAAAACTAAGTATGCTCATAAAGGCTTGGAGGAACATAACCAAAAAAGGTGATTTTTAGAGGCACATCATAAATCTCATCTAATGCAGTCTCAATATATTTTCATATTCATACTTTTATAAACAGTCATCCATCTTTTTTAACCAACCATTGTAATTTTTTCACAGGCATATTATCTTTATACTGCTTTATCTTTCTCTGTTAAAGACAAAGCTATAAAATGATGAATAAAATGTATTTTCTTCCAGAATGATGGGGTGGTGGTGGTTTTTTTTGGTTGATTTTTTTTTTTGTTTGGGATTTTTTTAAAATTTTTTATTTTTTTGTGTGAATCACTATCTACTTAGAACTTACGCAGGATATCATTCAATTAAAACCTTGTATGGGAAATACTGGGTGAGGATGTGTGCTCATATCCCTTGAGATGATATCCCTCTAGAAGGAATCATCCAATGAATATTTGCTGCCTTTGGTTACCTGAGATGAAACTCGGAAGAGGACATGGAGTATTTGAGACTTTAGTAGCATGTTTCTGGTTTGTCACATGGAAATACAGGTGTCTGTAGTTTTTCTGCAGCAAAAAAAGTTATTGTTTGCCTGGAGGAATGATAAGCACTTACAGAGAAACAAATTAATTCTGAAATCATTCTATTGACTTAAACTGAATGATTCAAGGATGAATGTCAGTGTTCCTCGCTTACTCCTTTCTACCCTTTCCTCCATCCTGTCTTCTCTCGTCCCTTGTATATAGCAGCAGATGATACTAAGTCAGCAAAGCTGTATGGCAAGGAGGTGCTGTTGGCTTTGGGATGCTTGTCAGTAGGTTGAAAAACTTGTCTTCCCTTTTGTTTTATGCAGCTATGTATAAATATATGGTCCTGTGGTTTAGGATAAAATGATACTGTGAGAATATCTGTGGGATCAGGAGAAAAAGACTTTTCAGTCTTTTTGGTCTGGTGATCATTGATGTAATCAGGAAAACACAGATGATTAGATTAAGAGAAGTCAGAAAAAATAAATATATATATATTTGCCATACAATCGAAGGAAGGAAGGAAGAGTGGACTCCTGAGAGGTCAGATTTTGGCCATCTATCCATACAGAGGCTTTTCATGTGGGTCCTGGGTTGTTTCTTCTTTTTTTTTTTTTTTTTACTTCTGAACTTCTGGGTTTTTTCCACCTTGAAAGTGTTGTCATGAAGAGTAACAGTGCATAATAAATTGGGAGAATAATAAACAGTTTTAGAAGTGGGCAATGAATTTTCTAATCTGTGTAGACATGCAAATGATTATCTGTAAAAAAAGGATCACAGAAAAGCTGTTTTCATTCCAGCCAAATAAAGGTATCATTTTCTGCATAGGTGCATTCATTAGGCAGAGTCAAATTTTGTGGCATGGATTTAGGTGAAACAAAAGGCTTCCTGTAATATTATGTCGGGAGGCTTATTGTGATTCAGAAGAAGGGTTTAGATGTCACTCTGGCTTATGACATGCTATTGTCTTTTCCTTTTCGTGAACTACAACTGTGGGATGTAATTATTGCCTTAGTAATGTACCTTGTCCTGTAGTCATCTTTTTCCCTTGAAATATCTTATGTAAGCTAAAATGTCCCGTTGTAATAATGACCCATTGCAGTGATATAATTGTCAGGCTGGGTACATGATTGACCACTTCATATTGTTGTAACTGTCCTTTTCATATGATATTAGTCTGACTTTACTACTCTAGTGCATCATGTTTATGGGGACACCATAAAACTTGGAGGCAGTGGCAGTGTATGTATCTTCCCCATTCATCATCGGGGGCTGATTTTCCTTATTCCTTCCAGTGTTGTAGTTTGTTGAACAAGAAGTTCTATTATTATGATGACTTTTCTCCAAAATGACACAACCTATTTCAGCTTTGAAGTTAGCCATCTTCAAACAGATGGTGGACAAGATGACCTCCAAATGTCCCTTCCATCATGACTTTTTATGCGATTCCATGATTTAAGATCTTAAAAAATAGAACTCAGAGTTTAACAAATTGATTTACTTATGCTAGTGTAACAAAGATTTACCTTAACTCAAAGAAAATTAGATCTGTCCTCACAGCATTTATATAAACATGTCTATTTCTGAAGAAGAAAGAGAAGAAAAAACCAACATGCAACTCAGAAGCTCAACTTAAAACCTTTGATTCCCTTTTCACTTTGTGTGACCTGAAATACCTTTCTGTGTGTTTCAGATTCCCACAAATAAAACAGTAAAATTTATCACTTTTGTTCCAGTGTCAACATAAGGGGATGCTTCTTGGATGCTACAGTAGTGGAGACCATGTATTTATGCCATAGGTAAAAGCAGTACATTGGTGTATCTCTCCATATAAACACATACCTTCACTTTAGTGCCGGAAACTTTTGTCCGTGGTTGAAAGTTGGAAAGGGATTGCCTCCCCACAGGGCAGAGAAAAGCAACAGCAGCACTTTGGAACAAAATGTTCCATGCTGGAGAATACAACATTGCTTTCTGCAAATTATGAAGACTTGTGGAACAACACATTTATGACAGTGGAAAGAGATGCCTCCAACTGGCTCCACTTTGTGCCCAAATTGCAATGAGGTTCTAACCTGGCACACTGAAAAGAACAGCTCTCAAAGAGTACAATATATTTTTGACACAGCTCTGCCTCCCAAAAATTTAAAAAGCAATATGAAAGTCTGAGGCAGAACACATTCCGCACACAGAAAAAGGGCTGACTCAGACTGGGTAAGAAATAACTTTGCTCTAAGAAATCAGATCAGCTAAAGAAAATCACATTTGAATAGTTTTGTTGCACCTGTTTTCAAGGCACAAGTTACCTAAAAGGTTTATTGGTGTGATAAATAGAGAACTTTACTAACCAACCAATAGTTTGAAACTTGCAGACTTAACTGGAAGAAAACAAGAAGCAAAATACTGCTGTAAAACAGACTAGATATGGTTCCACAGGTATTCAAGAGCATCTGAACGATAGGTAGACAAAAGACTAAAAAAAAGTTGTGTGTGTCTATTTCCACCTATGATCATGCTATCTGCATCAGAAGTTTGCTATATAGGCATGAAAGTTGCTGTTTCAGATTCATTTTTCATTTTAAAAAGTGCTGAGAACACAGCTGTCATTATCATTGGTAGGAGGTATTGGTGTTATGCATCTCTGAAAATGAGACTACTTATTTTAAACACCCAAATATATTGGCCTAGATTTCCCTGTGCCACTCTGTAGAAGCAAAGCAGCCACATACCTGTCTTAGTTGGTCAATTACGATAAGAGCTTGAAGTAAAAATAGCATGTGTGGAATTAACCTGTTATAATTTTTTGTTTCCACTGTGCTATAAAATGCTTGCTAGGTATGGTTGATTTATCAGTGAAATTTCTAGAGTTTGGGAAATGATCCAAAGGTCTTAAAGCTTTGGACTGAGATAAGTAGCCTGTCATAACGGATTTAGCAAGTGATCATGCAAACCACAGGAAAAATACTTAGTCTTGCTGCAGAGAAAGAATGTCCTATTTACAGGAATGCTGTGTTACTTGCTTTTGGTGGAATTCAGAAGATTTAGTGTCACTGGGGTCCATTAAGCAAGGCCTTTAAGTATAGCTACATTGCCAGCTCCCATTGTTTTACTAATATTATAAGGATATTTGTTGCTTTGTGGAAGTACCTCGGTTAGTTTGAGTAGCCGTAGATTTTTATTCTGCAGGAAAAATGCAAAATTCTAGTCAGAACTGTTGCAGAAGAAAACTTGAAACAGTGGCCTAAGGCAAATATAATTGATCTAAAAGATGTGCATATACCTATGCATATACATACATATATATATAAATGCACACATATACTAATGATATCAGGAAAAACATGATTCAGGATGGACAGAAGTATGGTTAAGATGTTTGCTTGAACCGGACTGTTTCAATGGATCTAGACCAAAAAGCCACAATTAGCAGATCCATCTACCAGCTTATATACTTGAAATTCCACTTCATTAGACACCAAAAATAGGGTGTTTTTTAATTTACTTTTTTTTCTCAGGGGTGGGGGGGCGATGTGGAGGAGGGGAAGGGTGTAACAGAGGGAAACTGTAATATTTCTGCCTGGTAATGAACACAAAAAGTTTTTTAGAGAAGGTAGATGTGGTCGTGTTCTGGGAAAAAAATTTCCTGGCATTTTTCTTCAAGCATTTGTTGATTTCACTAAAAATAGATGGGAATGAATGAAGTGGCACACTGTGTTTAAGAAGAAGTAAGGTTTTTTGGCCTGAAATACACGAAATCTGGCTACAAGTCCTATAATTACATCTCCTCCTATTATACAGTCATAATCATTGAGGGACTTTGTCATATATCTTTGTTTTGTCAGAAATATGAAAACCTTGACATAAAAAATACTATGTAGAAGATAATTTAGAAAAGTTACAAGACCTGTTTCTTTCCAGAAATATAGCCAAGACTGTACACTGGGAAACCATACCTTTAAGAAGATAATTTAGAAAGACTTCTCATCATAGGTGTTTCTGGTATTTTATTTGTAGACCAAAGGTACAGTTTAGCGCTATCAACGATACCACCCACTGATGGAATCCCAAGCCAACCATTCCAGCTATTATAATATGTTGTGTATTGTTTCTATGGAAACTTCTCTAACACAACTCTCATTGTGACATCATCAAACATAATGCTTAAATAACGCTTTTATTAAAAAAAAGCTATCAACTTATAATGAAACAATGAAAAGATTCTTATTAGAAATCATGCTGTCTAAGGAAAGCAGGAATCAAAAGGCAGGCTGATGCTTGCACCAAAACATTTCTATAATGTTTGGTTTGCAAAATGTTATAATGTAGGTTTAGGACAACAATTCACCTGCTTCTCTAAGAGAATAAGCAGACAGGAATAAAAGAAGGATCACTTTAAAATACTTTTTTTTCTCATTAAAGGATTTTGATCTTAAGGAAGCTGAGGATCATTCCATTATTCTTATAGATACCAAATAGATAGAGCAAAGCTGTACATGAAGACAGCTTCTAAATTAGCACAGAAATCCAGAGGGTTGCAAGACAGACTCTTATGTATCAAAAGAATCCCAAAAAATCCTACGTAAAATAAGGGTCAATATCCAAGGAAGGAGTCATTCTCTGAAAGGCAGGATTGAAGAAGCAGTGTTTTCAAAGACATTTTTCCTTTCTCTGATGTTAACAAATACCTCTGGTCCACTAGGCCATGGTATATCTTCATCAATGACAGCTGAATTATCTATAGGTCACAGGCTCCTTTCATTGTTTTCTGCCCCTCTTCACAAGGTCAATGTCAGAGAGGCTCTGAACTGATGTTTTAGACCTTTGTATGTTCTTGATTTTGCTGTCAAGAATACGATTTCCTTGTTCAGAGGGTTGGCTTTTTTTCAGGTTTAAAGCCAATGCAAGTGAAGGAAACAACCTACTTACAAGGGAAACATTAAATTTATAGTAATGCTTCAAACCATCAATGGTAGTGACTGGAATTCAAGACAAGGTTGGGAACTTAAGGAAGGAATGAGTTTCCAGCAGAGCTGTTGTAGTGGGTCTGGCTGAGCTGCTTTTCCCCATCCAGCCCTTATGCTGCAGTACTGGGAGCTGGAGGGTGTTGATGGTTGGAAGAGACCTTCAAGATCATCTAGTCCAACCTTCGACCCAACACTGCAAGCTCACCGCTAAACCATGTCCCTGAGCACCAGGTCCACACGCCAGGGATGGCAACTCCACCGCTGCCCTGGGCAGAGCATTCCAATGTTTGAGAAGCCTTTCAGTGAAGAAATGCTTCCTAATCTCCAGCCTAAATCTCCCCTGGCACAGTCTGCAGTCATTCACACACAGAGAATCACAGAATGTTAGAGGTTGGAAGGGACCTCTCGAGATCATCTAGTCCAATGCCCCTGCTAAAGCAGGACCACCTAGAGCAGGTCACACAGGAACATGTCCAGGTGGGTTTGGAATGTCTCCAGAGGAGGAGACGTTCCCTCTGGCCAACTCCAAAGTCTCACCATTGCAAAGCCTGAGCAAATGTACAAGGAATGGTTCTCCCTGTTGTGCTACACGGGACTGTGCAAGCGATACCAGATGACTCTGACTAGTAAGAGATTGGACATCTCTGTTCTGCCTTCTACTGTGAAGTACCTCTCCACTCCTACAGCAAGCAGCAGTGCTTTGATGTAGTCCTGAGAGAATCCAGCACAGGGACACTCCACTTTAAATGCACCACAGACTATAAGGCAAAAGAAGGACATAAATCAAGTCTGTGACTTTGGCAGATTGATTTTGCAACGCGGAACTTTCTATTAGTATCCCGTAAAGAGAAGGAGCAGAGCAACCAACAGGCCAATCCCCAAAGGACTCTTCTTAAATAGTACTAAAGAACGGGAAAGGACAGACTGAGATGTGTAGCACCTTGAAAAGACTCATCCTCAGCAGGTAAAATCTGGGAAACAATCACTCCCACTTTTAATGCCTAAACTAGGCTTTTTTTTTTTTAATATACTACTCAGGAAGCTAGAAAAAAAGGATTAAGTCTGCAGAGATTTATAGTCTTAGATTTATCTTGACTCTCTTAACTAACTTAGATTTATCTTAACTATTTAGTTTTATCTTAACGATTTATCTTAACTGTGACGAGATTAGTCTGACCAATATAGATGCTTATAACTGAAGGAGTCATTTACATTCTCCCCCTGGTCAGGGGAGAAAAATGAGCAAATACTGGGTGCAGTTCATGTCATCCCAAGGCAGAAAGCACTACTTGTTAGAGAACAGATTTTATTGTCCCAAATGAGCCTGGTTCTCCTAATTGACTCTGAGGAGACAAGATACAAAAATCTGCTTCGTATTCATTGACCTCATTCATGTTTAGAACTATGGAAAGGGTGAGTGTCAGGAGGATGGAGACAGGCTCTGCTCAGTGACATCCAGTGACAGGACAAGGGGCAGTGGGTGCAAGCTGGGACACAGGGGTGCCATGGAAACATAAAGAGAAACTTTTTCTCAGTGAGGGTGACAGAGCCTGGCCCAGGCTGCCCAGAGAGGTTGTGGAGTCTCCTCCTCTGAAGACATTCCAATCCCACCTGAATCTGTTCCTGTGTGACCTGCTCTAGGTGACCCTGCTCTGGCAGGGGGGTTGGATTCAATGATCTTTCGAGGTCCCTTCCAACCCCTACCCTTCTGTGATTCTGTGATTCACCACCCTGGGTGGATCTTACACCCCATGACTTTCACTGAGTTTTGCAACAGGCATCAGAAGCTTAGTCTTAAAACCAATCTTCACTAGATTTTCAGACTTGTGAATAAAATGATGCAAATTGCACTCCCCTCAAGAGGCTAAAAAGGGTACTTGCATTTAGCAAATTTGCATGCGTTACAACAAGTGCATTTGCAAATGAAGTGCCTGCTTCAGGACCAGCAGTCATTTGAAAACCAAGCTAATTGTATTTAGAAAGCCAAGACGTGCTCTGGGTAAGTTCCCAAGTTGTGGTCAACCAGCTGTAGAGAACCCTGCCATCTCTCACCCTGTAAGCCTGTCCAGGTGAGACACAAACCATTTGTTCTATGTGCCTGAAAAGCAAGATGCCTGAAGTTTTGTGGCATGTTGGATTCTGTCTGAGAGTTGCAAATAAAAACATTGTCATTGTTATTTTTTTCTCATAGCTGGATTGAATAACACAGCATGTGCTCTACCCACTCTATGAGGGTTAAGCTATTCTGAAGGTAAATATATGTTGAGGAACAAGACACAAAGTGGAAAATAGAAGCTATCAAGCCCATAAGTCTGTAAAGCATAATGTGTTCTGTTTGATGGTTCTTGCACACAAGCACTAGAGAGTGAAACTGGAAAATGTTTTTTTGCTCTGTTTTTGAATATGCTGCCCAATGCAATCAACTTTTCTGCTAGAATGACCTCTGCAATGTAACAAACTGGTCACTTCAAAGCTTGTATACAGAAACACAAAGGCAGAAAAACACAGATGTGAAATCACGAGCCACGTTCACTGAATTCAAGGAAACCAGGTAGGACAGCAGGAATTAGCCAGGGATGTGCCCCAGTTTCACAGGAGCTCATGCTGTCATTACAAACACGACTAAACACAAACTGCAGAGCTCCATCCCACAGATCCAGCCAGCCAGCACTTGCACACTGGACCTAAGAGGCCTGACCAGACAGAAAAAGGCTTCTGCCAAAACCAGGAAATCTATTAAAACAATTGAATTAGGAAGAAAAGCAGAACCATTTTTAAAGAGCAAGTTGTAATCATGTAACTGGCAGAGAAGAAATACCTCGCAAATTGTAAATGAGGGAGTAGGTTTCAAAAATACTTGTACCACCTTTCAGATTTTCCTTTTCCTTTAACAAAAAAAACCTAAAATGTTTGCTCAAGAGAAAAAAACGTATATACTGGAGCCTTCCCCAGATTTCATGGCAGTTCAGAACTGGAAGCTCAAGTCTCCAAAAAGCAACTGAGGCCAAAATCACTGAAAGGCAAGTATTTAGAGGAATTTATCACAACTTCTTACCCCTTACACATCAGGCTGCACTCTATGAAAGGATTTGCATAAGCTGAAGAAGGCAGTCATCTTCAACAGTGTGCCAGAATAAATACCAATCAGAAAACCAGGACAAAAATCCTCAAAAATCTCTGAACAGCCTAAGAATTTTGGGACTAAAACGTGCACTGAAAATGCAGCACTGTAAAATACTTACTGATTTTAGATGTCTGTTCACTCACCTAACTTCAGCTGTGGTAAATCAGGAATCTCTGCCATTATCAGGCCATAGTACATGTGAAGTCCTCTTTGAGCATTCAAGAGCAGAAGACAGAGGTCCTTATGCCATTTGTACGCATGCTGCATGCAGTTTTCAGATGGGAGGTAGAAGCTGCCCTGTGTAACAAAAGGACGAAGAAAATAAAATACACAGATTAAATTCATGGTCTCTCTTTGTCCCAGAGTTTTCCCACACAAATCCACTGATGCGTAGCCTTTCTTTTCTAATCAAGGAGCTGTCACCAAAGAGATTTCAACCATCCTTACCTTCCCTAGACACTTAACTAGCTAGAAAGAACTTGGCATCCTGGTGGACAATAAGTTCTCCATGGGACAACAACGGGCCCTTGTGGCCAGGAAGGCCAATGGGCTCCTGGGGGGCATCAAGAAAAGTGTGGCCAGCAGGTCGAGGGAGGTTCTCCTCCCCATCTACTCTGCACTGGTGAGACCACATCTGGATTATTGTGTTCAGTTCTGGCCTCCCCAGTTCAAGAAGGACAGGGAAATACTGGTGAGAGTCCAACGGAGGCTACGAGGATGCTGAAGGGACTGGAACATCTCTCTGATGAGGAAAGGCTGAGAGCCCTGGGGCTGTTTAGCCGAGGTTTGTTATCTCTTCCTGGATGTTTAACAGCTTGGGGGTGCCTTCAGTAACTGTAAAAACACTACAATAATGTTTGATCTTAGCATACCATTTCCTCACAGTATCTCTTTGGGCTACCCCATCAGGGGGAGGAGTTCCAGCCAACACAGGTTTAGTTACCTTAAAAGGTCCTCTTCAAATTATAGGTTGTTGGCGTATAGTCCACTCCGCTTCTCTAAAAGCTAAACTCACTATAAACAGCCCCTTCTCCCAACTGGAATATCACTTCTCAGCATCCTTAACGCTTCTGGAGTAAAATCCAATCGGGCAGATGGGACCTTCTGGCCCCTTCTGCCAGAAATGAATTGACAACTCCGAGCGTGCAAACCCCCATTCAATATGGGCAGGGTCAGTGGGGTGGATAGGGCCCAAAGCCTGGTGTGTGCTTCATTCAAACACCAAAAGCTGTAATGCTTCATTGTGAACTGGAGTCCATTCCTAAATTGTTCTTTTTCACAGTAGGTCATATAAGGGCTGTGCAATTATTGCAAAGTCCGGGATATGTTTTCTCCAAAAGACCAATAATCCGAAAGCATGCGGCAGCTCTTTTTTATTTTCTGGTATCCTTACCTGATCTAGTGCTGAGAGAGTGTCCTGAGAAATACAGACTGATTCCCCTTTCCACCATATCCCTAAAAATTTCACCTCATTTGCAGCAACTTGTATTTTTTCTTCGGGTATCTGCAACCCCAGAGACTCTAAATGCTGTATAATCTTTTTCTGTGTCTCCCGTACTGAAATAATTTGATCACCTCCAATCAAAACATCATCGATATATTGATAAACTTTATCTCCTGGTTCCAGGGGAATTTGGGCTAATTCTTGTGCCAAAGCATGATGTGCTAAGGTGGGAGAATGTTTATAGCCCTGAGGGAGGCGAGTGAAGATTTACTGTTGTCCCTCCCAGGTGAAGGCAAAACAATCACGGTCTACCTCCTGCAGGGGAACCATGAAAAACATATCTTTCACATCAATTGTGGCCATCACCGTATGAGATTGTTCCTGAATAAGCAAAATCAACTCAGCTAAGTTAGGCACTGCCACAATCAAGGGGCCAGTATTAGCATTGAGTCGGTGGTAATCTATGGTTAGCCTCCACTTCCCATTTGGTTTCCGTACTGGCCACACTGGGGAATTGTACGGGGAGTAGGTGAATATTAAGATTTCCAGTTGTTTAAGATCCTCAATTACAGGGGCTATTCCTTCTCGGGCACCTAAAGGCAGTGGGTACGGTTTCACATTAGTAATCTTAGAGGGGGGAAGGGCAGGTGCTGTTTGCAACAGGCACACTTCTGTCCAGGGCATTTCAGTTAAATTCCTGATCTGGGGAGTGCCAAAGCACCAGGAATTTCCCTGTGTATCATGCCACTGTCTGCCCTTCAATACATCTATGCCCAAAAGATTTGTCAAGAAAGGACCCACTGCAACCTTGGTGTTAACTGGGTCTTCTTCCCCAGGCAACCATAATGTTACAAGGGCTAAAGGTACCGATTGAGTTTCCCCCAATTCATTTAAGATAATTAGATTTTTAGATGAAGCCAAAATTCCACACTGCTCTGCCTCAGTCTGCATTAGTGCAGTAATTTGTGCCCCTGTATCAATTTAAAAGGTTACTGCTTTTTTCCATGGTCCTACAGCCACTGTAATCAATAAATCCCCTATCCCATATATGGTGAGTTGTTTTATAAATATCCATCCTCCGTTCCCCACCTCACCACTGGGGAACAGAGGGTCTAGTTTCCTGACACCTTCTTATCTTTATCTGCTTCTCCCCTGAGGTCTATCAAGGGTGGGGCACTAGCAGTTGGTTCAAAATTAACTTTTTGCTCCAACCATCTTTGCACAAGTTTCTCCAGTTTCTGGGTTGGAAGCCCATCCATTAGATCTCAGGGAATGCCTCTCTGGAGTCCCAGTTGCCACCATCCATGGTGACTTAGGGGAGTCCCTCTGGCAGGGTCAGTATGACGGATCAATTTCAGATCCTGACTCCTTTTTACTTGTGCAGACCATCCATCACCCTTTCCTGCTGCTCGTACAGCCCTGGTTTCGGGTCTCTGCCAGTATCCACCCACAGGACCATATTTCTTCCCAAAGTTTATCAGCTCTTGGGCTACTTCCCCCCAGGACCACAATTTCCTTCCTGACCTCCAGTGGTCGGGAGTTACTGTTCCTTCTAAAGCGGCTGTAATTCTGTCTGCTACAGGGGTATTTTGCATCTTCCTCTGTATCTGGATCGCGATGGGTTTTAGAGAATCAGGGAGCCCTCGGATTAGGGGGGTCATCCGTTCTGGGTCCACAGGCATCACCATTGGAGATCTGTGGTTAGGTTTAAGCTCCTTCTCATACATCATTGGCAAACAAGATGCCTTTTGCACACTTTCTACCAGTTGATCCACAGTACCTGTTATAGCCAGGGGGACTCCCCTCTCTAGAGGGTTCAGTCCCCCAGCCCAGTATGCTGCCCTCTGCATTAGAGACCATGGGGTACAATGATTGCCAGTAGTTAGAAACACACCTGGTCCCCAATATCCTTCTGCTTCCTTCTCTGACAACAAGATTCCATCTCCCCCTGACAATGACACTCTCCAGACGTACTCTGTTTCAGATTCCTTTGAAGTCCTTGCAAAATCCTTCTTCAATTTTGCTAACTCAGTCGCTGTATATGGAACCTCTTTAGTAACAACTTGGGGGCGATCGTCGTCTGCCTCATACAAATACTCCATCTTAACCAGGGGATACATATGAGGAGGATTTTCTACTGTCTCTTTTGCTTTCTGCAAATCCCCCTGGGGATAGATTTGCCTAATTCCTCTCTCTTCCAACTTCACCTCTACCTCTGCAAATGAATCACTCTCCTTCCACAGTTCTACTTTCAATGCTCCCTTTAACAAGACATTCTGGTTTCTTTCTTCCTCTAATGTTTGTTTGGTCTCTTCTAACTGCTCTTGTAGTGATTTAACTGCCAGTTTCAGGGAGGTCTATGACAGCATCCTTTTTACACAATCTCTGTCTCCTGTCTTCCACGGCCGCTGCCAAACTCACTCCCAAAACTGGACAAATTATGGATTTTCCCTTCCCAGGCTTAACTTAAGCCTCCTTCTGCAATACCATTATCCTATCCACTACACTCTGTAGTTGGAAGCAATGATCTTTTGCCCATTCTCACCCTTGGGGAGACGGGTGGGCATGCTATAGTCCCAAAAAGTCATTCAGTTTATCTAAATCCCTATGCAATGAATTCATGGGGAAAGGATCATAAACATCTATAGGTGTACAGGCACTCATTTCAGCAAAGAGGGGGTTATTTCGTCCTGAGAGGGCCACACAATAAATTCTCTACCAATATTCCTCCATTCACTCTCAGGAGGTCACACCTTAAAATTTTCTTGAGACTCGTCTCTCACTCAATTCTGTCGCTTCGTCCTTCTCTGGCTGTTTTCCTCGCAGATAAACAGAACCGCGGATCTAGACTCCGCACTCGCTTCGTACCAATGTACGTCTCACTCACACACTCACAAGAGTTTCTTATAAAGCACCTGGGCACTTTCTGTTTCTTCGAGAATCCTGTCTGTGACGCCAATTAAAGATGTCGCGCACCGGTCATAGACCAGAGCGAGATTTTGCTCGTATTCTCGGGAACAGAACTAAGACTCAAAACGGAGTCAAGTGCCAAGTGACTTTATTTGCCCGACAAAAAGTTTGCAAAGCAAAGAGAAAGAGAGATATATTCCATTTTTATTACTATTAATTTCATCTTCATTAAAGCTGTTCTAGTTTCCTTTTCTAATTGCTAAGTCTCTCTCCCTTATTCCCTTTCTCTTCCCCTGTGGGGAGGGAGGGGGGTTAACAGAGAGCGTCTGTTATATGTCTAAGGGGCTGCCCTGACCCTAAACTGTGACAGATTTGTTGGTGCCCAACGTGGGGCACGATCAGAGCTCTGATAGATTGCCTGAATTGTTCAAATTCCGATTCGCTCGCTTCAGAGAGTATCACCTTTTTCCTGAGTGTCTTTAAGAATTAGAAACTAAACCAGACTGCCTAAATGATGCTGTTTCTGAGAGCAGTGTCCGTTCATGTCTTTTTAGCATTTCTTAGAGAGTTAAATGCTATACTCTTCTCTTAAATGCCGTACGCATTATAATACTGCTTGCTTGTACTCACTGTTTACCTGAACGCTCTCGGGTTCGGGCACTGGGCTAAAGCCACTGCTTTCCTGTGGTGTTTTTCTCTGATTTATGTTGCACTGAATTGGACAACAAGTGTTTCTCTGTACTACGGGCAATACATAGTGGATTTCATTACTAGGAATACTTTTGGTTTTATCTCAGGAAGTTTTACTGCTCCCCACTATGCTAATCTGACTCCACCAGATTTTAGAATTCCATTTAATTGTGAGGATTGTGGACATGGTTATTACCAAAAGATCATATTATTGTTATTATTTTCTAATGTCTTCACTGTGTGGCGTCAAATTAGTCATCAGTGCTGTAATACAGGTTGGGCAGCCACCAAAAAAGGTAGAGTGCATACTGCTTCCCTGTGATGTTCTGTGATACGCTCTGTAGTTATCCAGACTTCACAAGGTTCTGTGATATGCAGGAAATGCACCGCGACTGTTCAGGCTCCACTGCGCCCACTTTAAACCCAAGCACTGCACCTACTCAACCTCTGCACGCCCGCCCAACGAGTCCTACTGCTGCTCCAACTCCAAACCCAAGCACTGCACCTACTCAGTTTCCACAGGCTCCCCCCACAAGCCCTGCTGCTGCTGCTGCTCCAGTTCTCAAAACAAGCACTGCTGCTGCTCCAACTCCCACAACAAGCACTAAAACTGTTCCAACTCCAGGAACAAAGCCAGCAGCTACACTGACAGCTACTGTGGCCACTCCCACTCAATCTGCACCTGTACAAGTTGCTCCTGTGAAGAAAAGAAAACAAACAAAAACTCCAGCAACAGGTCAGGGAGATGGTCCTTCTCAAGCTGAATCTGAGTATGAGTCAGAACCAGATGCAAAGTCTGATGCCCCTGCAACTGGAAAGAAACACCTAACAAAAACAGATCTCCAGCGTGGTCAGATGATGATGGAGCAAGTCCTTCTAAAGCAAACCCATCAGATGTGGAGTCATCAGATGCAGAGGTTACCACCAAATCTTTATCTATGAAGGACCTGAGAAACCTGAGAAAGGACTATAGCTGTCATGAAGGTGATCCACTGACCACTTGGCTACTCTAATGCTGGGATAATGGCGCCAAGTCCATCAAACTGGATGGCAGAGAAGCCAGGCAGTTGGGATCCCTGGCCAGAGATGGAGTCATTGACCAAGAAAGAGCAACACTATCAGTCTCTGGGGGTGACTCTTGTCAGCTGTAAAATCCAGGTACCCCTTTAAGGAGGACATCAAATGCCACCTAAGCAAATGGACCTCCATGGAAATAGGTTTTAAGTACCTCAGAGTATTAGCTGGGCAACAGATGATATCTGCTGACAGACGAGTAGTAAACCCTGATATAATCCCATGTCAGTGACCCATGTTGCAGAAATTTGTGCAGAGTGCCCCACCAGCATATTCCCACACATTGTCAACATTGGTCTGGGGAACAGATAGGGAGGTACCAACTGTGACAGAAGTGGCCAGGAGAGCACGACAGTATGAAGACAGTGTCTCTGGTCCCCTACAGACCCATGTATCAGCTGTGATGAGAACAGCTAAGGAAACCAAGAGATCAGTTGAAAAACTAAATGAAAAATGAGAAAGGAGGGAGAACAGATCCTATTCTTCCCCTGAGTGGACCTATGTTGAAGCCATTAGGAGAAGATGTTTTTCTAGGAGACGGGCTAAACAGGAACAGTACATGTCCCGACGTACCCTGTGGTCTCCCCTGTGTGAGTTTGGAGACAATTTGAGCAGGTGGAATGGAAAACCTACTTCTGCTTTACAGGCACAAGTGCTCTATTTACAAGGTAAGACAAAGAGAAGAGAGAATCTTCCAGAAGGGAGGCTGCTCCAGTCCGCTATGAGCAGTCCTCTGGTCCAAGTACATGGGCCTTAGGACAAAACGTGAGTAGGGTGAATGAAAATGTGATGCCTGTAGTCCACACTGATCCTGTAAACAATGTAAATCCTGTAAACAATGTAAATCCTATGAACTGCATGCACCCTGTGAACCATGTAAAACATATGAACCATCTAAACCATGTAAACCTGGTGAACTACAGAAACCCAGCTGCCAGTTATGGACACTACCCTCAGAATTAGAGGGGCCCTGCCTCCAGCCAGGTGGAGAAGAGGGACAACGAGTCTATTGAACTGTGTGGATTTGATGGCCTGGCACATTAGAACCACAAAAGTATAGAGCCCTGGCAGGTACTGGTGCACAGTGCACCCTATTGCCATTGAATCCTCAAGGGACTGAATCTGTTACCGTTACTGGAGTAACAGGAGGATCTCAAGAACTGACTGTACTAGAGGCTGAAGTGAGTCTAAATAGGAATAAGTGGGAAAAGCACCATATAGTGACAGGTCCAGATGCTCCATGCACCTTGGCATAGACTTCCTCAAGAAAGGGTATTATAAGGACCCAAAAGGGTCTTTGGTATGGCAGCTGTAGAGACTGAGAACAAGAAACAGCTGCCTCTCCTGCCTGACCTTTCAGAGGAGTCTGCCTTTGTGGGGAAGATGAGAGCTGAGGATCAAAAGGTGCCAATTCCTACTGAAACAGTGCATCGACAATGATATCACACCAAACGAGACTCTCTAGCTCCCATCCAGAAGCTGATCCGTCAACTAGAGAGTAAAGGGGTGGTTAGCAAAACTTGCTCACCCTTTAACAGTCCTGTATGGCCAGTGCAAAAATCTAATGAAGAATGGAGATTAACAGTGGACTATTGTGGCAATGAGTGCTGCCATATCAGACGTGTCAGAACTCCAGTATGGACTGGAGTCCAAGGCCGCTAAGTGGTATGCTACCACTGACATTGTTAATGCATTTTTCTCTATTCCTATAGTACCAGAGTGTAGCCCTCAGTTTTCTTTCACCTGGAGAGGTGTCCAATACACCTGGAATCGACTGCCCCAGGGGTGGAAACACAGCCCTACCGTTTGCCGTGGACTGATCCAGGCTGCACTGGAGGAAGATGGAGCTCCAGAACACCTGCAATACATAGATGACATCATCATGTGGGGTAACACAGCAGAAGTAGCTTTTGAGAAAGGTAAGAAAATAATTGAAATTCTTTCAGACGCTGATTTTGCCATAAAATGAAGCAAGGTCAAGGGACCGGCACAAGAGATCCAGTTTTTGGGAGTCAAATGGCAAGATGGGAGTCACCAGATCCCGATGGATGTGGTTAACAGAAAAACAGAGATGTCCTCACCAACTAACAAAAAGGAAACACAAGCCTTCTTATGTGCTGTGGGTTTCTGGAGAATGCACATTCCTGGTTACAGTCAGATTGTAAAACCTCTCTATGAAGTGACTCAAAAGAAGGCAGTGATAGGACTAGAGGGAATGGATTAAAACTAGAGATGGGTCAATTCAGGTTAGACATTAGGAAGAATTTCTTTACCATGAGGGTGGTGAGACACAGGAACAGGTTGCCCAGAGAGGTGGTGGAAGCCCCATCCTTGGAAGTTTTTAAGACCAGGCTAGATGGGACTCTGAGCAACCTGCTCTAGTGGGAGATGTCCCTACCATTGGCAGGGTGGTTGGAACTAGATGATCTTTAAGGTCCCTTCCAATCCTGACAATTCTGTGATTCTATGAATATCACCCAATGACCCCTCCCCCATTGAGAAGACAGATTAGGAAAAGGAAAGGAGATCCACAGGTGGAAATGAATACAGATTTAATGAAACAGCAAAACCAATATCAATATAAAGTATACAATTATACTCAGCTGAGAAAATGTATAGTGGTCACAGTAAACAGGAAAATAGTCTTTGGTAAACAGAACTATAACCAAGCCTCAAAAAAGATAGAGGAGAAAGAACCCACACCCCTAAGAAACTTGCCTCTTTATAATGAGCATCACATTTATTGTATGGGATACAGGGTACCTGGTAACTCCTGGTGACTGCTGAGCCTCTTCCACATCCTAAGTTTCCAATGTGACTGCACCTGACTTTTAAATGTAAATTTTAATCCTGCTGGTGAATAGCATACAATTCATTATGGCCTTAATGAGCCATACTATACTGAGCTTATTTAGCCTTAGAATATAATTCAAATATTAAAGCTGAATAGTGTGTCTGGAAAACTCTGCAACTGCTGCTTAGGGCTTTTTGGTAACTGCTTTGTGAACTTGCTCTTTAACCTTTGAAGAGAATGCATTTATTTATAACAAGTTTTATTCCATTTTGGCACCTCATGGGATAAAACACTTTCAGAAACAAAACTTAAGAGGATTCTTCTGGGGAAAAATCTTGGAAGTCTTCAACTTTCTGTCAACTGTGACTTGTACCTTTTACCTCATTTTTTTTCATTTAATATGTAAAGGTATTCTATCTTAATTTAATGAAACCTGGAATTTCTGCATAGTGTTTTGATTAGACTATATATGTGTGTGTTTGTTGCTTGTTTGTTAAAAATCCTATTTTTGTATTCAAACAAGTTTTTAATATGAAATTTTGACCCAGTGAAAATGGACTTATGATGTTTCTATATTAGATATTTTATTGTCTAGATAGCTTACCATTTAATAATGCTACATGTAAATCCAATGATGTAATAACAAAGAAAAAAAAATCTGGCTGCTAGCTCATGTTCTTTCACTGAGTTTTCATTAAAAGTTTTATGCAGAAAACTGTTTAGTAGATTTTTCACTTTGTGTAGTGCAACTACTCACTTCTACAAGCAATGTTTCAGCTATGTTACAGTAAAGATACTTTGTGAATCATGCTGAACCGTTAAGTTGACTTTAAAGAAAAGTTTTGGGTTCATAATTTTTGTGGCATTTTGTAATTTGAATTTATACTCAAAGAACATCCAAATACTAGGATTTATAGTGCTATGCATAGCTTCCTTACCAAGTGGTTCCTGGGATGTGTATTACTTTTTGGGGTTTTTTGTTTGGTTGGTTTTTTTCCTCTTGTTTTTGAATGCTATTTAGCCTGATGCCAGGATAATTTGATGTGAGGAAACTCAGGAAGTCTCTAATCCAAGCTCCTGCTCAGAGAAGATCAGCAATGAGCTCTAAGCTGTATCTAGTTGCATTTTTAAAACCTCCTAGAATGGAGACTGATAAAGCTAGGGTTTTTTAAAAAGGTTTCTCTATAACATAAAAGGCAATAACTGTCTTCACATTGCACAGTACTATAATGAATGTGACATTTTAGGGCACACTGGAGGAACTCTGGTGAAGTCAATTACTCTGTTGAGAAAAGATTATTTCTTGAGGTATACTCAGAGAAGAAACTCAATGGTGATATGTTCCCACTGTCAGCATAAGCGAAGAACTGGTTAATATAGCAACTTAGAAGTAGGTGTTGACTTCACCTCAACCAACATTTTTTTGATGTTGTGAAGGTCCTAACTGTGCTGTTCTTCTGCCTCTTGTGCTCCACCAGCAAGAGCCTGGTGGTCTCAGGAATAAGCACCAGGAGAGGGATTATTCTCCTCTGCCTCCCTGACCTAATTCCTACTGCTTCTCTAACTCCTGCACTTTTGCTTAAGCTGATGAGATTTATCTCAAGTAGGTAATCCTTCTCTTTAGTCTAGATTTTCCTAGTAATTTAGTTGAATAATGATCTTTTTCTATTGTGCATTCTGATACCAGGTGTGTATGTTTGTTTAAATTTGTGATCAGAGTCTGTGAGATATCTTTTATGGATGATTTGTGCATATGTTATTTAGAATATTTGCCATTCTGTTAGTTTTAAGATCAAACATGCAATCATCTTTTCAAGTAGAATTCAAATGATAGTTATAGGAGATCTTATGTAGACTGTTGATACCTCATGTTTAGTTCATTCATACTTCCATCTTTCAGTGTCTTTGAAATTGCTGAGAGTCATCAAAGGAACCATGAAGGAGTACAAGGTGTTGCTTTTAATACACCAGAGATCTCTCTGGGTATATTTTGCTGAAGTTAGGTCAGCGTTTACAACTATAAAAGAAACCTCTTGCACCAGTGTCTTTTGAAAGATTTTTTTTTCAAAACTGAGAAGTGTCATTAGGATTGAAGAGAACAGACACCAAAGAAACTCTACAGGTCTCAATGCACTGTTCTCCAGAAAAACTAAAAAAACACAGTGAAAAATTTTGAGAGGAAATAGCCAATTTGTGGAATTGCTTTTTATTATAAAATAATCCGTGGAAAGACTTAATACTTGGAAAGTACAAATCTCCTGCCTTGTTTGGATTGGAAGCCTCGCTGCATTCTTACAGATATTTTTCAGCTACCAGTTAAAAAAAAAAAAAAATTAAAAAAAAAATCATCTTCTAGAGAAATAGAAAGCAAATAACACCTGAAATTACCAGGAAAAAGAACCACATATCTATTCAACTTCTGAGTGAATTTTCTAACATTCATGACCTTTGAAAAGAGAAGCCCTTTATGAAAAGCAAAGGCAGAGGGGATGTTTTGCAGGACAAAGATGAACATATTTTTCACGAAGTGCGATTGCTTAAACTTCACTGTCCTATCCTAGTTGGTTAGGGAATTTGATGTGTGAAAGTATCTCATGACCAAGATAATGCGAACCATTCATGGTCATACCTTCAGTTTGGGATTAATTCTTGATGAGGAGATGGGGGGGACCTTCTTCAGAGTCTGGAGTTTTGAGTAATTGTGAGAAGACTTTCCCATGGCAGTCTGTTCTGCAGATAAGATTATCACACAGTTTACACCCATCTCCACACACATATGCTTTGCCTCTTCAAAAATGTAAACTATTTCAGAATGTGCCTTAATGCACAGTGTTCAGGCTCCACATGCAGAAGTTTTGTTATTGAAAATAATTGTGTCATGTTGATTATTTTCTGTTGCATTGTGGTTGTGAATTTCAGTTGTAGGGTTGTTGTCTTTGCAGATTTTTCTCTGTGGCACTGTGGTATGTTCTGTCTTCCTGTCATGAAATGCAAAAGGTTCTGTTTCAAAATTAAAATTAGAGTAGTGAAAACCATTCTCCTGGGAGACTGCAACCACATTGGAAATTAGAAAGTAATTTTATTTAAACATGTGTGGTGGGTTGACCCTGGCACGGCACCAGGTGCCCACCAAGCCCTTCTATTGCTCCCCCCACCCCTGTCAGCAGTTTTGACTTACATTTGTTTTGTTTTGCTTTGTCTTTTTTCAAACTGTTAAAATTTATTTGTAGCCTATGTGTGTGTTTAATGCTTTTAATGACATTTTTCTTTCCCACAATTAGACTACATTAATATGCTTCACTGTCCTCTTATTAAGTGCTAAATTTTACTATGTTTGAGGCTTCAATGTGGCTTTAAGATTTCCAGCAACAGGCCTTTAATTCAGCTTTGACTTTTACCTTGCAAAGTCATGAATAACAAGATAATCAGGATATTAATATGTTGCATACTCCTTTCAGAGCTGCCAAGGCACATGCAAAGTTCACAGAAAAGGAAAATGAATAAGACCTTAAGAAGTAGATTATATGTCTACCCTTGTGAAGTGGCATTATATTAGGTAAAATAAAAACTATTCAATCCTTCCAGGCTCATCCTGGAAAGTGGCCAGAGAAAATCTTTCCATCAGAGGTTACCTCTTCTACTCCTTTGTATCTACATCAGGGATGCCCTTATTGTGCTTTTCCCTTGCTGGAATACATAATGTATAACTAGTTGTTATTCCAGGGACCAGCATTTTCTTTCATTTTAGACACTCCAACTTTTTTTCCAATTGTTCTTTTCATTTCCTTCAGGTAAGTAGAATCTGTCATAGGGTGTATACATCATCTTCAATTACACAGTCTTCAACTAGTGGAAACAATTTTTGTCTGATGTCTTATACATCTCTGTGTATTCTTGATCTCATCTGGCTTCCTAATTCCTTCAAAATACAGCAACAAAAGAGGAAGACTTCAGGTAGAAGTGGTCATTAAATTCCTGAGGAAGGAGAGGTTGTTTTAGTTGTGACACAAGAGTGTGAAATCAAAAACAAGTAATGTTGCACTCATTAAATAAGCATAGCACTGTAAATAACAAAGATTTGCAAGCTACTACAAACTTTATTTATACTCAGAAACCTTACTGGGAACTGGACAAGTAGTAAACTGAATTTCTACATCTATATTCAAACAGAAAGTTTAGAAAGAGCTATTTCATTGCACATAGTGGAAAAGAAGATTCTAGAAATGTATTGTGCATAAATGAGGATGCTCCCAGTTTGAGGGTTTTTTTCAGTACATTTATTTAACTGAATACTGAAAGTGGAAAGGTGAATGTATAGGCATCAAGAAGAAAAAAAGAACTTATGCCGTGAGGTTCTAAGAGTGTCTCTCAGAGTCTTCAAGTTGCTATGGTCTATCATTCTGTCAGCTCTCACACGAATCCTTTGCAGACTCAGAATCTTAGCTACTGTTTATTAAAAAAGGATCACAGCCAAAGAAAACACACTTCATGGGTTAACTATTTGATCATATATGAGAAAAGGATCTATTTGTAGGTTTTTTTCCTCACTCAGATAAATTTGGGACACAAATTAAGTTTAAACAAAGCTGTTTGAAAAACTTGGTAGGACCTTTTTTTCATAATATATTTTCAAGCAGTGATAATAATTTTCTCGGACATACACTTCATTGTTAACTGTTGAACTCATCTTTTCAAGGTAAGGCAGACAAAATGGTGAGTATTCATTAATTCCGTTCAAGTATAAATGTGACATTTTCACAGCCAGAATGTTTTCAAAATAAAAAATTTTTCTCCCAGTAAAACTGTTTCTAGCAACTGCCAAAATTGTGTGGCAGGAATAAGACAGAGATAGCAAGAAAATATGTCTTTCCTCTTAATAACAACTGTCTAATATAAGAGTGTGTCTGTCCTGTAATTTAAACCAAGATCTGAAGTTACATGTTGCTGGCAGTGATGAACAGGAAATATGCTTCACAAATCTGGGATAAAAAAGACATAAGCAGAACACACACTTCAGTGTGTACGGTCTACAATGAAGGCAGGCTCTATATTAGGAGCATGAGACAGAAAACTGTTTGGCCAAAAACCTCTTTAGGAACCCACCTATAGCTGGAGGTTGTTTCTATGTAAAGCCCTAGTTTTGGTCTGTTTCTGACAACTTCCATGCAGCTTCCTTTCAGTAACATCACCTTTGCTGTCCTTCTGAAAATGTACACAGATTAAGCAACAAAATAATCCTTTGGAAAATTGCAGCGAAAATATCCATTCAGGAGAGACTTCCTAGATGCCAGAAATTATTATCTCTGAGTGAATTTTTCAAGGCTTATATTTCAGACCAAAGTATGCAACTATCTTCCCTGAAGAATAACAGAGCTGGGTTCTTCTGGAAAGCAGTAATAAATAATTGTATAATTAAAAGATGTGTCTAGTGAATATATGCACAATGGGAATTAATTTCCTGACTTTTAAGGCATTTATACACAACCTCATAATGTTCTCTTTAAAATAATTTTTCATTGTGCATTTCTAGCCTGTTTCTGGCTGTTGGCCAGTCTTCTCACTCACTTTATTTTGACTAAAAATAGAGTCAGGCTGTTTTTTCAACTTACCTGACAGACTATTAGACTGCTATACTTTTAGATTTTTCTCTCTTCAGATGACTCAAACTGCTGATGATTACAATTCATGTTCTGTTCTTCCGTCAGGGAATATGACACTGAACTTCGGTAAATTCAAACTTCACTTCTGGTTGTATATATTTTATTACATCCATCTGAGTTCTAACATTAGAATTTCTTTTAAAATGAAGACAAAAAAACCCCAAAACCCTGAATTTTTACCTTCACTTATCTCATCCATTTAAATTCTGAAAGAAAGTGATTCTCTATCAGATTAAAATTTACTCTGAAACATATTCAGGTGTAAATTGCAACACTTCAACATCTGGTGGACTTTGTAACAGCTCCCCTGAGTTTGAAGAGGTAGAAGAGAAATAGAAATGTAGGCAAGCACTACTCCTTGACATTTGTTAGTAGTTGTTTCAAGAGTCAAACTGCTTATAAGCATTTGTTCAATGCATAACATCCCTAAGCACTCAAGGAAGGAAGGAAGGAAGGAAGGAAGGAAGGAAGGAAGGAAGGAAGGAAGGAAGGAAGGAAGGAAAGAAGGGAAGGAGGGAAGAATGGGGAGGGGGGGAAGAAGAAGAGGGAAGTGAGGAGGAGGGGAGGTGGGAGAGAGTCACACTAACTCTCCACCTAACAATAAAAAAAAAATTAGCAACATTATCACAGAATCACAGAATGTTAGGGGTTGAAAGAAACCACTGGAGACCATTAAAGCATATTCACCTAGAGCAAGTTGTACAGGAATGCATCCAGGAGAGTTTTGAAAGTCTCTAGAGAAGGAGACTCTACAACCTCTCTGGGCAGCCTGTTCCAGCACTCTGTCACCCTTAAAGTAAAGAGGTTTTTCCTTATGGTTGAATGGAACTTCCTGTCCTTTGAATGGACACCCACCTGTACATTATTTATAAACATTGATAAGATCCCCTCTCAGTCTTCTCCAGGTTAAACAGCCCCAGGTCTCTCAGCCTTTTCTCTTAAGAGCTATCATGATCTTCCATCTTTGACTACTAAACAAGGGACTTCTTGTTGCAGGGTATTAGGCTTCAGAAAAAGCACACTTGAAACTTTTCAAACATGTAGTCAGCAAGCATTGCAAAATATTGGTTAAGAGCAATGCTGGGAAATAATCCTATAAACAATTGTTATATCAGTAGCTATTTCTGAAATTATAAAGACATGAAAACAGATAAAAAACCTGTTACTAAACAGTCAACAAACCCACTCCCACCTAAATGAGTTCTGAAAGGATTGCATCTGAGCCTAAGAATCTATCACTTTCAGCTTCACAAGCGAAGAAACAAATATATGTTTGCCTTTGTGACATCATAGAGCCATGGAACCATAGAATGATAGAATGGTAGGGCTTGGAAGGGACCTCTGGAGACCATTAATAAGATCCCCAAATGTTTTTATACTCTTTATATGCACTCAAGAACACAATGAAATACCAGGCCTTAAGTATGAATTATGTAAAGATATGTCGTTTGTTTTTATTGCATACATTGTTGAACTGTATTCCGGAATTCAGTGTTGTAGGATTGAGTGGAGCACAAAACTAGATCAGATACATTTTTGGAAGACAGTCCCAGCATTCAGAATAGAAACTTGGTCTTGATTATTTCCCTAACGAATGAAATTTTAGACAGAACTGCTATGTAAGAGAATATATGTGAGTACAGTCTCTCTAGTCATTCTTTATGCATTTATTGCTGACTCCTGTTGGCAATGGTTTTCTGACTAAATAGCATTTTAGACTGGTTGAACTAGTATCTGGACTTGTTCAGTCTTTGTATATTTTTCTGTAGTAGAAATACATTTATAAAATCATTCCTAGAAAGGCATTGTCTGTATATTGAAGACTTCATCAAACTGTTTTTGAAGAGGAAAGACAATATTTTCATAACTTCTTCGGTAAAATGCACTGCTGATTTGACACTCCTAGAACTTTGGTGAATTCCTAATGGTTTAGGGGATTTCAAAGCAAAAAAGTGTGCAAGTGTAAAATGTCTCTGCCACTGTATTGCTCTTCTTCTACAGATGACAGCAGAGATCCATTTATTGCGGATCCACCCGTGTTTCTTCTGGTTTGGCATCAGGAAGCTTTTTGGAAGGCATAGCCAATATGAAATTTTGACACACTTTTCTCAGGAATTGGCTGTCTGCCATACTTTAATTGCCTTAATGAAAAAATCTAGAGGAAAAGCAGTAATGAGAGATTCTCCTTGGCTGGAAATGTTGAAATGTGTGAATAGTGGAGGCCTCTCTAGAACTAGGTTTTGAGGTTCTTTCACAATAGTTACTTTTTTCACTCACTTCTAGAGAAAAATTTTATTATAAGCTGATTAGAAGGCCGTTATACTCAATAAAAAAAAGTCCACTGATTCCTGTAAGCTTTGGCTCAAGCCCAGAATAAAAGGTTTCTTAATTTTGATCTCCACTTTTCATGAGAAGTTATTTTAAAGCCATTTATCTACGCAGATTAAAACCCTGAATATTATGGTTGCTGTTTATCTGGGTGACTCTTTACTCCAGGTAGCTCTCAAATTTCTTAATAATTTGTGCTATTGCCCTCTAGAGTTACAGAGGGAAATCTTCCATCTAATTATTAGCCCATATATACAAATGCTGTCATATTTAATTAGGATATTTTTCCCCATTCAAATGATGAACAAAGCTCAACAAGTTTTAGATGAATTACGTTCTTTGGATATTACATTGGAAATCCAATGCTTTTCCACAAAAGACGTGATAGCTGCATCTCCACAGAGGATTAACCAACACATTCTTGGCCTGTAATGGGTCTATTGGTGTACACAGTTAAAAAAGTCATGGCTGAATGGCACAATGGAGGTTACTGAAATCTGTATTAGCACCCACCTGAACTGGTAGTCTATAGAGTATCACACAGAACTATAGCAAAAAATGAGTTTAGTGAGTAAAGAAACATAAATGTACCAGTATCTTCAATAGTATAGTTAAGGAGCAGAATTTATGTTAATGGATTATGTGAGTCTATACTTGTATATTGGTTTGTTTACAGTGTGCATATATATATATTTATAGGCATAAACTTCAGTTTATCTACTAGTAAACCCTAATCTAGATTTTCCATCCTTTACCATAATTTCCGTTCTGTCAGTGACATGTGGGAGGTGCAAAATATATACTATAAAATGATCTTTGTAAATGCTCTGTTGGTACAGCTGATGGATGGGAACGGGTATGAGACCAAATATCTACCCATTGTGTACCAGGGAGAGATCACACAGCAGGAAATACAATGTGTTCTAGATAAAAGTAAGGTGCTATGCTCTGCTTCTAGACACACATCAGTTTTCCTTGACTAAAGAATGGGCCTTGACAAAAGAATGAACATTTGGTTCAAGTCCTTTTGGTATCATATGACCTTCCTTTCTTCCTTCATCCTTGTTGGCCCTTAACACACCTAGTAATGCAGAGTTGCTCATGAACAGCACATTTGTATCCAGCCTTAAATTTTACTCTCTTTTGACATGGTGTTGTATAGGTATTGTCTATCTCAGGATAAAAGTAAAGTTTATGTGTCTCTGAAAGGCAGCTCTGCACACCTACTAGCGACTGAAGGAATCAAGTAGACTAGTTAAAGTTATATTCCTAACTTTTATACGTTTCAAATTCAGTAACAATGCTTCCATCCATGCATGCACTATGCTCTCAGAAGTAGATTTGCAAGTATATAGCCCACCAGCTTCTTATGGAGACAGATCCCTAGAGAGACGCTCAACACTGTACTATGCTGTATGTCATTCTAATCCATGTATGGTACACTCTGTTTATGATACTTTACTCAATTATATATCTTTTAGATACCTTCTACTTGGAATCAAAGACTTCTACTGGATTTGCAACCATTTCTGAAATTTGACTCTGAGATTCAAGTCAGCGATGTAGTGATACCTCAAATAAAAAGATCTCTTGGTCTTTTAGAATTTTCATGTAAAAGTCAAAGATTGGAACATAACTAATAAAAGGGTTTTTTTGGGAAGCCAGGAAGCACAAAACGTGATTTCTTTACTGGTGCTTGACAAACACAAAACCCCAATGTAATTCTGAGTCAATGTAAGCCATGTCCTACACAAAGAGTTACAGTGGGTTGACCCTGGCACTGAATGCCAGGTGCCCACTAAAGCCATTCTATCACTCTGCCTCCTCATCTGGACAGGTGTGAGAAAATATAATGAAAGGCTCATGGATTGAGCTGCGGATGGGAGAGACATCACTCAGCAATTACTGTCATGGGCGAAACAGACTTGACTTGGGGAAATTAGTTCAATTTATTACCAATCAAATCACAGTGAGATAATAAGAGTAAAAAAAAAAAAGCTTAAAACACTTTCCCCTCACCCATTCCTTCTTCCTGAGCTCAACTTCCTTCCCTTCTTACCCTCTCAGAGGCACAGGGGGACAGGGAATGGGGGTTGGGGTCTGGTCATCACATGTTATCCCTGCCACTCCCTCCTTTGGAGGAGGAAGACTCCTCACACTCTTCCCCTGTTCTAGTGTGGGGTCCTGCCCACAGAAGACAGTTCTCCATTATCTTCTCCAATGTCAGTCCTTTCCACAGCCTACAATTCTTCATAAACTGCTCCTGTGTGGGTCTCTTTCATGGAGTGTAGTCCTCCAGGAACAGACTGATCCAGTGTGAGTACTCCACAGAATGACAAGTCCTACCGGCAAACCTGCTCTAGTGCAAGTTATTCTCCTTATCACAGGTCCTAGCAGGAGCCTGCTTTAGCACTGACTTCACAGGGGGTCACAGCCTCCTTTGGACATCTACCTGTTCTGTCATGGGGTCCTCCATGGGCTGCAGGTGGATATCTGCTTCATTGTGGACCTCCATGGTCTTCAGGGAGACAGCCTTTCTCACCATGGTCTTCACAACAGGCTGCAGGGGAATTTGCTACAGGGGAATTTGGAGCACCTCCTTCCCCTCTTTCTTCACTGACCTTGGTGTCTGCAGAGTTGTTTCTTTCACATATACTCACTCCTCTCTTCTGGATGCTGCTGGTTCTGTGCAGTTGTTCCCCCCCCTCCCCTTTTCTTAAGCTGCGAGATATTAATTCCCACGCTCAACCCCACCTGGCCCGCATACCCCATTCACAGCCCCAAGAACTATGGACCTGCCACCTTAGGTTTAGGCTACAGAAGAGCTTGTTCTGAAAATCTGCCTTACAATCTCTAGCAAAGAACCAAGACTAAAATTTGAAAACATCTAGGGATTACTCCTCAAGGAGAGATACTAGCCCTAAATTCTCAGGCTTGCCCTCACCTACCCCTGCTATCCCATCCACAGAGAGAAGAACTATGGACCTTCCAACTTAGGTTTAGGCTATGGAAGAGCTTCATATGAAAATAAGCCTTTTTTTTTTTTAAGAGTCGAGACTAACAATTGCAAATGTCTAGGTATTGCTCACACAGGAAAGCTGCTAGCCCAGAATTCTCATGCTCACCCTCACCTATCCCTGCCAGACCATTCACAGCCCCAAGAAGTCTGGACCCAGCACCTTAGGTTTAGGCTACAGAAGAGCTTGTTCTGAAAATCTGCCTTACAATCTCTAGCAAAGAACCGAGACTAAAAATTGCAAACATCTAGGGATTGCTCCCCAAGGAAAGCGGTTAGAACTTAATTCTCATGCTTGCCCTCACCTGCCCCTGGCAGACCATTCACAGCCACAAGAAGTCTGCACTTGCTACCTTAGCTTTAGGCTACAGAAGAGGTTGTTCTGAAAATCTGTGTTATGGTCTCTAGCAAAGAGCTGACACTAAAAATGGCAAACGTCTAGGAATTGCTGCCCAAGGAAAGCTGCTAGCCCAGAATTCTCATGCTTAGCCTCACCTACCCTTCACAGCCCATTCACAGACACAGGAACTATGGACCTTCCTATATAGGTTTAGTCTATGAAAGAGCTTGTTCTAAAAATCTGCCTTAGGATCTCTAGAAACATCGGATACTAAAAATTGCAAACATCTAGGGATTGCTCCCCAAGGAAAGCTGCTAGCCATGAATTCTTATGCTTGCCATCGCCTACTTCTGCCAGCCCATTCACAGACACAAGAACTATGGACCTGTCACCATAGGTTTAGGATACAGAGGAGATTTTTCTGAAAATCTGCCTTAGGATATCTCACAAAAAAGTTGACTCTAAAAATTAAAAACATCTAGAGATTGTTGCCCAAGGAAAGCTGCTAACCCTCAATTCTCATACTCACCCTCACCTACACATGGCAGCCAATTCACATACACAAGAAGTCTGGACCTTTCACATTAGATTTAGGCTACAGAAGAGCTTGTTCTGAAAAATCTGCCTTATGATCTCTAGTAAGATCCAACTCTAAAAATTGCAAACGTCTAGGGATTGCTCCCCAAGGAAAGATGATAGCCCTGAATTCTCATGCTTAACCTCAGCTACCCCTGCCAGCCCGCTCAGAGATAACAAGAAGTCTGGACCTGACAACTTAGGTTTAGGCTATAGAAGAGCTTGTTCTGAAAATCTGCCTTACGATCTCTAGCAAAGTACCAAGGCTAAAAATTGAAACTGTCTAGGGTCTGCTCCTCAAGGAAAGCTGCTAGCACTCAAGTCTGATGCTCACCCTCCCCTACCCTTCGCACCTCATTCACAGCCTGAAGAAGGATGGACCTACCACCTTAGGTTTAGGCTACAGAAAATCTTGTTCTGAAAATCTGCCTTATGATCTCTAGTAAGATCCGACACTGCAAATGTCTAGGGATTGCTCCCCAAGGAAAGCTGATAGCCCTGAATTCTCATGCTTGCCCTCACCTACCTCTGGCAGCCCAATCACGGAAACAAGAATTCTGGACCTGACACCTTAGGTTAAAGCTACAGAAGAGCTTGTTCTGATAACCTGCCTTATCATCTTTAGGACAGAGCCGACACTAAAAGTTGCAAACATCTAGGGAGTGCTCTCAAAGAAAAGTTGCTAACCGTGAAATCTTATGCTCAACCTCATCTACCCCTGGCAGCCCATTCACAGACACAAGAATACCAAACATGCCACCTTACGTTTAGGCTGCAGAAGAGCTTGTTCTGAAAATGTGTTATGATCTCTAGAAATATCCGATACTCACAATTGCAAGTGTCTAGGGATTGCTCCCCACAGAAAGCTGCTAGCCCAGAATTCTCATGCTCAACCTTACCTACCCCTGCCAGCCCATTCACAGACAGAAGTACTCTGGACCCGCCACCTTAGATTTAGGCTACAGAAGAGCTTATTCTGAAAATCTGCCTTAGGATCTCTGGAAATATCAGAGACTAGAAATTGCAAACATCTAGGGATTGCTCCCCAAGGAAATCTGCTAGCTGTGCATTCTCCTGCTTGCCCTCACCTACCCCTGCCAGCCCATTCACAGACCCAAGACCTCTGGACCTTCCACTTTAGGTTTAGGCTACAGAAAAACTTGTTTTGACAATCTGGGTTGTTTTTTTTTTTTTACAGTTCTGAGAATACAAACTGAAAACATCTAGGGATTGCTCCCCAAGGAAAACTTCTAGCCTTGAATTCTCATGCTTGACCTCACCTATCCCTGGCAGCACATTCACAGAAACTAGAACTATGTGCCTGCCACTTTAAGTTTAGGCTACAGAGGAGCTTGTTCTGAAGATTAGCCTTTTTTTAAAATACCCAACAATAAAAATAGCAAATGTCTAGGGATTACTTCCCAAGGAAAGCCGCTAGCCTTGAATTCTCATGCTTGCACAGGCCTACCCCTGCCAGCCCATTCACAGACCCAAGAACTCTGTACCTGCCACCTTAGGTTTAGGCTACAGAACAGCTTGTTCTGTAAATCTGCTTTATGATCTCTAGAAAAGATGTAAGACTAAAAATTGAAAACATCTAGGGATTGCTCACCAAGGAAAGGTGATATCTTTGAATTCTCATGTTTGCACTCACCTACCCCTGCCAGCCTGTTCACAGACACAAGAACTATGGACCTGTCACCTTAGGTTGAGGCTACAGAAGAGGTTGTTTTGAAAATCTGCCTTTATTTTGTAAAAAGACGAGCCTAAAATTTAAAAACATCTAGGAATTGCTCCCCAAGAAATCATACTAGTCCGGAATTCTCATGCTTGGCCTCACCTACTCCTGGCATTCCATTTGCAGATAGAAGAAGTATGGACCTGTCATCTTAGGTTTAGGATACAGAAGAGAATGTTCTGGAATTGTACTTTTTTTTTTTCCCAGAGCTGACACAATTTTAACCCATCTAGGGATTGCTCCCAAAGGAAAGCCTCTAGTTCTGAATTCACTTACTGGCCCTCATCTATGCCTTGCAGCCCATTCACAGCACTAATAAACATGGATCTACTGCCTTTGATTCAGGCTGTTACCCAAGTTGTTCTCAAAGAGTGCTTTAATAGCTCTAGGAAAGAGCAGGGAGTAAAAATTGAAAACATCTTGGGACTACTCCCACAGTAAAACTGCTAGCTCTGTATTCACATGCTGACCTTCACTTGTTGCTGAGGAGACCAGCTTCAGGGCAGGTAAGTCAGCACTGCAGAAGGGAGCTACAGCAAAAAAAGGCTGACGAAAAGCTCTTTTTGGGGGCATTCTGAAGGTAAGAAAGGCCCCTACCCTGTGCTGGGGGGCGGTCAGTTGGTGGGCGGGCTGCTGAGAAGTGCCTGGGAGGAGCAGCACTGGGAGGAGCAGCACTGGGAGGAGCCAGCACTGGAAGGGCCAGAGCTGGGAGGAGCAGCACTGGGAGGAGCAGCACTGGGAGGAGCCAGCACTGGGAGGAGCCAGCACTGGAAGGGCCAGAGCTGGGAGGAGCAGCACTGGGAGGAGCAGCACTGGGAGGAGCGGGTTATAATTTAATAAAGTTGCTTCTTTTGCCTGCTCTTGCTGAATTTGTGTGTTGCTGCATCTCTCCACTCCTGGGATAAACAGCGACAGGTGAGGACAATCAAAGTCCCATCTACAGGTCAGTCCATATCCCTTTCCTTTAGACTTCTATGAAGGCAAACAAATAAATGTATGTTATCGGGATAACAGTGTTGCAAAATTTCTTCAGTTTTGTCCATCTATCAAGAAATAAGACAAGCCATGTCTTTTCTGACATACTCCTTTGAAGTAATTTACTACTTTTAAAACCACTCTCAGATCAGACACACGATTGGCAAGACTCACATAATCCTCTACCAGCTAAAAGTTCTTAAAATTTCTCATAGTTTATAAGACTAAATTCTGACCAAATCCCAGGCTGCTATTCACTCTCCCCCAAAATCCAGTAAAGGCATCACATTAACCTCAGTGGTCCCCAGATAAGGTTATTCATGGGTAGATTGCCAGAGCATATTCAGATTGACTCAACATTGGACTGCAAACTGTTCATATCTCAGTACAAGCATTGAGTTATCTTGATAGAGCTATTTAACACACTGTTTCTAAGCAAGTTTTCTGCTTAAATCCTGGGTATCCCAGATTTCCAGTCAACTGGTCTCCTCATCTTTTAAAGAAACAAACATAGTAGGGTGACAGGGGAAAAGAAAGAGAAGAAGAGAGGTAACCATTGCAGGTTACCCTGCATCAATAGAGATGATCAGGAAAAGAATAAAAAACTTTCCGTAAACAGCATTTCTTCATATTAATAGATGTTAGAATTACAAGCATTTGACTTAGGCACCGACAGAAGGTCAGAGGTGGCTCCTGACTTTTTCTGACTGCAAGAACTAGCAAAATTTACAACTACACCTTCCTATGAGTGCTAGCATGTACTGGCCAACCATATATGACTACGTTTTTTAAAATCAAAGCTCTTGCAGGATTTCATAAATCATCTTCCAGTTTTGAATGAAACATCAGTGTGGTGGTCACTTTGCAGAGGCTAACTCCCAGGCTGCGGTACGAAAGGCTCCTAGGCTGCTTTACAACCGGTACTGCTGTTCTTTGTTAGATACTGCTGATGAGAGCAGGTGTGGGAAACTTGGTAGACCCTGCTTTCCAGTACACTTTGTCCTTGTGTAAGGCCTCCTGAAACCAAAACCAGTTTTGATTCCTGATGTATTTTGTCCTTGTGCGATGCCTAGAACTAAAAACAATCTCCTGGTGAGGCTTGGAGAATGAGTCAGTGAGATAGAGTGGCTGGGCCTCTCCTTGACCATATCCATCTCTCCTGAATACTCTGAATAGAGGGGGCCAAGGAGGGACTGCACCTCCCACCCCCCCAGGAGATTGTTGGCTGCAGTGGAAAATTACCATCCTAGTTTTGCCCAAAGTCAATCATCTCATGACCCTATAAATACTGATCCTAAGTGAGGCCCACTAGAGCTCTCTGGGATCTCAGCAGGCCTGAGTTTTGCATCTCCCCCCGATCTGGGATGCCTCTCAGGCTACACCGTCCGTCTGCTAAGACCAACAAAGGGAGTTATACCATTGTCCCGTTAAGGGTGGGAGTGAGATGTTTGCCTGCCAGAGACCAAGGGTTTGTCTGAGCAGTTTTGCAAAGTCTAAGATATGTCTGAGAGTCCTGTCTCTGGGTCCCGACTAAGGGGCTTGCAACCAACACAAGTGTGTCTATCTCAGACCCTGGCTATGGGACTCCCACTGAAATGGTAGTTACCTGTTTCAGAGTCCAGTTAAGGACTTATGATTAAACAGTTTAAAAGTTAAACAGATAGGTTTGATTTATTAAAGCAACAGATAGGTTCAGAATTGTCGTTGATAAATGCACTGACTGAATAAAGGATAATCGAGCTCACATAAAGAATTCCTGGGTAACATCTAATGCAGTTGGAGGTGCAGGACTGAGTTGTAGCGCTAATAGATAATAGAAATGAAAGGTATACCATATATTGAAGGCGCAGTTCTTACCAAGAAGGTGTCCCTGTCTTGGGTGGAGGAAGAGGAGCACAGCTTGTCAACTGTCTCTGATAGGCTTTCAGTCTTCTCTCTCCCCCGACCCCCCCGTGCCAGGAGGTGTATTCGCTTTGTGATTTTTATGTCCTAATTCTGTCATTTTGCATGATTTGGGTGGAGAGTTGAGTAACATAGTAATTTATGTTTAGCATAGAATCATAGAATCATTAAGGTTGGAAACAACCTTCAAGATCAGCAAGTCCAACCGTCTACTAAACATTATCTTGACCACTAAACCATGTCCTGAAATGCCGCATCTACACGTTTTTTGAACACCTCCAGGGATGGTGACTCCACCACCTCTCTGGGCAGTCTGGTCCAATGCCTCACCACTCTCTCTGTAAAGAAAATTTTCCTAATATCCAACCTAAACCTCCACTGGCCCAACTTAAGCCCATTTCCTCTCATCCTATCACTAGTTACCTTGGAGAAGAGATCAACAACCACCTCACTACTTTAGGCTCCTTATCATACTCAGGGGCGTAAACTTTAATATTAATTTTCCGTTAATTAAGCAAAGGTCTCTAGTCAAACACTCTGGCCTTCAGGATTTCTTTGTGCCTGTTGGGTTAGCTAAAACAGGGCCATCTTATCTTCACAAGACTCTCTCCTTCAGCTGTTTTGACTGCAAGCTTAGAGGATCTCCAACCCCAGAGATAGCACAAGAATCCCATGGTCATAAACATCTCAACCTTTCTCACAAAGTGCACTAAATTAGCTGTATTTCTGTCTTACAGCAAGTTAGGCTGTTATATCAAAACCATCCATCTGCTAGGACCAACAAAGGGAGATACACTGTTCATCTGCTAAGAACAATGAAGGGATATGGGAGTATTTCTGATATACAGGACTTTTACAAAAAAAGTCCTGGAGATCACAGGCTGCCAAATTTATTTTTTCAATCTGCGGAATAATTCCATCTTATTCACAGGTTAACCTGTATATATGTATATATATAGCTCTGTGTGGGTGTGTGATTCACTTCTTAGATCTTATAGAAATTATTGCATTTATCATAAGCAAGCATTTATTCTGATTTAGTATTGATATATCAGTGGTAATGAATTGTTTCTATCATTTACTTTAAGGTACTGTGTTACACTAAGCACTACACAAACTACAACACCTCATATTCTATCCTTTCCCCGTGTCCTTAGACATAAACCGTAAACCAGGTCTGGGACTAGGGGTAGATCTTCCCTTATTCTCTGAAGGAATTTGGAGGGAAAGGGAGTCTATCCAGAACCACATGACTGGACGGGAGGGCTACCCTTATCCTCTTCCTTCCACCCCTTTTGTAACTCCCATAAAAAGATCAATACTTTCAGCCCAAAATCATTCTACCACTTATAGGTTCAAATAGTGCAAATATTATAATCATATCGCTTCCATTAGTTGCAAACTATAATTACCCTGTTTTAAGTTACATTTGCTTATCTTTGATTAATGGCCTTGTAGTACGTAATATAGTGACCTTGCCATCAATCGAATCTCGTTTAACTTAGTTGATTCTTCACTATATTTTACTAATTATCTAAACCGTTACTCCTGCTTAATAAATTATAGCGCTGCTTTTATCTGTGTCACGGTTTAGGGTCAGGGCAGCCCCTTAGACCGATAACAGACGCTCTCTGTTAACCCCCCGCCCTCCCCAAAGGGGAAGAGAAAAGGAATAAGGGAGAGAGACTTAGCGATTAGAAAAGGAAACTAGAACAGCTTTAAGGGGTTCACCTTTTTTTTCCCCTCCCGGTCCAGCTCGGGGGGGGGGGGAAGTGATAGAGTGGCTCAGTGGGCACGTGGTGTATAGCCAAGGTCAAACCACCACAGCCCTTTTTGGTGCCCAATGTGGGGCCCAACAACAGCAGTTTTACATAAATTTGTGCTATAGCTTAGTAGTTATTAAGTGGCAAACCCCCGTGCAGGTCACGGAGTTTGGTGGCTATGCTGCTTACGCTTGTCTTGCTATTTTGCTAAGCTTAAAACATGCTAATATAAGCAAAAGCTATGTGTTTTGAGCTGATTCGTCAACTGGAGAGCCAAGGTGTCATCAGTGAAACCCACTCACCTTTTAAAAGCCCCATATTGCCAGTGCAAAAGTCTGATGGAGGGTGGAGGTTAACAGTAGACTGTTGTGACCTGAACGAAGTGAGGCCACCACTGAACGTTGCTGTACCAGATATGTTAGAGTTACAGTATGAACTGGAGTCAAAGGCAGCCAAGCAGTAACGCTACAATTGACATTGCCAAGGTATTTTTTTCAATTCCTTTGGCAGAAGAATGCAGGCCACAATTTGCTTTCACATGGAGGGGTGTCCAGTACACCTGGAATCCCCTGCCCCATGGATGGAAGCACAGTCCTACCGTTTGTCATGGACTAATTCGAACTGCACTGGAAAAGGGTGATACCCCTGAACATCTACAATACATTGATGACATCATTGTGTGGGGCAACAAGGAAGAAGTGTTTGAGAAAGGGAAAAGAGTAATTCAGATTCTTCTGAGAGTTTGGTTTACCATAAAGAAAAGCAAGGTCAAGGGACCTGCACAAGAGATGCAATTCTTGAGAATAAAGTGGCAGGATGGACACCGTGATCTGCCTATGGACATTGTCAACAAGATTGCAACTATGTCCCCACTGGCAAACAAGAAGGAAACACAAGCTTTCCTGGGCCTTGTGGGGTTATGGAGAATGTACATTCCAGGTTACAGTCAGCTCATGAGACCTCTCTACCAAGGAACCTGAAAGAAGAACCATTTTGAGTGGGGCCCTGAGCAACAACAAGCCTTTGAGCACATCAAACAGGAGATAGCTCATGCAGTAGCTCTTGGGCCTGTTCGGACAGGACTGTCTGTACAGCACGTACTCTACACAGCAGCTGGAGAGCATGGTCTCACCTGAAGCCTCTGGCAGAGAACATCAGGAAAATCTTGAGGTCGACCATTAGGGTTTTGGAGCCGGGGGTGTTGGGGACCAGAAGCCCACTACACCCCGACTGAAAAAGAGATACTGGCAGCATATGAGGGGATTCGAGCCGCTTCAGAAGGTGTCAGTAGAGAGGCACGTCTCCTCTCGGCACCACGATTACCTGTACTTCATTGGATGTTAAAAGGAAACATTCTGTCCACACATCATGCGACCAATGCAACATGGAGCAAATGGGGAGCGTTAATCACGCAATGAGCTTGACTGGGGAAACCCAACTGTCCACGGATCCTAGAAGAGAACATGGACGGGCCAGAAGGCAGGGATTTTGGAGCACTCGTGCCCAAGAGGCACCGCCATATAATGAGTTGACAAAAGATGTCTGTTAATCGTCCTGGTCCTGCCCAAACAAAACCCATGTGTACAGTGGGAGGAGATAAGGTCCCTGTAGTTCACACAGGGAAGTGGCTGGGGAAGACAGTGTGGGTCGCTCCTCCCTTGGGAAAAGGGCAAACCCATTAGTGAGATTGTCTTTGCTCAAGGACCTGGGTGTACCCTGGTGGTGGGTAATGGGGGAGGATGGGGATACCATACGTGTGCTATATAAGTAGATTTGGTGCTAGCTGCTGGAGTCAGGATCAGGGGGTTAGGTTCCCCTGGCCTGTGGTGTCACCTACTGGATCAAGTGAGAGGCCTAGCATCAGTATAGGGGCCATAGCTCTCTTGATCTAGGTAGGGTCCTACATATATTGTGCCTGGAATGCATGCTACTGAGGGGACCAACATGAGCGGATTTGGTGCCAGCTACTAGTCACATCAGGGGTGTATGTGCCTCTGGTCTGTAGTGTTAGCTACTGTAATGAGTAGGGGTGTCTTGCCTCCAGACACTGAAGTGGGAATAGTGTGTGTCCGAAAAAACAGCTACTGGAAGGGACTAACTAGCATGCGGCAAGTGCCACCAGCTGAAGCAGGACTGCATGTCACAGCCTGCACACTTGGTGCTCACTGCTAGGAGGCGGTTGATGAAATTGAAAAATAGGACTGTCTTCTTTGCTGAACAATATTCTGATCTTTTAGTAGTTCATTATGCTAATAAATGCATTACACTGGAGTACATCCCTTTTTTATCCTAAAAACTCTGACTGGGTACTTTTTGTTCAAGCTGTTATTATTTCTTACACAGTCCCACTTCTTTCTGAATCAGTAATAGAGCATACTCTTTCTAGTGATGGGTCTATTGGTTATAGTGTTGGTCTCAGATCTCACGTCTAAAAATATCCATGATACACCAGACACCCAGGGTTCTAGATCCCAATGTCGATGTCTGAGACTATGAGTCTCTGTCAGACTCTTAAATATATTCTCCAGTTTTCCATCAGGATCATGGACTAAATTAGCCCTTCTAAGATATAACTTAGAAAACAAGCTAGGAACCCCCAGACTTAAAAGCATTTTTTTATGAAGAATTACAGAATTGTTGAGGTTGGAAAGGACCTCTTGAGATCATCTAGTCCAACCCTCCTGCTCAGTCAGGATCATTTAGGACATGTTGCCGAGGACCACGGCCAGTCGGATTTTGAATATCTCCGTAGATGGAGCTTCTACAACCTCTCTAGCAACCTGTTCCAGTATTTGACCACCCTCACAGTAAAAAAGTGTTTTCTTGTGTCAAATGGAATTTCACGTGGTTTAATTTGTGCTCATTGACTCTTGTTCTGTCAGCGGGTGCTCTTCTTCATTCCCTCCCATCAGGTATTTATACACAGTGATAAGTTCCCCCCCTGAGCCTTCTCTTCTCTAGGCTAAACTGTTGCAGCTCCCAGTCACTTCTCATAGGGAAGATGCTCCAATCCCTTACTCATCTTTGTGGCCCTTTGCTGGACTTTCTCCAGCATGTCCATGTCTCTCTGTCATGCCCAGAACTAGACACAGGACTGCAGATGTAGCCTCAACAGTGCTGGGGAGAGAGGAAGGATCACCATCCTCAACCTGCTGGTAACATGCTTCCTAATCCAGAAGGCTGTTGGCCTTCTTTGCTGCAAGGGTGCATTACTGGCTTGTGGTCAGCTTGGTGTCCAACAGGACCCTCTTCTTGGGGGGGAAAGTCCTTCTCTGCAGAGATGCTTTCCAGACAGTCATCCCCCAGGCTGTACTGGTGCCTGTGGTTGTTCTTCCCCAGGTGCAGGACTTTGCACTTCCCCTTGTTAGTATCCAGACTTGCTAGAGATTCCTGTGGGTGTCATAGCCCAGCACATGTGGGACAGCGTGCTGGCATTTTTGAGAACCAGAAGGTCTTCCATCCCCCAAGGGAGAAAACTACATGCTCAACCCCCTCTCTGAAATGCTTATACATCAATGCACGCAGCATGGAGAATAAACAGGAGGAATTGGAGATCTCTGTTCAGTCACAGGGCCACGATCGCATACTGAGACATGGTGGGATAACTCACATGACTGGAATGTTGTCATGGACACCTATGTACTTTCTAGGAATGATAGACCAGCAAGGTGAGGTGGTGGAGTGACTCTTTATGTGTGTGAGCAACTGGAATGCATTGAGCTCTTCTCAGAGGGGGGAAGTTTCAGCCAAAACATTTCTAAGAACTAAAAATATGAGAAAAGCCACTAATTTGCAGGTATTAGAGTTGTAGCTACGAATACCCAAAATTTTCATTTGAGTCTTCATGAAACACACAGATAGTAGCCACCTGTAAACTCTTGTCCAAGTGTTTTGCTTGGCATTTCCCCCAAGAACTCCATACAAAATGTAGGAATGAATCCAGCTTTCCACAACAAATTTTAACTATCAACATCACAAAAATTCTTTCTGTAACACCTCATCCGGTCCTTCCTACATTAAGACAGACTCCTTCCCTATACACCCCGACAAGGCAGAGTACAACATAGAAGATAATATGGAGCTATGTAATTTCATAGTGCATGTACTCAAAGGGCTGAAATTAGGTTACTCTGCACAAGCTAGTTCTGGCACATCCCAACTTCCAAGTGCTCAACTTGACAACCTTACTATTCTGAACAGCTTCCTGAATGCAGTAACATTTTTTATATCTTGCCAACAAACACAGTAGCAGTAAAAACAGAAGCATGATTACCTACAGCAATGCCCCACAACCTTTCCCAAGTTGATACTACTGAAGTAGACACTTTAAGGTACCTGAAAGTTAAAAGGAAAAGCAGTAGGGAGAATCATAGAATGGTTTGGGTTGGAAGGGACCTTAAACATCATCTAGTTCAAACCTCCCTGCCATGGTGAGAAATTAACACAAGTTAGTTTCACTCATCTTGTGCTGTTCATTCATTAAGCTTATTTAGCTCTTTCTAAAGTTCCTTGGAAGACTTACTTGTCACCCCTAGCTCAAATAACTGTCTTATTTGCAAATGTTTCAATCCCACTATTTCCTTCTCTCACATCCTCCACTCAGTAATTTTTAAAAGTTCTATACCAGTTCCATTTCTGAAGGTATTAAACAGTCAACGGCAAAATGTTGATGGTTAAATTCTACTCTCTCTTCTGTCTCCCAACCAACTTCTGATCCACATGACAACTTAATTTCTTGCCACAAAGCAAATTGCCAAGAGACCCTGATAAACAGTTAGTTTAGACCTCCATCAGATACTTTAGAGCCCCAAGATGTTGGAATTATAAGTTCTTCAGCATTTATCTTCTCAAATATGTCCTTCCCCATCACAATACTGATTCTGACCAAAACAAGCTATTTTGACAAAACCCAGCAGAGATACAATTTAACAACGTGTTTGAAACTCACTTTTCTCCTACACCTTATCCTTGCAAAAACAATTTCTATCAACTTACAGATAGAGAACTCTCTGCCAACCACAGACCCTACATTAAGACAACTTATTCTAACCTTAAACATGTTAAATGGGGACTAAAAGAAATTTATTACGAAAAATCAAGACAAACCAGGTTCCTATAAAAATCTATCAAGGTACAACTGTTGCTGCAGCCTTATATTTTGTCAGTATATAAAAAGAAGGAAAAACCCCATCAAAAAAGATATTTATGTCAACAATGTAACATTACCATCAACAGTTTATTAGAAGAGAAATATTTCCATTTTGAAAAGCACACAACTTCAGAGAACATTGATAGACCTGTTTCAAATTGTTAACAAAACCACACTGAATGTTATTTCCATACTTCAATTTCTGATGAATAAAGACTAAGAAAAAAAACATATTCCCCATACAAAAAAAACCCAAAAACAACTAGCATCCACTAAAAAAACCTCAAAACATAACCTCTACCAATCAGAAACACATTTTAAAAAGTTGTGATAATTCTTCTCCTTTATTAAAACATACCAACACTGAACAACACATCATACCACTTTTGTAGCTTTAACCACTGTAATCTAACAAGTCCAAATCCTACTACCCTGCTTTACATATCATGGATATCTATCACAGCAGCAGTTTACAGAGTACTTTCTCCAACAACGCCATAAACAAAAACTTTGAGTAAAATAAGGGTTAATAAACTGTTCTTTGCATTTGCTTCATTATCTACATCGGATACAGATAATTCAACAACCCCACCCACCCTCTTTGAGAGAAGAACAAAAAAACAACAACAAAAACCCACAACCCACCAAACCACAACAAAAACCACCAAAAGAATGACCCATCACCCCCACAAAAGAAAAACAAAAACAAAAAAAACCAAACATAACACACCACATCACCAGAAAAAACACACAACTGCATCTCAATCAAAACAGAACCAAGAGGACTTGGTACCTTTACTAGAAAAAAAAAAGTGTTAGATTCAGGCAAGACTGGTAAATAAGCAAGCACACCCACTAACAAAATGCTGTAGCTATACACCGAATAGGCATCATACTTACTCTAGTTCAGCATTAAACTACCAATCCCCCATCTAGAAGTCAGTATTATTACTCCCAAACATTGAAGTCTTCTAGAACATTGCTTTCAAAACATTAAGATTAAATAGATATCTCCATACCTTTTAAAAAGATTATTCTCACAGCTTTAGGAGAATCAAAATTACATATGGAGACAGATGCTAAATTTAGTTCCTAACAAAGCAAAAAATTATCCTTTCAAGATACAAGGCAGAACTTCTACAGAATATTTTCTACTAACACAACTACCAGTAAAAAGAGGTAGAAAACCAAGCAAGTTTCTTTACAAATATCATACACAACTTCTCTCTACATAAATTCTCTTCTTTCCTTTTTCTCTCTATTCTTCTCACTTTTTCTTTCATTAATCCTTAACTATCCACTTCACTTACCCGTAGCAAAACAAAATAAAAATTAGAACACACATAAGAACAAGGACAAACACAAAAAATAATTGTATGATAACCACTCTACAAAAACTGCTACTACATTGGCCTGTTTCCTCTTTTAAAATACAAAACCAAAAAAGAATATATTACTTCTCAACGTGCCAAAGCTACCAAAATACAAACTACACTGGAACAAGGCTATGAAGACTGCATAAACTTTCTCCCAAGACCACAGGCAATTATGTGCATGAGTACCTTCTACATCTGTCATGCACCCCACCTTCATTATACCAAAGCAGATCACACCACAATCCACTTCCCCCTAGATGCCAGACCACCCTCTTTGCATCACCTCCCCTCAAGCACTGCTGTCCACTCGCCTCATGCCCCACAGTCCCTTCTCCTCCTCCTTACCCTAGGAAACCTAGGGGTACTTCCCCTCACAGGGAGCATATCATGCCAAGCCTGCCTCCCCTTCTCCATTCGCATCATGCCATTCACAACTCCCAGGACACATCAGCAAGTCACCCTGACACACACCTCCCACCCCACCTTACACCTTCCTTCCTTCCCCCCGAACAGATTCCTCCAGGTCCACCTCTCAGGCCCATCCTTCAAACAGGGAAGTAAGAGGAGTGAAAATCAACAGCCCTCCTGTCTCTCCCCTTCTATTATCTGCTTCGGACACGCTCCTTGTCCGGATCAAAGCAAAGCTCGAGTCTGAGGCTAGTGAGAAATGACCGACACCAGGCCAACTTCAAGCTGCAGCGGGCCCTTCAACCTCAGTTAACACAGGCCTGGAGTGTGCGCTTAGCGGCGACAGAAAAGGGACTCAGGGCCTACCCGTAACGGCCACCACCTCCCCTCCCGCGACACTGCGAAATGAGACCTGGCTGCCGCCTTCCTCCTCCTACCGTGGCTACTTTCCACGACCGAGTCCACAGGCCCCGCTCTCAGCGACAGCGGCGGCGCCGCCATGTTGACCCATCTCACACGGCAGCATGCAAAGACCCTAACACCACACGGGCCTCAAAGGACATCTCACTCTCACACCACCACAAAAAAAAAAAAAAAATAGCCAAATAATTAAAAACTAATCTACAAAAAAAAAAAAAAAAGAAACCTAACATTAAAAGCAAAAGAAGCTAGAAGCTAAAACTAAAAACAAGCTAAAACATAACATGACCAACAGGAAAAGCTAAAATCTCATAATAAAAAAAAAAAAAAAAAAAAGGAAGCTAAATCCTTATATTTAATTCAAAGGAAAGGAAAACCTAACATGAAAAAAACAACTATAACCTATTCTTAAAAACAATATTAAAAGAAGCTAAAACCTAAGATTAAACCCATAAAAAACTAACACCCAATATTAAAAACAAAAAAAAGCTAAAAACAAAGATTAAATGCAAAAAAAGTGCTAAAGCCTGAGATTAAGTGAAAAAAGAGCTAAAACCTCAATTTAAATACAAAAAACTGCTAAAACCTCAGTTTAAAAACAAAAAAAGTTAAAATCTAAGGTGAAATACAAAAAAACCCCAAACTAAAACCTAACCTTAAATACCAAAATAAAGCTAAAACTAAAATTAAAAAATAAGTTAAAACCTATTATGAAGTACAGAAAAATTGCTACCTAGGATTAAACCCACGAGAAACTATAACACAATATTCAGAAACAGAAAACTAAGTCCTAAGATTATAAAAAAAGACCTCTGACATCAAAAATTAAAATAAAAAAGCAGCTAAAAAATAATATTAAAAATGGAAAATACCCCAACACAATATCTAAAAAAAACCCCAAAACTAAAAACTAGTATTAAAATTGCAATAAGCTAAACCTGTAATATTAAAATCAAAAAAGACCTAACAAAAAATGAAATCAGCTAAATCCAAATATTAAGAGCCAAAAAACTACAACCTAATATTAAAAAAAAAGCCAAAAGTTAATACTAAAAAAAGGGGTAAAACAATATTAAAAACAATAAAGCTAAACCCTAATATAAGAAACAAAATAAAAGCTAAAATCTAAGATTAGAAACAGAACAACCTAGAACCTAAAATTAAGAAAGTTGTAAAACCTAATAGAAAAAAAAAAGTTAAAACCTAAGATTAAAACCAAAAAAACCCTAAAACCTAACATTAAAAAGAAGAAAAGCTACAATCTAACAGTTGTGATGTATGGTGTAACAATTTGTGTCCCTGGTGTGGTGAGGCATGCCATACGAGTCACTGAGCCGTGGAAAACTACTGAATAAACAAAAACAGGAACTTGTTTAAGTGCAAGATTTGTGGCCCAGGCGGACGTTATTAGGACAAGGATATGAGGTGGAGGTAGGGTGAAGGACGGAACCCGTGAGGAAGACTGAGATCTTCGTTGTGAGCAGCCACCAGGGAGACCACCGGGACAGGGAACACCCCTTCCAAGAACTGATTGTAATGACCTTCCCTTTTAGCTATGAATACGTATTAGGACAACAAGTATAAAAGAGGATCGGTTGTTGTGTCGTGTGTGCGTGTTGGTAGAGCGAAGACTCCCCACGCACCCAGCGCTGTTTACTTGCCTTTTATTAATCCCATATAATAAACATAAATTTTGTTAGTTAATAAACGAAATCTTCATTTATAACACAGTTAAAACAAAAAAAAACCCTAAAGCATAATGTTAACAACCAAAGAAACCCCACCTTAGATTAAAAACAAAGCAACTAAAATGTTAGATTAAAACCACAAAAGCTAAAACCTGTCAGAAAATAAAAAGAAACTAAAACCTGAGATTAAAAGCAAAAAAAAGTTTAAACATAATATTCAATGCAAAAATAGTTAAAAATCCAATGATAAGAAACACAAAACTATAACCTAATATTACAATCAGAAAAAGCCAAAACTTAATAATAAAAATAAAAAGCTGAAACCTAATACTAAAAAAACAACAGCAAAAGCTAAAACCTAAGATTATAAACAAAACCAGTTAATATTTAATATAAAATGGAAAAAAAGGTGAAAACCTAAGATGACAAAGAAAAGAAGCTAAAACCTAAGATTATAAAAAAAACCAGCTAAAACCTAATAATAAAAATATAAAACCCCTAAAACCTGAGATTAAACCCCAAGATTAAAACCCAAAAACCTAAGCCTAATATTACTAACCGCAAAGCTAAATCCAGAAAGCGGAAATCAAAAAGAAAATTTCACTCCAACTTCTTCTCCAACTCTCTTGTCCTGACACAGAAGGACACTTTCCCCTCACGCGCTTCAATGGCAGGATCGCACACTTCGTCTCTTTGAATGCCCGATAACCGCAGAATTCATTCGCCGTCGTGGCGAAGAGACACCGTCAGCTCTAGCATTGTGCGCGGATGCGCAAGGCCACTCACGAGCGCTCTCACCGTCGAACCAGCGAATAATCCCATTATCGCTAATTTACCTGGCGTACAGGGGAACCAGAGGGGAAAAAAAAAGAAGGTGCAGGCAGTTAAGTCAGAAACTCCGGAAGAAACCAAAAGGCTTGGAAAAAAATAACAGTACAAATTACTAAAGCATTTAGCCCCCTGCTACAGTCTTGGGACAATGTTCCCAACCCGCAACAAATGGTAGTGCACAGCACCATTCTCTAGCACATGGGTGGCTGAACCCAAGCCGATCTCAAGGCTCTCGCCGTAAACTCTGAATTCTGAGAAGCCCGGGAGCTGAGGGAGCTCCAGGGTCCGCCCCAGGACCCTTCACAGAGGGCCCTGGGAAAGAGCAGAGACAAAGCACCTGAGCTATAAAGGCATACAGATGAGCAACGTTAGGCTTGCTGCCTTCAGTTTCTTCTGTGGTAAGACCTGAATGTAGTTGGTGACATTCATAAGAGATGCTTGCCTGGCCTGATTTACAAAAAAACAAAACCCCCCATAATATTAAACAGAAAAAAAGCTAAAACCTAACCTTAAAATCAGGAGAATCTATAACCTGATATTAAAAATAATGGAGCTAAAACCTTGTAATAGCCTGGCTATTGCGTGCCTCAAACCTTGTGTGGTGATAAGTCCTGGAAAGACCTGTCTGGAAGGGAGAGGTGTTTACTGCTTTTAAAGTCTCTGTGCCCCCCCTTTGGCTCCTTGCACATATGCCTTAACAAAAGGAAGAGATAGGTTCTGCATAGGTTGGATTCTGTCTTTTCTTAAGTGCTTCTGCTGACTGCGCCATGGGGGAGGTGGATGGCAGATGCCACACTACTAGCTCATGGAGCTCATGCAAATCAACACCACTTCCTGTGGAATTTGAGAATGCCACCCAAATACCTCAAGGGACAGGAAAATATTGATTAGTGTGCACCCACCACCGAAGAACTGAAGACTTGGATTGATCCAGTGAGACGTCACTGGATCCACGGGTGGTGATAACCTTTTCTCTTTATCTTACTCTCTCTCTCTTACTCACTCCTCCCATCTTTTCCTCTTTTCTAATAACTCTTTCTTCCTCTTCCTCAAAATTTAGTCACACCATAAAATAATCGCCTACAAAGATTAACACTTTTATCCGTACTGTTTGTTGGTTGTTCTATTAGGGAGAACTAATAAACTGTTTTGTTACTGTTCCTTGGAGTCGTTGTTGTGACTCTGCCACCCCGGCAGCCCTGCCGCGCAGGGACAGTCTCTTTCAGGGCATCACAAAGATTCACCTCTCTCATTGTCCACTGAGTGGGATGAGACAAACTTAAATTATTAAAACAAAAGAAGCTAAAGCTTAACATTAAAAAGAAAAGCTAAAACCTAATATTAAAATTTTAAAAGCTAATATAAAATATTAAGTAACAGAAGACTATAAGACATTTTTTTTCAAAGGAATGCTAAAAACTATTCTTCTCTGGCCACGCTCCAGCCCCTCAATGTCCTGCTGGGAGTGAGGGGCCCAGAACTGACCCCAGGATTTGAGGGGCAGCCTCCCCAGTGCCCAGTGCAGGGTGACAATCCCTGCCCTGGCCCTGCTGGGCACCCCAGTGCTGACACAGCCAGGATGCTGGTGGCTTCTTGTCCCCTGGGCACTCTCTGGGTCATCTCCAGCCTCCTGTTGACCAACCCCCCCAGGGCCTTTCCCACCGGGCACTTTCCAGCTGCTCTGCCCCAGCCTGGAGCTGCTGGGGGTTGGTGTGACCCAAGGGCAGGACCCAACCCTTGGCCTTGTTGAACTTCATCCCACTGGCCTCGTCCAGCCTGGCCAGACCCTCCTGTAGAGCCTTCCACCCTCAATGTGTCATGTATTAAAACAGCCACCTCAGAATAATAACATCCCTATCAAGAAGATTTCTGTGAACTTTAAAGCCTGTGCAGCAAAGCACTTCAAGCCTTGAACAGACAGACATCAGAATATAAATTTCCAGTTGAATCAAACAGCAGCATGGAATAGTTTATAACTGAGTAATCAACTTAAGTGTCCATTAATTAAGTTTTCATTCAATTTTTTCATACACAGAACACTTAATTTATGTTTAAGTTAATTATAGACTAGCGCAGCTCCCGACGTTTAGAAAAGGCTATTTAAGCTACATGCTTCTAAATCAGAAAAAGCCAGCCATGACTTATTTTTTAAAATTATTATTCCAAAACACATGACTTTCAGTGCAACATAAACCACCAGACTGGAGAAAGCCAGCACTGAGTACCCAAATCAAACCCGAAAATATTGTGATTGCTGCACGAACGTGAAGAGACTACGAGAACAACATTATTTTCATAGCTTAAAAATAATTAAATCCTAACAGCAACAAGCATATGGTCTCGAACGAGGCACGAAGGAGGAAATTATAATGACACTGTTGATCCAGGGAGTGGCTGCCCTGCTCCTGTCCGTAAAGAATGAAGATTTTATGGCTGCAGGGGATAGGAATACAATTTTCCACGATTCAACAGAAAACACACCCACTCTGCTTAAAGAAGTACAAAAAAACCTGGCTTCTGGTCTTATGCAACCAAAGACCTCAGCCCCATCATGGTCTGTGCTCCAGGCAGGACTTCAAATGAAAGAAATGTGTGAAATCTTAACCCCACCTTGGGTGTCACCGTGTGTGGCTCGCAAAACCTCCGGGCAAATGTCTGCAGGTTGCCCATGGCTCCAGGGGCCAGCAAAGCCCCAGCCACACCGACGGTGGGTGCCCGGTGCCCATCGAGGGGAGGCTCACGGCCATCGATTGCCTCCCAGGGTCCACAGCAAGAGATTAGTAACTGAGGTGGGCACTTGTGGGGGGGGAAGCCTTTGGGTTGAAAAAGTTTCTTATTTTTTCAAGCTACACCAGCTGATCTGATGCAACTTGAAAAAAAAAAAAACAAACCCCAAAAAAACAACCAACCAACCAACCAAACCAAACTGAAAACAAAAACCCAACAAACCCAAACAAAAAACAAAACCAAACCCAAAAAAGGGTTGGTCCCACCAAGATCTTCTGACCAGCAGCAGCCCAGGACCATTGCCACTGGACATGCTGGTGACATTTCCTTTCCCAAGAGCAGGACTATCACCTCCACAGCATTTCCGCACGCATCAAGCCAGGAAACCAGTGACTAAGTTTAGCAATCATTAGGCTACCAATAAATCTCTTCCAAGTCCCTTTCATCTTCTAGGGCTATACCTCAAAGGCAGCAGATCATTAGAAGCAAAGCAAAGCCAAACTATCACCATTTCAGCAGATTTTGCTCCCCTCTGGGCTTTTTTAGCAGCTGTTATGGCATCTGCAGCAGCAATGAAGAGCTGTGATGTTCATCTGCGGATCACTGCATCGTGTACGTGACCCGTCTGCCTTGTTATGGGGAGATGCAGAGCGAGGAAGAGCATCTTTGGCAACTTTGCTGGGGCAGCGTCCTGCTCTCAGCCCACCTAGGCTGCTCTTCCCTTCAGCTGCATGAAGGAAATAGTCTCTTTTTTTTTTAATGAAGTGGTTGTATTTGATGCTGGAAGCTCTGAAAACAGACGGCTCGCTTTACAGTGACCTACAAAGAACTCTATGTTTACCCCACAAACCCCTGTGGCAGCTCCTCTGAGCTCCCCTGGGCACACACAGCCTCTGCAGGGCCTGGAGCAGCGGCAGCACCACGAACACTCGGGTACATTAGACTGAAAATAAATAAAACCCTAAAATTCTGGGTTAATTCTGTTCTGGCGACTGGATCAAAGTTACGCTGCTTCGCCACTCAGCACCAGCGACATCCCAGTTAAAGATCTCTGTTTACTAAAGGCAGAACTTTGGCCACCAGAAAAAATCACTGCCAAATCCTAACACAAATACAGGAGTGTCTGAGGAACACAAGCCTGGGCTCCTCCGAAACTCTTTTTTCTCCCTCATTAAGTAGGAAAAGAGATACTCTTGTCTCCAACTCTTTGGGCAGAAAATATTATCAGTTCCAGCATCAGCGCCGAGGGGAAAAGGTGCCGCAAGTTCTCCTCCTCCGTTTCAAACGGGGCAGTATCTCCTGAGGCTTCCCACCCGTGCTCCCCTAGACCAGGGTCACGTTCTGCACCCTTCACATGCACTCTGACCAATGCACACGTGAAGACTCCATCGAACCGTAAAACCTTTTCCTTCTTTCTTTACAATGCAAATTCTCTCTCTCTCTCTTATTTTTTTATTTTATTATTATTTTTTCATGAAGATGCTTGTATTCCAGTGCAATACCCAAGCAAGCACACGATGGCATTTGCACTACGCACCCGCCAAGCAGCTTCACGAGGAGCTTGGTCACTTGGGAAGAATTCGGCCAATACCACAGAAATCCCAAGGAGCCCTTATGTCAACCCCAGGCACTGCTCCCACCCAAACAGTCTGTGGAGACAAGGACGGGGCCAAGGCGGCTGTAAAATGGGTTTAAAACAGCAGAAAGTGTTGTTCATTTACATTTTGGATAACTGACAGTGAGCTGCTGGAAGATGACCGCAGTTCGAAGTAACACGAAGAGAATAACTCTCAATTCTCTGGAAATTTTTTTCTTTTCTTTTTTTTTTTTTAAGTTTATTAGGCCTGGTATCACCACCAGCCAGCTAAAACTATCAGGGATAAGAGGTTAGGTAAGAAAGGCTACTGGAAATGTTGTGCTTTCCTCCTCGGACACAGCAGCAGAGCTGCACCTCCATGGGAAGCCACACACCGGTCATGCTGACACCACCGCAGCCACGGCTGCCCAGCTCCGCAGGACACAAACCCAAGGCACAAACTTCTTCCTGTGAACACTCTTTGTATGAAAGAGCAAGAAAGTAGATGTGAAAATATTACCAAAACAAGCAGAAATGTCCCAGAATTTCACATCCTGGAGGAACACACAGCTGGTGGCCACCTCATCAGTCAGAACTGGCTTTGACAACACTTGCTGGCTACCAAGCACTTCACATACCAACCCAACCTCTGCTCTGCCTTCAACCAGAACGGGCTTTGCTGAATGATGGCAGACGAGGAGCTGACTTGTTGCTATTAAGGTTCAAATTCTCCAAAGGAACAAGTGATGAGATGACAGGAAACGGCTTCAAGATGTATCAAGGAGGTTTAGGTTGGAGCTGAGGAACAATTTCTTCCACTCCTGCAAGGGTTGTCCAGGGCTGTGCCAGGCTGCCCAGGGCAGTGGTGGAGTCCCCGTGATCCCTGGAGGGGTTTCCAAGCAAACATACATATTCATTATATTTCTTAGAAAGGGCAGTCTTATGCTAATGGGTTCCTGGAATTCATTTACATAGTCCAAGCATGAGTAATAAAATTAGGGTTAGGGCCTTTTATCCCTCTGGTGGTCATTTGTGACCTCTGGTTGTCATTTGCTTCATCTTCTCTTCTTCATCACTGTGTTCTTTCAGTGACCTAAAGCCTAAAATTCTTATTCTTGCCACAAAACCAGTTCTTGTATGTTAAGCATTCTCAGGTGCCTCGAGATGTCCTGTTTGCCTGTTCCTGGAGATAACCACTATCTACAAGGTTATGAATTTCACAGTATGCCCATACATACTATACAACTACCCATTTATTGTTGTTGCTTGTTCAAATATTAGTAAAACTCCACCATACATCCCATCTCCTGCCTTCAGTATGTTATGAAACAGAACAGTTGCAGAAGGATGGAAGTATCAAGTAGTTAAGAGAATACATATGGAAATACATAGCAGGAAAATGTGAGAAATAGACTCTATATAATCTCATGCATACTTAGAATAACCTAATACAAAAATGAGAAATTAAGAAGAAGTATTTTTAAAAGAAGGGTTGAATTTTTAGAATGGCTCAGTGTCACAAGCTACAGCAATTTTTATTTTCCTAAAGCACAGTAACACTTTTTTGGACACCCAGCTGAAGAAACCTCAAGTTCATTTAGCAGTCTTGTAGTGAAACATTTCCATCTGACTCCAAGATACTGAAATTTCACAGCTTTAAGCATAAAATTATTTTATTGGCTTAAATCATATACATAGATTTAGAAACTTGAATTTAGTTACCCTTTTTTAAGAATGACTGTTTGAAAAAAATTTTTTTTTCTACATTTTGTACTTCCATACATTTGACATCCGTGGTGGGTTTACCCTGGCTGGGCACCAGGTGTCCAAGCCCTTCTATCACTCCCCCCAACCTCCGTCAGCACGGCACACAGGGAGAGAATAAGACGAAAAGAAAAGAGCCGTGGGTTATGATAGATAAAGATGTTTTTCTCTACTTCCCGTCCACAGGCAACGTCCGGCCGAGTCCAGGAAGCAGGGCTCCAGAACACATATAGCAGCCGCTTGGAGGACAAAGCCAAATGCCCCCCCATCCTCCTCCTGCCCTCTCCCTTTATAGTTGAGCTGACGTCACATGGTATGGAATATCCCACTGGTCAGCTCAGGTTGGCTGTATCCCCTCCCCCATCTTGCCCCCCCAGCCTCTGGTGCCGTGTGAGCACTGGCAGTCATAACACAGGTGTGTTATCAACACCTTCTAGCTCCCAGTACTGCAGCATGAGGGCTGTATGGGGTAAAGCAGCTCAGCCAGACTCACTACAGGCACCCACCTCATTCATCATCTGGCCCACATTTTCCCTAATCTACCTTTTTCTATTAATATACTGGAAAAAAACCTTTTTTGTTCTTTTTGATGTCACTTGCCAGATTCAATTCCAGGTGGGCCTTAGCTTTGTTCATTACATCCTTGCATTCTCTGATAACATTCTTATATTCCTCCCAAGTGGCCAGTCTTGTTGTCCACATTCTGTAAATTTCCTTCTTCCATTTGAGTTTTTCTGGAAATCTGGAAATCCATATCCAGTAGATCTCCACCCAGCATCAGTGTCTGCTCTAGACACTAGATGCTTAGCCGCAGTGATGAGCTTTGCTATTTTTCAAGTGTTTGTGTTTTCTGCTTCCAACATATAGTCACTAATAATTAGCAAAAGGCCTAACTAAGCTCATAAGCAACGCTTCACAAATGCTTCAGCTCCTTTCTTTGCCTTATTATTTGCCTGGATAAATAACATTACTTCTGATGCTCTAGAAGGGACTTCTTAATCATTTTCACAAGAAATGAGTGACTCTGATCAGGATTAGGGGGGCCCTGCCTCCAGCCAGGTAGAAGAAAGGGACAATTGGGTTTACTGGACTATGTGGATCCAATGGCCTGGCATGTCAGACCTACAGAAGTATGAGGCTTTAGTAGATACTGGCTCACAGTGCACCCTAATGCCATCAGGCTATAGAAGGGTCAAACCCATCTGTATTTCTGGGGTGATGGGGGGGGTCCCAACAGCTCAATGTATTGGAAGCCAAAGTGAGCCTAACTGGGAAGGAGTGGTGTAAACATCCCATTGTGTCTGTCCCAGAGGCCCCATGCATCCTTGGCATGGACTGTTTTGGGAGATAGTATTTCAAGGAACGAAAAAGGGTACTGGTGGGCCTTTAGAATAGCTGCCTTGGAGGACATTGAATAGATGTTAAATTGTCCGGGCTCTCAGAGGACCCTTTTGTGGTGGGGTGACTTTGCTGACCCCCATCCATCAGCTGATTCATCAACTGGAGAGCCAAGGGGTGATCAGCACAACTCGCTCACCCTTCAACAGCCCCATATGGACAGTGCAAAAGTCAAAAGGAGAATGGAGACTAACAGTGGACTACCATGACCTGAATGAAGTTACTCAGCTACTGAGTGCTGCCATGCCAGATATGCTAGAGCCTCAACACGAACTGGAGTCAAAGGCAGCCAAGTGGTACACTGCAGTTGATAACGTTAATGTGTTTTTCTTCATATAGCAGTGGAGTTCAGGCCACAGCTTGATTCACTTGGAGGAGTGTCCAGTATACCTGAAATCGATTGCCCCAGAAGAGGAAACACAGCCCCACCATTTGCCATAGACTGATCCAGACTGCACTGGAAGAGGGTAAATCTCCAGAATACCTACAATACATTGATGGCATCATTGAATGGGGCAACACAGAAGAAGTTTTTGAGAAAGGGAAGAAAATAATTTAAATCCTTCTGAAGACTGGTTTTGCCATAAACCAAAGTAAGGTCAAGGGACCTGCACAGGAGATCCAGTTCTTAGTATTAAAATGGTAAGATGGACATTGCCAGATCCCAATGGATGTGATCAACAAGATAGCAGCTATGCCCCAGCCAACAAGTAAAAAGGAAACACAGGCTTTCTTGGGCTTTGTGGGTGTCTGGAGGATGCATATCCCAGACTACAGTCTGATTGTGAGCCCTCTTTACCAAGTGATGTGGAAGAAGAATGATTATAAATGGGGCCCTGAGCAGGAACAACACTTTGAACAAATTAAACAGGAGATTGTGCATGTAGTAGCCCTCGGGCCAGTCCGGGCAAGACAAGGTATTAAAAATGTACTTTACACCACAGCAGGGAAGAATGATCCTACCTGGAGCCTCTGGAAGAAAGCACCTGGGGAGATTCGAGGGCAATCTCTAGGGTTTTGGAGTTGGGTGTACAAAGGATCTGAGGCCAAATGCACTCCAAGTGAAAAAAAGATATTGGCAGCACATGAAAGAGTTTGAGGTGCCTTGGAAGTGGTCAGTACTGAAGCACAGCTCCTGCTGGCACCGCAACTGCTGGTACTGGGCTGGATGTTGAAAGGGAAAATTTCTTGAATGCACCATTCAACTGATGCCATGTGGAGTAAGTGGGTTGCACTGATAACACAACGGTTTTTAATAGGGAGCCCCAGCTACCCAGGAATCTTGGAAGCGATCACAAACTGTCCAGGGGGTAAAGTTTTCAGGATGTCACCAGAGGAGGAAGTGACACGTGCTGAGAAGGCCCCACCATATACCAAAGTACCAGATGACAAGAAGCGATACATCCTGTTCACTAGACAGGTCCTCTCACATGCTGGGAAAACATTGATGGTGGAAGGCTGCTGTGTAGAGTCCCACACAATGAGTCATTGAAGCTGCTGAAGGACAAGGTGAATCCAGTGAAATGCTAGGACAAAGGTTGGACTTGATGACCCTGGAGGTCCTTTCCAACCATAATGATTCTATGATTCTATGATTCTATGATTATTTTTCAAAGCTCAGCTGAAAGCAGAAGTAAATAGCTACCAGACAAATGTGCAAGTTTGTTTATATTTCTCTTGCCACCAGTCCATGAATAACTGGAAAGAATATTTTCTAGGAAATGTTTTAAGCAACTGATTTTTAAATATATACACAAAGGCCCTAGCTGCAGTGGCAACAAGATAAGGGCTATACAGCTGTGAAGATTCATTCAGGAATAAAATCTTCATGAAAGCTTTCCCAGATAGCTATGAAAAATAAAGTGCATGTACAGAAGGGAAAAAAAAAAAAAAAAAGAACATTGAGACGCATATTCTCTTCAAGAATTCATTTCAGTAGGTTTTTCATTAGAAAATGTTGCACTATCTAAAATCTGTTTCCCTCAAGCAACAGAATTTCAGAGTGATTTTGATGCAGGATGAAAGTATTTAACATGCTGGTTTGCTGGTTGGAGCACTCACTTCTTTGCATTGATTTTAAATGGTGTATTAATGCTACTACACTATCGATTACCTAAGGTTCTTTAGGGATAAGGGTACACTGACTCCTAGGACAATAATTAAGTAGTCAAAAGAACAACTTTTATTCTCAACTTACTTAGTCTCATCTTCCTTTTTATAACAAGATCCCTTTCCCTCTTTAAATTATCTGTGCAGTTTGCCTTTGCTGCATAGCTTTCCTTAGCCCTGCTCGTTCTTGCCTCAGGATCCTTTTCCCCCTCTGAGACAGGTGGATTGCCTAGATATAACAATGGCGGTTTCCTAGACAGCAGGGACTGCACTGATTGACTTGGGAAGTCCTATTCAGACCATCCTCCATTCCTATGAAAACAGAACACTAGTAAATGAATGTTGAGGTTTGATTGTCTGAGATTAAGAAGTGCTATTTATCTCAGTACAGCAAGACAGCAAGCATCTCACTGAAGCTTCCTGAATTATAAACCATACTGTGGTAGTTCATGTTGTTGCTTTAAACCTAGAGCAGATGTTTCTTGAGTTGAACCTGCATGGGAAAAAAATTAAACAACCCTTAGGAAAATGTGTCAAATTGAGCTAAACTGCTGACTTTCCTTTTCTAACTGCTTAGGAAGGGTTAATTAGTTTATGTTATATTAAGCGTAGGGAACACAAGAAGGGGGCTTTACATGCGTAAGTCTGTGAGATTTGTTAGGATATTCAGTTTCAAGCAGATATATGTTTTCCTCATAGAGAAGAATGGATGATAAGGCAGGCAGGATAAGCTGAGAACTCATCTATGCAAGGATCATACAAACAGATGTACTCACATTTCGCCTATTCAAAAAATGTAGGCAGAAAAAATGAGAAATATTTATAAAGTGTCTCAAACATGAATATTCATTGCATAGTAACATCCTTTTTGGTTATAATTGAAACTTCCTTTGCAGTTAATTAGCCAAATCCCAGCTTTCCAGACTTTTACATTATGAATACAAGTTTCCATCTCTGCTACATGCAGAAGAACAGTAAAAAAAATTAAAACAGCCTAAAAAAACCCCCATACATTTTAAAATAAAGAATGCAAGCCATGTTTACAGACCAGAGTAACCCAGATGACAATTACTCCGAAAAAGATAAGATCATAGTTGATAATCAAGTAATAGTGAGCTCTTTCAGTGATGTGACAGCAAGAAAATCAACCAAATAAATCGCTGGAAAAATTAAACAAGTTAGTGGTGAAGAGACACTGAACAGTAATTTCACCTCTCTTTTTGTCAGTTCTGAGACCGTGCTAGAATAGTGTCTGCAATTTTACTTTTCACAAAAGGAAAAAATGGAGGGAATACCTATGAAAATTATTTGAAGAGTAGTGGATATCAACTACAAGATTTTGAACTCCAGCAATTCAGCTTACCAACAGCAAACTATCATTGTTGTGAATAATCAGTATGAGTAAACTTAGGGAGGTTTCACATTGTAAGGTACATATCCTCTTCTCGTGTACTCTCCATGGTTCTTATGGTGGTCCAGAACAATTTAGAATTGTTTAGATAGCCTGGTTTATCAGTTCAATGTCATTACTGAACATAGTATTGAATTCCATAACCATTCTTCAGTACAAGTGATAGATTCCTTGCAGAAGCCTTCACTTTTGACATGTAATGGAATCAAAGGGAAATATGGTATTTCACTGATTTATTTTGTACAATCTAACAAAGGGACAGCCTGGCGTTCTGGTCTCTGCTCCAGAGACTGTTTATGTGTTTCATATGTGTCCTTGGATAAAAACAGAAATAATCTTGAAATCAGAAACAAAATGCAAGAAAGGTCTCACAGTTAAGGGGTCCTCTTTAGACCTGCTAGTTCAGTCTTTCTCTCTGATCTTCTAGTTCATACAGTCCCAGATTTACAGTAGACCAGCTTCAACAAGAATTGAAAAGTGCCTTTATAATATCTTGTAATGCAGGATAGGAAAATGCTGGTGCACGAGAGTTGTGTGTATGAGAGCATTGCAAGCTAGAGGAAAACCTTCCACTTCGTGAGTACTCTTCTACTCACTAAATCATCTTGCATCCTTGAATAAGGATGTTACTCAGAAGCTTTTGTGGTGGTTAATGATGTTAACCACAGCCGTGATTTGACTCCAACACTCCTCAATATCTTATTTTTTTCCACTGTTTTTTTTTTTTTTTTTAAATTTTAAAGACATTCCTTGTGACACATGCAAGGCAGCAGTTGATAGACAAGTCTTGAATGCACATCAGTTTTATGCAAAAGCCAAAATAACAAGCGCAAACACAGGTGAATGGTTATTTGCATAGAACTACACTATTGAATTGTATCCCCAAGAATAATTCAGTTGTTTTAGAATTGTTTAGCTCAAATTATAAAGCATCTTGGTCTCACAACAATGACAAAAACACAACACATGTTTGGACTAAGACTGATTGAACCGAATCCATGCACAGACCTCCCCCATTTGTAAGATGCTCTTCAAGCCTGCAAACTCTTAGCCTTGGTAATGTTAGTTTTCAAAATGCTCTGATTGTTTAAGATTCTGCCTGCAGAGTGTACCAGCATTGTTATTGGCAAAATACAGTGTTATCTATGAGTTACTTCAGTCATATTCATCTATGACCTCATAGATTGTAGTCTGATATCGGATGGCAAGTCTCTAAGGTCATTTTTTATGAAGAGTTCAAATCAGGAACTCATCCTGGAAGAGGAAGATCAATATAGAGAGACAATTCCCAGACTAGGCTAATTCACAGAACTAATCATAACACCTGCGTGATTGTCCTGCTTTCAGCTGGGATAGAGTTAATTTTCTTCCTAGCAGCTGGTACAGTGCTGCATTGTGGATGTAGAATGGGAATAATGTTGATAACACACTGATGTTTTAGTTGTTGCTGAACAGTGCTTACACTGAGTCAAGGACTTTTCAGCTTCTCATGCTGCCCTGATGGTGAGTGGGCTGGGAGTGGACAAGAAACTAGGAGGGGTTACAGGCAAGACAGTTGATTCCACCTGACCAAAGGGATATTACGTATCTTACAAAAACATGCTCAACATATAAACTAGGGAGAAAGCTGGTTGGGAGGCCACTGCTTGGGAACAAGCTGGGCGTCATTTTGTTGGTGGTGAGCAATTGTTTTTCATTTGCATCAGTTGTTTTTCTTGGGTATTTATTTCTCTCCATTTTTTTGTTATTTTCCTTTTCATTACATTATTATGAATAATAATCGAAATGTACATTGAGAAAACAACGTAAATAAGGTCTTTGGAATCCAAGTCTCCATACCTGTATGCCCCATGTGCATAGTCTTTTTTTTCACTGCAATATATTTTAGCAAAATAGTCTACATATCTGTAAAACAGAGTCAGCTTTAGTTTACAAGATAATATGAAAACTTTATATTATACTCTCATGTGGATAACAGTGACTGCATTCCTAAGCACGCTAATATGGTACACATCCATGTATTTTGAGTTTCTTTCTCTACCATGAACTGTCAGAATAACCTTACAGAAAACTGTATGGAACAGTCATCTTCATAATTTTTACAATGACACATGTAGGAGAGGAGGAAATACTAAAACTAGAAACAGGCACCTCTGTTCTACATTAAAGAAAAGAATGTGGTTGGAAGGAGGTGGGATTTATTGTGCCTGTTTTTTTCCCTCAAAGTGTTTTTTCAGGCTCTCTTCAGATGCCAGTAGAAATCACTCTTTCAGTTGGACTTAGTCTTAACTTTTACAAAGAAACCAACAATTCTTCTGTTTTCACATGACTCCAGGATCTGATATGTTAGAATTGATGCACTAAGGAAATTATTGCTACATTTCTGGTTTGGTTGATTGGAGTTTTTTGAGGGTTCTGGTTTTTTGTTTGTTTTTTGAGTTTGTTTGCCTGGTTTTGTTTTTGTTTTGTAGTTGTTGTTGTTTTGTTTTCCTTTGTTTGGTTTTGGTTTTGGTTTAGTTTGTTGATGTTGATGTTGGTTGTTTGTTTGATTTTCCCCTGCATATTATGGTTCCCTGTTCAAAGTTCAGGCATTCAATCATATCTAAAATTTTCATCTAATAACAAAAAAATGCTTCCTCTATTTCATAGAGCACTACTTGTTCAGTGTTTCTGTTTGAAGAACCTGTGTTAAAACGGGATATTTCTTGAATAATAGCTGCTGAATAATTATGCTTGTTCATCTGTATCAGGAATACTTGTCACTAAGAGATCCTGTATAAATTCTAATTTAATCCAAAATTCCACAGAAGTTCTCAAGAGAAATCACACAGCATGACTTCCAAGACATGTTTAATATATCATGCCTTTCAAACAGAAATGAACTCTGACATGGTCAGAATGGAAGCTTTCACAGCTAGACTTCCTATGGCAGGACTGTCAGCTTAAATGATCTTTTGTTAGGGCCGGACAGTTCTAGTTTGCAGCCATCTGACTCAGTCTCCTGTTTATGATAGATCTAAGTTTGGAGCTAGAAGTAGCTGGAAGCAGAGGAGGCAGAAAGCCAACTACCAAAAGAGAAATATTCTTGGAGGAAGGGTCCAAGAAACATCCCTATAGTACTTGCCAAAGCAAAAAATCCATAGTTTAGACATATGTGAATCACAAAGAAAATCACAGCTTAGTAATTTTCTCAATTCCAGAATCACCCTTTGTCATTAAAATACTCTCAAGACCATATAACATACACACACATACATTTATATATGCAGACACATATATGAAAATTTACTGCTTGCCACTCTGACAACTGATTAAGGTACAATAATTCATTTATTTATAGATTTATTTATTTTTTTCATAGTATTGTTAGGCTAGAAAAATTACCCTAATAGCTTTCCCCAGCTTTTGTCAATTCCAAGGTTTACAAAAATTTAGTTCCGTCCAGGTAAGCTTTCCATTAGCCAGGAAGCCCAGGGGAGTGGATAGCCCCCGTCGGTTCGTTTCTCTCCCAAGGGAAGCGGGGACAGGCGTGGGCGGAGCCACACACATGGCAGGCAATTTAAACACCTCAGGAGATCAGAGATCCCTGCGCACCAGGCAAGATCAAGCACAGAGCCATGTGAGTCATCTGGGTGTGTCCCCTTACCCTGTGAAGTAAATTACTTTCAGAGGTCTAGCCATGGTTCCAACCCGAGCAAAGGCTGTGACTAGGAAACTGTGGGCACCCAGACTGAGGCCCCAGACAAACATGTGGGTGTCCAGACCCCTGGATGCAGAGAATGCAGGAGCCCGGCCCTTGTCATGGAGGGTGTTGGAGATGACACCTGTGTCAGGTGTTAACAGGTGAATGATCTACTCATCATGATGGCTGAGCAAAAGGATGAAATTAAAAGACTAAGGACTATATGGGATTGTGAAAGGGAGATAGATTGGTGGAGCCAGGCTATACCATCCCAGAAGGAAGGGCAGCAAGTGAGGGCTGCAGAAGAACTAGATGACCCCATTTCCTCTTGCTACCCAGTAAAAAATGGGTAAAGGAGGACACCTAGGAGATGGGGGTGAGTGGGAACAGGTCCTTCCCTGGAGAAGCAGGAGAGCCCACTCCCTATCTTCTCAGTCTTATCAGCTGCCCATGCACAACAGATATAGGGCACTAGTAACTGAGGTTCGGGCGGAGGAGGCTGGAGAGGAAAGTCCATCCACTCAGTTGCCCAAAGTGTGTCAGCCAGCCCCAAGAATTAGGACTAGTGCGACAAAGAAAAAAAAAGAGAGTGATAGTTGTAGGGGATTCACTTCTATGAGGAACAGAAGGACCAAAATGTCAGGCAGACCCTTCTCACAGGGAGGTGTGCTGCCTACCTGAAGCCTGAGTAAGGGATGTCACTAGGAAAATTCCTAGCCTGGTGTGCTCTACGGACTACTATCGATTATTGATCTTCCATGTAGGAGGAGAAGAAATAATGACTGGTAGTCCTAGAACAATCAAAAATTACTTTAGAGCCTTGGGATGAGTGGTATGAGATTCTGGGGCACAAGTCATCTTTTCTTCTCTTATTCCAACCAATGGCAGAGACATTGGAATAAACGGTCAAATACAGTCCTTTAATACATGGCTCTGTGGATGGTGTCACCAGCATAAATTTGGGTTCTTTGACAACGGTATGATCTATACAGCACCAGGGTTGTTGACACAAAACAGGAGACACCTCTCTCAAAGGAGGAAGATGGTCTTTGCAGAGGAGATTGCAGGGCTAATTGACAGGGCTTTAAACCAGATGTGAAGGGGGAGGGGTTCCATGTGGCAAGCTGTGGGAGGACACAACAGTGTGGGAGCAATGGGGTACTAGTAAGGGCTCTCAACCTGCTGCCCAGAAGCATAGTGGGGACAAAGTAATGCAGTCAAAGTGTTGCAGAGATGACCCAGATCCCTTTCATGTAGTAGCTGCCAACAGGGAAACATCAGGGAAACACATTAATGGAATAAAGGTGTGTTTCCCTGGAAAGATGATACAGCCAGCGGCCCAGCTGAGGTACCTCTACACGAATGCACAAAGCATGGGCAGCAAACAAGAGGAGCTGGAAGCCACCATACTGCTAGAAGACTATGACATAGTGGCCATTACTGAAACATGGTGGGATGAATCCTATGACTAGAGTGTAGCTATTGATGGATACAAGCCATTCAGAAGGGACAGAAGAGGAAAGAGGGGTGGAGAAGTTGCCCCGTGTGTTAAGAAATGGATTGAATGTGAGGAGATGTCCCTAAAGAATAACCATGAGCAAGCTGAAAGCTTATGGGTAGGAATTAGAAATCAAGGCAACAAGAGGAACCTTGTGGTTGGAGTCTACTACAGGCCACCCTATCAAGAGGAAACTATTGATGAAACGTTCCTACCCCAACTACAGGAAGTATCACATTCACAGGCTTTTCTCCTGTTGGGAGACTTCAACCATCCCGACATTTGCTGGAAAAGAAATACAGAAAGCACTAGACAATCCAGGAGGCTCCTGGAGTGCCTTGATGACAACTTCCTGAGGCAGGAAGTAGACACCCCTACCAGAGGGGAAGCCTAGCAGTACTGGAAGTCATCTATGGGGATTTAGATAATGATGAGCATCCTAAAGATCCAGAGGATGTTCAATGTACAAGGGCCATGTGGAGAAAAGTATTCAAGAACGCACCAGCATCATATTCTGCCAGCTTGACAGCAATGTACTATCCACAAATAGATAACCCAACTGTGGAAACTGTCTCTTCCTGGCTTCAGAACTTTGAAGAGAGTCTTGGCACCTCCACGTTCCTAAGGGCTAGCGCCTTGGATATCAGGAGTTCCCCAAGTAATCAGTCAGTCAAAGGGAAAGGGAGCCCCAGGAGTATGCCACATGGTGCACTCTGGTTCTTTCTGCGTGACCAGGGGGAGGACATGAGGAACCTACCTTTAAGCTGGAAGCACGTGTACAGGAATTGAAAGGGAAGATAGCTGTTAAAAAGGGGCCACCCAAGAAGACCATTAATGTAGTCAGTGTCGAAACACAAGAAGGCAATCGACGATCTCGCAGATGTAGAAAGACTAAAATCACCTCCACTGAGCCTGAAAGGGGATTTCTGGTTTGACACAGCAGGGGTCAGACAGTGAATATTCTGACCAGGAGCAGGAATAGAGGAGCCCTGCCTCCAGCCAGGTGGAGGAAAGGGACAACAGGATTTACTGCATTGTGTGGATCCGATGGCCTGGCACGTCAGATCCACAGAAGTACAAGGCTTTGGTTGATACAGGTGCACAGTGCACTTTAATGCCATCAAAATACAGAGGAGCTGAGCCCATAAGTATTTCTGGGGTGACAGGGGGATCCCAGCAGCTGACAGTATTGGAGGCTGAAGTGAGCCTGACTGGTAGGGAGTGGTACAAACACCCCATTGTGACTGGCCCAGAGGCCCCGTGCATCCTTGGCATAGATTATCTCAGGAGAGGCTATTTCAAGGATCCAAAAGGATACCGGTGGGCTTTTGGTGTTGCTGCCTTGGAGGTGGAGGGAAGTGAACAACTGTCAGCCTTGCCAGGTCTCTCAGAGAATCCTTCTATAGTGGGGCTGATGAAGGTTGAAGAGCAGCTGGTACCAATGGCTATGACGACGGTGCATAGGAGGCAATATCGTACCAACAGAGATTCCCTGATCCCTATCCAGGAATTGATTCGTCAGCTGGAGAGCCAGGGAGTGATCAACAAAACTCATTCACCTTTCAACAGCCCCATATGGCCTGTGCAAAAGTCAAATGGAGAATGATGATTGACAGTGGACTATCGTGGTCTGAATGAATGCCCCCAGATTCACCCAGTAGTGAGGCTGAAGGTGTATTCCCTGTGAATACTTCAGTACAGTACACACACACAAAGCGCACATGCTAAATATACTAACCTGGGAGGTGTTGTTGTCTCTCTTGAGGGCCAAAAGTCCTTGCAGAAGGATCTAGATAGATTGGAGCACTGAGCAATCATCAATGGCATGAAATTTAACAAGAACAAATGCCAGATTCTGCACCTGAGATGGAGTAATGTTGGACACAAGTATAGATTGGGAGAGGAGTGGCTTGAGAGCAGCCTCTTCAGACATTGTGATCCCAAATATACAACAATAACAATGCAGGGTGTCAGTATGGCCCTTCTATATTTATTGATGAACACTGGTGTGTGTGTACCCCTGTCCTGGGTTTGGCTAGGATAAGGTTAATTTTCACAGAAAGTTGGGAGGGGGGCCACAGCCAGGATTGACAATGGAACCAGCGACTGGGTTATTCGATACCATACTTGGCTGGTTCGTTATCACTCAGGTTTTGTCTTGTTTCATTACTATTACTGTTGTTAGTTCTCCTTTTGCATTATACTAAATTCTCCTTATGTTAACCCATGGAGTTTTGTTTTTTTCTCCTTCCCATTCGGGTGGGGGCAGTGAGTGAGCAGCCTAGTGATGCTCAGCTTCTGGCTGGGTCTAAACCACAACAGTCTTTTTTGGTGCCGATCTTGGGGCACAAAGGGTTGAGATAATGACAAAATCTGACCAAAGCATGTTAAAACCATTTTCTTATACACAAATCTTTTTTTATATGTATCCATTAAATAGTGCATGGTCACAATGTTGGTCCCTTTGCTTGCATGGTGGTGTTTTATAAATCCTTATGTGCTCTATGTCTTCCCTGTGGTGGTGTTTATCACCTCTGGGAAATGGGGCAGGACTTTCATGTTGTTATGCTGGATATTATCAACTTATGACATGATTATATCACTGGGCATGAGGTTAGGCTGGTATGTGTATGCAGCCTTGTTGTTTGTTAGTGATCTCAGCCATTCTATGGATGAGACAGGGGAGGAGACTTTCTCATCTTTTTTTACTATTTTTATTATTTTTAATTTACTATTTTTTTCTCAGAATTTTTACTATCCTTGGGACATCCAGGCCAGCATGCTCTTGGTGTTATGTCTTTTGAATGTTTGCCAAGTCTTGTTTAGGGTTATACAATTTTTTCCAAGAATATCACCCAGAGGTCTGCCCCAAGGCTGGATAGTTATGAGTGGCAGAGTGTGTGGGAGAACATGGGCAAGTGCCTAAGGCAGCGGTCACCTTCAGTGTTTTGGAATTTCACCCCTGAACAAATGCAGGATACCAATAAACTAGTAAGTTATTTAGAAAAGGTCTCTTGTCAACCTGGCAATTCCCGAGAGACCCAAAGCATTGCAATGTGTTGGGGCCTTCCCCATGCCTTATGAGTCTTTTTCAACACTATTCAGTGCCCTCAAGAGGAAGAGAAGGTCTCTGGACCTAAAAGCAGATCAGCAGGTGCTGCAGTTGAACAAGAGAACCAACCTATGCCGGTTTCAGTAGCCCCTACACAGAAAAAGAAATACATGAAAAAAATCAGTTCTTGTAGTGAGGGATGATGATGAGCCAGGGCCATCATGAGAACAGGATTAAGAGCCAGAGGTGATCATTCAATCCCTATCCCTGAGTGAGCTGCAGGATGCATGAAAGGATTTCAGCTGTCATCCAGGCGAGCAGATTATCACCTGGATGCTCTGATGCTGGGATAACAGGGCTGGTACCTTGGAACTGAAATAGCTTGAAAGCTCACTCTCTGGAGGCAATGCCTGTCAAGCGTAGAGGAAAGGTACCCCTCAAAGAAGATGTTGAATGTCATCCAGGTAAGTGGACCACCATGGAGAGAGGTATTCAGAACCTGAGGGAATTAGCAAAGTTGGAGATGATTTATAATGATCCAAATGATGAGCAGTCACCCACAATCATGAGCAGTCACCCACAGACCCAGATGAAGTCCAGCGCACCCCATCTATGTGGTGGAAATTCCTATGGAGTGCACCACCATCATATGCCAACTCATTGGCAGTAGTGTCCTGGAAAGAAGGCCAGGGATGAACAATGGATAAACTGGCTGGCCAACTCCGGTACTATGAAGGAAGTCTCTCTTCTTCCCTATGGACCTGTGTTTTGGCTGTGGTGGAACTGTCCTGGGAGGTCCAGCAACTCAAAGAGGACGTGTACTATGCCCCATCTGTATCGGTCTGTGTTTTGGCTATTAGGCATACACACTTCCCTGCCCAAGAGAAAGAATATGGGAGTTACATACCATGTGGTACCCTGTGGTTTCACCTACGTGGCCATGGAGAGAACATGAGAAAGTGGGATGAAAAACCCACTTCAATCCTAGCTGCACAAGTAAATGAGCTGAGAGGGAAAGCAATTGTGAAAGGGTATTCTTCCAAGAAAAATGCCACTCCAGTTTTCAGTGGAAAATTCTCCAGACAGAAGGGCTGATCTTACTTCTGATCCTCTTGAGGGGACCTCTATCTTGTTTGATTTGTTCAAAGGCCTATCATTGCTCAGGATCCCATTTAAAATTGGGGTTTTTTCTAAGACGCTTCATAAAGAGGGCTCATAATCTGACTGTAGAATGGAATATGCATTTGCCAGAAACCCACACCTAAGAAAACTTGTGTCTCCTTATTCTTAGTTGCTGGAGACATAGCTGTTATTTTGTTAATCACATCTGTTGGGATCTGGCAATGCCCATCTTGCCATTTAATTCCTAAAAACTGGATTTCTTGCACAAATCCCTTGACTTTGCTTCTTTTGATGGCAAAACTGGCTTTCAGAAGTTGAATTACTTTCTCCCCTTTCTCAAAAACTTCTTCCCCTGGATTACCCCATACAATGATGTCATCAATGTATTTCTAATGTTCAGGAGCTGCACCCTTTTCTAGTGCAGACTGAATCAGTCCATGGCAAATCCTGGTACTGTGTTTCCACCCCTGGGGCAATCAATTCCAGATGTACTGAACACTCCTCCAGGTGAGGCAAACTATAGCCTGCACTCCACTACTAAAGGAATAGTGAAAAATGCATTAGCCATGTCAGTTGTGGCATATCACTTGTCTGCCTTTGATACTACTTCATATTGATGTTTTAACATGTTCAGCACAGCAGCACTCATTGGCAGCATGACTTAATTCAGGTCATGATAGTTTGCTGTCAGTCTCCACTCTCCATTAGACTTCTGTACTGGCCAGATAAGATTGTTAAAGTGTGAGCATGTCTTGCTGATCACTCCTTGACTCTCCAGTGAATAGATCAGCTTCTGGATGAGGATCAGGGAGTCTCAATTGGTGCAATATTGACACCAGTGCACTACTGTAGTAGCAATGGTCAACTTTTGTTTCTTGACCCTCAGCAGCCCCACAATAGAAGACTCCTCTGATAAACCAGGCATTTTTAGACAGATGTTCAATTTCCTCCATCTCCATCATCACTACACTGAACACTCACTAGTACCCTTTCAGGTCCCTCTCCTGAGATAATCTATGTCAAGAGTGCATGGGGCATCTGGGCCAGTCACAATACCGTGTCTTCATCACTCATGTCCACTAAGATTTACTTCAGCTTCTACTACAGTCAGTTCCTGGGATCCCCTTGTCACTCTAGAAATATAAATGGATTCCATCCCTCTGTAGTTTGATGGCATCAGAATACCTTGTGCATCAGAATCCACCAAAGATTTGTATTCCTATCATTCTGATATGCCAGGTCGCTAAACCCATACAGTCCGATAAACTCCATCATCCCTCTCCTCTACCTGGCTGAAGGCAGGGCCCCTCTAATTCCACACAGAGTGCCTGTCATCAACATACAGGTCTGAGCCACTCACAGGGACTATACCTTCATTGCCATTTCTTGCATCTCATAAACAAGGATCAGAAGCCCATATACGCTCTGGAGCAGCACTTTTCCTGGAAGAGCCCCCTTCTGCAATCATTTTACCTTGCAATTCACACATGCATTCCTGTAAGACCAAAGTATACTAAATAAATTTATCTTTGTGCTATATATTAACTACATAGGTTTATTGTCTGCCTTCAGTGGGATTACCAAATAATAACTAGAACAGTAGGAAAAAATATTCCAACTTTATTATTTGACTAGTCTGGAGATTTGCTTAAATGATTACTGTATAGAAAAAAATATTGGTTACTGATAATAGCAACTGTGATAAGCACTAAAATGCATAGCAACATTTTTTTTCCAAATTCTTAAATTGTGGTGCAATGCAACATACCCTAGAGGACTGATATTCTGTTGATCACAGAATTATTTAGGTTGAAAGGGACCTATTGAGATCATCTAGTTCACTGCCCTGCTCAATCAGGGTCAGCTAAGAGCAGGTTGCCCAGGACTGAGTCCAGTTGGATTTTGAAAATCTCCACAGATGGAAACTACAATCTCTCTGGGCAACCAGTATACATGCTCACTCACCCTTACAGTAAGAAAATGTTTTCTTGTGTTCAGATTAATTTCTTGTGTTTTAATTTGTGTCCACTGCCTATTGGTCTCTTAGTGGGAACTACTAAGAAGAGTTTGACTCCCTCTTCCTCATTTCTCCCATTAGGTGTTCATACACATCGATAAGATTGCCCCCTCCCCTGATGTATGAAGTATTCTATGCTTTTTCACTTATTTTGAACTAAGATAATTTCAGTTATTCCATACTAATAGCTATACATTTCCAAGTGCATTTCATGAATCTGAAAACAAGGAACTATTATTTGTATCAAATATGATGAAAATGAATTGAAATAAAATGTTGCTTCAAATGGTCACTGCTTGGAGAAGAACAAAAAAGTTCTTTCTTCTGGGGAATCTAAATCCACTAATTAAGAAACAACCAGCACTTCCAGTTTCAACAACAAGCAACGTTCAGCCAGGAAATGTAATGCAGGAAACAAAGAGTAGCAATATTTGTGCCAGTGAATCCTGTCCTATTTCAGTGACTTCTGTGTACACACACATACCCACCCACCCACCTCACCCCCATTTTGCTGAGCTGTAGTTAAGCTTTTACTTAAAGGAAAAGTCCTAAACAGAGAAACACATTCTGTGCTCTTTTTGTTGTTACTTTCTCATTAATCAGAATTATTGGCCAGGATATTACATTATGGACTTTTTCCTTCCCTTATACTTTGAGGATGATGACATCACTAGAGCAGTTTTAAATGTACACTCTTTTTCCTGCAGGTTCTGTAGCTACACCTGTGATAAGTACTTATAAAATGGAGACATTGTGCTTAACACACTTTTATAATCATGCCAAACACATTCTTGAGTACTTTTATTTCTAATTGCTTCTTTATACTAAAATTTGCAGTGGGTCAATGTCCTGGTTTGAGCTAGAACAGAATTCTGTTCAGTGATTTTACTTTTCAGTAAAAAAGAGCCACCTGATATTTGAGCATCCATCTAGGAGACAAACAATGTTCCCCCATTTGCTCTAAAACTGTGGCTACTATATGCGGGACAAACAGTAATTTTCTGTCTCATGGTCAGCTTCCTTGCTTCCTCTATCAGAAGAACTGTGGCCACTACTGCTTGCAGACATCCTGGCCACCCCTGGCTAACCAGATCCAATTCTTTGGAAAAATACCCCACTGGTCTTTTCCAGCTTCCTAATCATTGAGTTAGAACTCCTAGAGACAGGTGAGACTGTTCCCACATGAATAGCTCAAAAGGCTTGTTCAAATCAGGAAGTCCTAAAGCAGGGGCTTTCATCAAAGCTGCTTTGAGTTCTTTAAATGCTCATCTGGTCTCATCAGTCCACTCCATACGGGGGCCCACCCCTTTAAGCACCTCATACAGTGGCCTTCCAATCAGTCCATAGTTAGGTATCCACAGCCTACACCATCCGGTCATCCCCAAAAAGGCTCTAAGTTCTCTGTGAGAAGCAGGTTCAGGAGTTTGACAGATGGCTTCTTTTTGACTCTGCCCTAACCTTCTTTCTCCCTCCAATATCTCAAAGCCCAAGTATATTACATTGTTCTTGACTAATTGGGCCTTATCTTTGGAGACTCTGTACCCTGACTGACACAGAAAGTTTAGGAGACTCCCAGTCAATGTCCAACGCTGACTCCTGCCTTCCGTTGCAATGACGATGTCATCCGCATACTAAAGCAGACTCCCTTTGGGGTTTTCCAGTCTCTAGTCCTCTAGTTACTTTACCAGTTGATTACTAAATATAGTGGGACTGTTCTTGAATCCTTGCAGTAACACTTTCCAGGTGAATAGTGTTTTTTTCCCCTGTGTGAGCATTAGGCTGCCCAGGGCAGTGGTGGAGTCCCCGTGATCCCTGGAGGGGTTTCCAAGCCCCCCGTGGAGCTGTGGTGCTGAAGGCCATGGGTCAGTGGTGCCCTGGCAGTGCTGGGGGAGAAGTTGGACTCCATGAGCTGAAAGGTCTCTTCCAACCAAAACAATTCTATGGTTCTATGAAAATTTCTGCTCCGAAGACGGGGCTTTCACATCACCCCCAGGGCTGAGCCCACCTTGCAGACTCCCATCTGGGTTTTCTCCTTCCTCTCGGCTGTTTCCACCCTCTGGCCAAATCAACACTGGGTTCCTTTTCTCCACCAGATAGCCAGTGGACCCACCACGCTTCTCCCATCCGTGGTGCCATCTCATCAGCGCAGGGTTTTTGCTGTCCCCATAGCAGCAGATGTCTCCTGCTGCCTCTTCTTTCCTTCTCATCCCTCCCTCGGCCATGTGTCTTCTCACCCATCACCCGAGCGTTGGGATTTCTGCTTTGCTGGGTGACCCCTCCTCCTGATAGACTTCACTCTTAGTACTCATTGCACGGTTTTTTCAGGTTGTGCTTTCTCAGAAAAGGGATTTGGGGGGCAGAGGGATGAAAAACTCAAGCACTTTGGGTTTCTCGTTTCTTCAGTTCCCTTCACATGTTCACACAAGGAAGGGTCTTTCCCAACCACTGTGAGAAGCACCCAGGGTTCAGCAGCGCTCGGTGGGGGCTTCCTTACACTTAATGACTCTGATTGATGGTGGGGACGGGGGGGTGGATTCGTTTCCATTCCAAGAACCCCCAAAGCTCTTCACTACCTGTGTAAATGCCGCGGATGCATTTGGCACTGAAGCTTGGTGGCCTCTGGAATGTGACAGCCGAGCAGGGACCCCCCCTGCACCTCCCCTCTGCCGAGGAGGGAAGGTGGATAAGGAACGGGATGTGTAAAACCCCAGGACTGAGAGACTGGGAGGTGTGAAAAGGCAGCACGTGAGCTTGGTGTCAGCCCCAGGACCTCCTGGGACCCCGTCGCTGATGAGAATGAACTTGTTCTGCCTTTAAAAAAAAAAAAAAAGAATAGAAAGTATGATTGTTTTTTTCTCCCCAGGGTGAGAACCGCTTTAATATATCTCCTGTGGCTTCCCTCCTCCTCAGCTTACCAGATCTTGGTCTTCAGCCGACATTTATTTTTAATACCTCCCAATGTTTGTCAGTAAACAGCTCTGAACACAAAGGAGGGGGGGCGGAAAATGGCTTAACAACATAAATCCCCTTTTCCGGGAGTAAATCCCCAGCCAGCTCCATGGGGCCACCCCTGCTTCTCATAGAGGGGCAGGAAGATGGGTTTGCACCCCGGGATTTTCTGGCTGGGAGCAGCGAGCGAGGTCAGCACCCCAGCCAGAGATCTGAGAATCCTCCTCGGAAGCTCCGTGGTCCTGCCGACCGGGGATTTGAAGCACAGATCCCTCACCCTGTCGGGACAAGAAGCAAAATTCCACCCCATTTCCCAGGAGGCAAAAATCCTCCCCTTGCCCCCACTCAACACCCCCCTGGCCCCAGAGAACATAGTTTTGATGAAATGGAGGCAGCTGCTTTTTCCTGCAGTGGTGGTTGGCGTGCTCCCTTGTAGAATAGATCACGTGGGTTTAATGCAAAGAAAACCTGGTTAAGAGAGGAGACCTCGGAGCGATCTGCTTCCCGAGATGGAATGGCAAGTTACTTCATCTTCTCTCCTGGGTGGTTTTGATGATGTTTTGTCAAAATTGACAGGTTTCTCTGAAATATTTGGCCTCGGTGGCATTTTCTGACGGGAGTAAAAGCCAGACCTCTTCTGTCTTTAAATTCACTGGCATCTCGTGATGTTGGGGAGCGGGCAGGGCTGGGGTGGGGTGTCCTTTGCTGGAGACACGCTTCCTCTGCTGCTCTGCTTAGCTGGGGACACCCTGCAGCTGAAGCTGGAGCTGAAACCCCAACCCTCCTCCCTTCCTGGTAGCAACGATCCCTTGACAAGGAGCATCTTTTTCCCCAGGAGGTTTTGTTCACCCGTGATGTCATCTGAGCTGTCACTCGCCTTTTGGACATGGGACAAGCTGGTGTCACCAGAAGCAAGAGGAGGGAGTCAGGCAGAAGGCTGGCAGTGAGGTTTTTTTGGCATAGGGATGAATTAACCCTGTCAGGAGCTTGCTCTTTTGCATGTTCTCCCTTGCACTGTCCAGTGGAACCTTCTCACAGACACCCTACGGCCTCTATGGGGTCTATAGACCCATCTGGCCTGGGTTTCATAGATTCATGGAATGGTTTGAGTTGGAAGGGACCTTAAAGAGCATCTCATTCCAAACCCACTCCTCCTTGGATCACCTTCCCTTTGCGGCTACAGAGCAGCTCAACGCACCAATAGGTGCAGCATCATCTGCTCGAGGCTCCAGGGGGGGACCTGGGGCTCCTTGGCAGCACCTCCATGGACATGTCCCCATCTGGGCACGGGGCTGAAATCTGGGGGGGCTAAACCACCCCTTCTCTCCCCGTCACCTCCCTCTCGTGACACCCTTCCCACGGAGCAGTCCTGGGGCGGGGAGGGGGGAATCGGGGAATTTACCACCTCGCTTTTGCCGCCAGCGAAGGGGCGAGGAAGGGAGGGAGAATAATTAGCTGTCGCCCTTGTTCTGCCACCTGCGATGGCGGCTGAAATTAATGGAAAGGCGCAGAAGTCGGGGGCTACGTGAACCGACTCCGCAACCAGGGCCTCCGCTTGCTCACTTCAGATCTCGCTATTTGCCAATCTTCTCCTGCCTTTTGATGTCTGCTGTGTGTCTGTCGGGGGTGGTTTGCGCGCGGCGGTTCTGGGGTTTTTTTGCTCTGGCTGTTATTATTTATCACTCGCGGTAAGAAAGAGAATCTTTAAAGTGGCAGAAGAATACGGGGAAGTTGAATATTGCAAGAGGCAGAGTCCCTCAGCCTTTCGGGCTCCTCGGCTGGTGATTAGTTTTTTGCCGAGCGATGGGGAGTTGGGGCGGGCAAGGCCCTCATGCATCTCTCGCTCCCGCCCGTTGACACGGTGCTCTCACCCCCAAGGCGAGCTGAGACCTCGGCAAATAACCTCATCTTTGTCATCACGGCGGGGACGGGGACATTTCGAGACACCAGCTGCAGTTCTGGGGACTGTTGTGCTTCTAAAAACAAGGCCTTGGGGATGGTGGATAGACAGACAGACAGACAGACCTACAGATAGAGCTACCCCTCCCCGGCTGCTGCATGGCATCGAGAGGACAACACGGGGATGTGGCAGAAGGTCCTGCTGATGCTGCAGGAGGAGCTGGGAAATGTTTTAAGAGCCACTCCGGGGATGGTGCTGCCCCACTTCTTCCCCATCCTGGCGCAGAAAGAGGATTGTGGTTTGTGTGATCCAAGAAAACTCCACCTGCCCTTGTAGGGCTGAAGCTGAAGGTGCCACCTGCCCAAATAGTGGGGAAGATCTTCCTGTATCAGCCAGCTTGGTGGAGTGGAGCTGCAGGTCAGGGCTTGAGCCAAACCATCTTCAGCCTGGAGAAGAAAAGGCTGCAGGGAGACCTTATTGGGGCCTTTCAGGACTTCAAGGTGCTGATCAGAAAGAGGGGGACAGAATTTTGAGCAGGGCCTGTTGGGACAGGCCAAGGGGGGATGGTTTGATAAAAGAGGGAGATTTAGAGCAGAGAGAAGGAGAAATTGTTGGTGCTGAGGGTGGGGAGAGCCTGTGCCAGGCTGCCCTGAGAGGTGGTGGCTGCCCCATCCCTGGCACCATTGCAGGGGAGGTTGGCCGGGGCTCTGAGCACCTGCTGTTTCTAAGGTGGCTGGGTAGGCCTGTGCCTGTGCCATTCCCTGGGGGAACACCTGCATTGGAGAGCAATTCCGCGTTTTTGCACCCCGGTGTCAGTTTCCCGACAAAGGTCGACCTTTTGAGCTTGCTCTAGGATTTGAGGGGGCCAGTTGGCCTGGACATCGGGATTAGAGAAGTGATTAATTCCCGTAAGGGCATCTGCTCCAACTTCATGTTGTTAGAAATGAAGATTTCATTCATTAACTAACAACATTTATGTTTATTATATGGGGTTAATAAAAGGCAAGTAAACAGGGCTGAGTGCACGGGGAGTCTTTGCTCTACCAACATGCACACACGACACAACAACAGATCCTCTTTTATACTTGCTATCCTAATATATATTCATATATATTAGGTCCTAAAGGACTATCCAATGGAGTATCTGGTAATTTACTTTTCCCGTGACCCATCCTGGAAATACCAAAAGTTCCATGTCCCTGGAATTCCCCAAAGTTCCGTATCCCTGGAACTCCTCAATGTTTCTTTTTCCTGGCTGTGCCTGTGTCTAGAGGTGTGTTGTAAGTGGCTTACCCACCCACGAATTCCTACTACAACCACTTCGATCCTTCACTGGCTGAGTCCCTCGTGGGATATCAGAAACGCGGTTAGAAGACCTCCACACTCGCTTTGGAACCAGGTTCCGTCTCGATCGCACCCTTACACACAGTCACACAGCCGAATCCTACCCAACCAAATGATATACTCACGAAACGACAACTCTTCGTTTGGGTCTTCATGCGCAGAACTACGGGCCACAACGGGGAGAGTTCTTGGTTCTTTAATTGTCTCTTATGTTCGTAATCTTGTTGGGTCCCGCACCGTCCTTGGCAAGGGCCACAAAAAAGCAGAAGTGGGGCGCCTCCCTTAGCCGTTTACGGCCTTGAGGCCCAAGAAGATCACGCTGGGTTCACTAAATTGTTATAAATGAAGATTTAATTCATTAATTAACAACATTTATGTTTATTATATGGGGTTAATAAAAGGCAAGTAAACAGCGCTGGGTGCGTGGAGAATCTTCGCTCTACCAACACACACACATGACACAACAACAGATCCTCTTTTATACGTGCTATCCTAATATATATTCATAGTTATTTTAAGAAAAGGGAGGGTTATCATAATTAGTTTCTGGAAGGGGCGTTCCCGCTTTAGAGCATGCGTTCCCTGTCCTGGTGGTCTCTCTGGTGGTCGCCCATGATGAAGGTTTTAGTCTTTCCCACCAGTTACGTCCTTCACCTGACCTCCACCTCATCTCCTTGTCCTATTAAGGTCGGTCTGGGCCACAAATGTTGTGGCTAAACAAGTGATGAGCATGGTTACTTTGTTTAATTCCTGTTTGTTTGTTCAGTACTTTTCCACGGCTCAGTGACTCGTATGGTATGCCTCACCACACCACTGACACAAATTGTTATACCATACATCACAATGTCTAGGGTTAGTGGGACGCAGCTGCATATTCTGTAGTGCAGCCTTATCAGCCATCTTTCTGCAGTTACTCTCAAAAACTGAAAATTGTACAGGTTGAAATAGGACATGACCTAAGTGCTTAATATCAAATGGAGCAAGAAGAGCAGTATTCAGCACTCTAATAACTTGCATGACTTCAGGAGAACTAAGCCCATATTGTGCCACTTTGGATTGTAAATCCTGTACAACCCTCCAAGCAGTAACATCATGTTTATCATTTTCACCTGTATTTGGGACAGCCTGAAACACAGGATAGGCTTGAACATCCCCTTGCAGGGTGTTACTATCACCTTGAGTTAGTGGAACATCCTCTTGAGGCTTTATAGCAACCTCCTGATCCTGCATAGATTCCCCTGTTCTGTCTGGCATTCCCACTCTTTCTAATAGATCGCAGTTGCCCGCCCCCAGAGCCTGCAATTTACCTGACTCCCGGACATTCTCCGAGGACCCCAGCATGAACAATGGAGGCGGGCGGGGTATGGGTGCCAGGCTAGAGGGCGATACGGCGGTGGAGGCTGCAGGCGGTTACGCAGGGGGTAGCAAGGCAGTCGTCTGGGGTGGCGCAATTTGGGGCGCTGCTGGCGGTGCTGGTGTATCCTCTGACAGAGCCACCTCTGCCGCTGGAGTCGTTTTCGTCAGTTCGGCCAGCGGTGCTGGAGCTGCCGCCTCCGCCGGCCGAGGCGCTGCCGCGACTGCCGTTTTTTCCACCGCTCTCGGTTTCGCCGTGGGAGCCGTCGCCACTTCTGCATTCAGAATTACCGGAGCCGGCACTTCCGGCCTGGATCGGCCCACATGGCTCTATCAGCAGCCGCCTGCAGGAACGCTTCCGGCAATCCCACTATCTGCTGAGATATCTCTAGAAGCTGTTGTGATAATGCCGCGAGGTATCGCGCCATATATAAACACCGCCGGCTGTCGTGGTAAAAGGTGCACTATTCGACTTCCTGAAGGTAGCGGAGCGGAGGAGGCCACAGCCGCTGGGCTAAGGAGTGGGGGGTGCTCCAAGGCATCTCGCTGTTTAAGCGTTTCCGCGAGCTGCGCTGCAGGCGTAGGGTATTTAGGGGGAACATACTCACGGGGTGTTATGAATAAAGATTTAATTCATTAATAAACAACATTTATGTTTATTATATGGGGTTAATAAAAGGCAAGTAAACAGCGCTGAGTGCACGGGGAATCTTCACTCTACCAACACGCACAAACAACACAACAACAGATCCTCTTTTATACTTGCTATCCTAATACATATTCATAGCTATTTTAAGAAAAGGGAGGGTCATTCTAATTAGTTCTTGGAAGGGACGTTCCCACTTTGGCGCATGTGTTCTCTGTCCTGGTGGTCTCTCTGGTGGTCGCCCATGATGAAGGTTTCAGTCTTCCTCACCGGTTCCATCCTTCACCCAACATTGACTTCTTCTCCTTGTCCTTGTAAGGTCCATCTGGGCCACAAATGTTGCGGTTAAACAAGCGGCAAGCATGGTTAGCCAATCTCTAGTGATTATGCGAAAACTTAGTTTCATGTCTGTTGCCGTTTGTTCAGTACTTTTCCACGGCTCACCTACATCAGTGACTCCTCTGGTATGCCTCACCACACCACTGACACAAATTGGTACACCATATATCACATGGGGCAATGCGTATGGCCACTGAACAGGCTCTACGACCGGCACCTGATCTGGCGGGGTCAGAGATGGCTCCTCAATGCAGCTGCCTTGTCCCCATAGAGGAGCTCATGCCAGAGCCTGGCGCTTAGCTGCCGCCACAGCTCTAAATCGAAGGAGGTGTCAGAGTCTGTGGAAAAATCGTGGTCAGCTGCCCATTGTAAAAGAGCTCGGAGGGTGTCCTCTGAAACAGCAACCTCTGTGACAGCAAGGAAATCCTTCCAGGATGACAGCATCGCACCTTCTTTCGAGATGCTATGCCCCATCTAGGCAGAGTTTTTCTACTACCCTGGTGCCTGGGCTGGTCCCGACCATGAACCTTGGGGCGAGGGGCGGGAGGGGTGGGCCCTTTGCGTAACTCTCGAGAGCTGCTTGGCTTGGTTCATTGCGCGGAGTACACGTTGTGAGTCACCAAATGCCGCTGCTCATACTGAGAGAGGAGAGATGCAGCAACACACAAATTCAGCAAGAGAGAGACAATTTTTAATTTATAACCCCATTTTATATATCCTAGCCCCATAAGGCAATTGGTCAGTTGTCAGAGACGGCGGGAGAAAAGCGGCACTCAATGTGAGCGATCAGGCAAATCTCAACTTTATTAAAGAAGCAGCACACATTTAAGTGGCCTGCTGTGGCGGGGAGAGAAGGAATATATTTTTCAGAAGGTCGACCTGATGCACATCTTGATCCAGAGGATGCCTTGTGGAAGGCATTAGGACCTACTGACTCCTCTCCCCAACCACCTCACTATGTGCTCTCTTCCTGCTTGGCAGTTGTCTACCACCTTGGGGTCGGTATGTATGTGGGGATGTTAGGTAACGAGTTGGGTTTGCTTGAGTAACATTGGTTTTGCTTATTAGCTGTGTGTGTGAGTGCTGTTCTTTGTGAAATGGGAATCCTTCACTAACCTGGGACACAAGATTAGCATAGACAAAGATGGGAACTGAAGCTCAGACTTAGAGCTTCATCTCAATTTGAACAGGAAATAAGCATCAAGCTCTATGAAAGGAGAGACCAGTTGAAGAAAGGTTAAGTAGCTCAAGGTAGATTCTCCTTCATGAAGCTCCAGAGTAATGAAGTATGTATTTTCTGCTTGCTGCTGAGGAGTCTTTCTACGTTATTTTTTATTGCCTCTCACTCACAGAGAAATATTCTTTGTTTTATAGTGAACTGACTCACTAGCACATGCCTTCATGATGCCAAAGCACTGTTCAACTTCTATCAGATTGATACATACTTTGTTTCCCCATGGTGTGTTGATGACTGACTGTCAAAAACTATGTGTATGTAGAGAGAAAGGAATATTTCCTCATGATTGCAGCTTTATAGACATAGCAATGTCATGTATTTAAGAACTGTTTTTCAGCAATGCACTAGCCCCTGCAAGATTTAAAAAGGCTAAGTTTTATCTGAGAGAAAAAAAGCAACATATACACTAGTAGGTTTTGAAGGACAGGGAAAATGCTGAACTGTAGATTAGTCATTGTTAGATGTAAAAATGTTATTTCAGGTTTTGGTAGGTTTTTTGGGGTTTTTTTTGTTGTTTTTTTTTAATTCTCAGAATACCCCCTTTCACTGGATTGAGACTGCAATTATTTTAGGGTGTCAGTAATTAGAGGTTTTTGTCCAGAAGTCTGTCCACAGTTTTTGGATTTCAAGCACAACAATAAGTGTGGAAATCCTAAGGAGCAGAGGCAGTTATGATACTTGGAGACACTTTTGCTGGTGATCTGATGAGCAGAATGGAGAGGGAAGTTTGCAAAGCAAGGTAATTATGGCTGAAGAAATAACCATTTTGCTCATGTCAAGTAAGAGATGGCACGTAGTGTTGAGATAAATCTACTACGTGAAAATCTCATTCAATCTATCAGTATTGGTAAGAGATGCAACCTATTTTACAATGTACAAAATGAACCTAGGAAGCCACCAAATGTTAGGTGGAAAAGATAAAAAAAATTCTAAAATTACATGGTCATTTTATTTGTGCTAGCTTCAACAGATAATACATTACAAAGTAATTATTGTTAAAGTCGTGATGATCTTGCGGTAGTTTGGAAGATAAATAATTGCATACTAAAAATGAAGCATTCAGAAAAATAAGATTTGGACCTCTGTTTCTCTTCTGTGCGTGTTCCTCTGGGCTTCCTTCTAAGAAACAGTGTCGTTTAGTACAACTACAAGTCATGAAGTAGACAGTGGAACTTTAATCATACTGGAAACAGATGGAAATTCACCTGTTATTTCTGTACAAGCCATGATTGACTTTCTGGGACAATTGAAAGGCCTTGAAGTCTATGTACCTATACTGATTTCTACTGCTCTCCTTTATGAATTGGTTTACTTATACATAGCCACTAGTGGACTTCCAACTGCAAATGAATTTTCACATAGTTAGTATTTTGACATTGGCACATGTTGTTTTACTCAATATGGTTTTTGTAATTAATATGAGGGATCACAAGGTCAAGACTTCTGTTATCTGATGTGGCTGAAATTCCTGGATAGGACTATATTTCTGAGAAGTACACAATAAAAAAATTAGACTGAAATGAGTGATTAATTAGAACGTTGTCCAATATATTTATATTTTCAAATGAGTATATTTTGATGTAAAGTTGATATTATGAGTTTTTAGAAATTACATGACTTGCCTACAGTTTTCTGAAAAGTTGAAAACAAACTGACATCTCTTTAGACCTAATCAAATACCTTAACCAAAACATCAGTCCTTGTCTTCAATGTATTACTGAAGAAGGGAATCTGAACAAGTCACCAGACATATTTTGTGACTTAGAGACATATTGTAAAAAGCTATTAAGTTGGAAACTATTTTTTCTGTCTTGTTTGTAACTCTTACCGTTTGTATTAGCTTTGGACTCCAATTAGACCTATTTTGATTTAGCTTTAATTCTTTTACATTTAGGCAAATTTAACTGAGGTAAATGTAAATGAAAGGAGATTCTTGATTCTGGTGTCAGTGGGTTGCTTGAGAAAGAAGGGTGTGCATGTTGCTCTTGCAGTTGGTTGTAGCATGCAGAGTGTAAAGATGAGCTGAACAAAATTCTTGGGCTCTGACAATAAAATTCCTTTATTGAAGTGATGTGAAGGAGTAGAAATGATTACTTTATCTTCTGGAGTTCATTTTTCTGAATAGAGCTAAACTCCCTGTGCCAGATAAAACTGATCCCTTAAGTTTCATAAAAATACTTAGGAGCATTTCTTCTTTTTCTCTTTGGAATGATCTTCACAAACATTTAAAAAACATGCTGTGGGAAGATGTCCCAGGTATCCTCATAAAATCTTAACTTCTCTGTCCAAAGTATTGTGGTTGTGAAGAGTACTGTGTTCATTTTATTCACAGTTGTTTTTTCTTCAGGAGTATAATACCTGAAATCATTGCCAAAAGATACCTCCTCCTTTCAGTTTAATTTTCACAGATTAATTTTTAGGGCAATTGACCTGGGAGAAATGGGCCTTTACTGACTGCTGTCCAATTTTATTTATTTATTTATTAAACAGGGAAAATGCAGAAGTAGCTGTTTATTTATTTAATATTTCTACTAAAAGACAACTTGTAATTCAATCACTACCTTAAGATAACTCTTGTTAAAGTCCAAGGTCCATCTTATGTAGATGAAGAGACAAAAAGTCTTAGAAAGGAAAAACCTCCACTTCAGTGCCAGTTATTACTGGTCTGAATAAATACAGCCCAGGCTTTTTTTAAGATTCTAATTTTGTCACGTAAGTTCAATAGTATAAATGTTCCCTGTAAACTGCAATGATACCAAAGATGATGGTATTTTGGTGTGGATTGCTTCATTAGAAAACTTCGTTCAAACTTTTTTAGCAAACTTTCCTTGTGAAACACCATATGATAATTTTTTTGTTATAAGATACTAGATAAATCTTTTATCAAATCCAACCTCATATTGCAATTCATGAGAGTTTTAAAAGAATTCAGTGCAGATTACAGTGTGGACAGGAGTCTTTTTTATTTCTGGCAACACTGCTGATTTTTTTTATAAACACAATCATTGACTTCTCACTCTTTGCTGGCCTTATATATTTGAATAATGAGCTCACTCATTTATCTAAAATTTTCTACTGTGCCTATCCTAATGGCATCTCCATAGTTGGTTGGAGGCTTTTGGGTATATACCTAATGATAGCAGCTCTACAAGAATAATACTCAGAACCTGTATTTCAGTTTTAGCTGAGTCTTTTATTTTAGTTAGTTATACAGTTGAATGGTCTCTAACCCTGTTTAGGAAAAGGGAGGTGTGAAGGTATCAATGACACTATTAGTTGTGATAAAGACACGGTTAGAGAAATACTTCCCAGCTGGCAGGTTATTGTATTTACATAGTCAGGTTCTCAAAAACCAGATGGAACTTGCACCAGAGGTTCTATTTTCATTAGGAAAAGGTCTTTGCTCAGCCTCTCAGGTCTTCAAGTGTTATATAAGAGTTGTTTGCTTCTGTTGGTTTAGCCAAAACAGGACTGTCTTACCTTCACAAGACTCCCTCCTTCTGCCGTTTGACATGCCAGCTTAGTGGATCTCCAGCCCCAGAATCTCATGGTTGTAAACATCTCAACCTTTCTCTCAAAGCACACTAAATTGGCCTGTATTCCTGTCTCACAGCAAACTAGGCCATTATCCCACATCATCTACCCCATAACTACAGTCACTCAACACTGTATCCGAAATCATGCTTGTATAAAATCAATGTTGGGCATATCCCTTATAGTGTGCTTCTCTTCCTCCTTACCTGGACATGTTTCCATTTCTATCCAATTATATGCTACATGCACCTGATGGATCAATATATGGCTTACCATAGATTTACTACAAGATAGTAAGATACAAAACATAATTATCAACAATTACAAGTATCAGTACAGATTGCAGCAAACTTTGTAACCAATCCATTAATGAAAAACCTAATCTATGCAAAAGTTTATTCAACCACCCCACCTCCATACTTTCCCTAAGCTTTCTACTGGCCTTGGCAACACATTTTATATGATCTAGTTGTTCACTAAGATCTCGGGTTACATTTGGTATGTGAACACAAGAGGTATCATTAATTAGACTCAAATATCCACATATTCCATTCATGTACAACAGTAATAAATCTAGCACCAGTTTGTTTTGTAGTGCCATCTTCGATATTGCCTGTAGTTGCACATTCAGTTCTTCCAACCCAACATTAGTCACATTGGCCAATGCCTCTATCTGTCTCATGAGGTTATATATCAGCCATTTTTGAAAGGCTGTCGCTTGTGGGGCAAATATTGATTCCACCAACCATCCTACCAGCTGTGACAGCTGTGGCCTTGGTGATGCCTGAAATTACTTTCACCTCCACCAATATATTTTTACCCCCTGAAGATCACAGTGGACCTATGTAATCAATCTGCCAGGTGTGCCACAGTGTTTTCTTGTCCCGGATATGCAAGGGGGGTGCCTTACTCAGATGGTCTTTGTTAAGTTGCAAACAACATTGTGAACAGACAGTTACCACTGGTTCACACAGCTTTACTGATTATAGGCCATCCTCAGGCTATGCCTCTCCTATACAAGTCAGCTCGTCTTTTACTAATATTTAACAGAGACAAACAATATATGTATACTACTTCCCTTTATGAACTGGCTTTTTTTCTGCTGTTAGAGATTTCCCAATTCTTTTGTTATCCTGAATAATAAGTTAGTGGTATGTGAGAAGCTAGCAATATCTTGTTAAAGAACTATGTGAAAGGGTGTATCTGATGCAAGAAATTAATGCAACAAGCTTCATTTAAACTATTGGCATATCTATAATGTTGTATCACTTAAGGTTCAAAGCCATCATCTGTCTGGCTTGGAATGAAGGTTGTTTACTGACATACACACTGAAAAAAGCACAAGTTAAGGCTGCAGTTTCACATTACTGCTGATTCAAATGAACAGCTTGCTGCTGACAAAAAGGCAGGGTGGGGTGTGGGGTGGTGTCCTCACTCCATTTTCCTTTCTATATGGCTTTACCTTTCTCCTGTTCTTTTCCAATCACATATTAAGCTAATTCAAGTGTCTTGACAGGTTCATTTTTTTCATTTTTGTGATCTTAACATTTTAGAAGCTGATTACTATATTCAGTAGAGGAGTGAGAAAATACACAGTGAGCAAACAGAAGACACTTGTTAGAACCTAGAAATTTCCTTGATGTTTTTGAAATATAATTTTTATTCAGTTTATCCTCCTTTTCCTTTATATCCTATATTCCTATGATATCTGTTTCTCATATGGAGAAGCATAATTAGTATGATGATATAGTCTGTATTTTTTCCTGAATTTTTCATGAAAGATCCTTGGGATCTTCCTAGACATTAGCTGAAAATAAGAGAATATAAGCTCATGAAAATGCTGCACATCTTTCTAAACAATGTGAAGCAAATTGGTTTTGTGTATTGACTTCTGAAGTAATTTTTTCAGTTGTAGACTGATATGATGTAGCTGACAGCCTCTCCTTTTATATATTTTCTCACTGCTGAAGAATTCACCTTGATTGGTGTAAGAAGAGTTTACAGGGGTTAAATCCCTCCACAAGTACTTATGATATTAAATAAAATTTGAATATATGTGATGCTTCAGCCTTTTCAACTTAGTATTTCTATTTAAAATATATTCTTCAACTTGATTAGAGCTGTAAGACAGAGGGACCATCTACAGTTTGAGAGTTAAATTCACAGATGGACTTAGGGACCACCTGTTGAGGTGTTTTGCTACTACTAATGCTTCTGGATTTGAAAATATATTTGCATGCTGTATGTGTTACAGGTATTTGTATTCATCCACAATGTTTTTTTCAGTTTCATTCAACTCATAAATTATGCATGAGCCAGAGTATAATGGGGCAGCTCATGCTTTTTGGTTTTTTTTTGAGATCATTTCACACTGTAAAGTTATTAACAGTAGTAAGTGAAATTTTGACCTATGATAAAAACCATCTATGTGTTGTTGTCTAATGTAATGATTATCACATACTGTGGTTAACTTGGAAAGCAAGCACCAATTACAGAATTACAAAGGGAGTGACCTTAGCAATACCACAAATAGCTGTTAGCTTTAATATCTAAGTGGAAAAGTTTGACAAATATATTAGTAGAAATGAAAATATCTAAATCAAAATGAAACAGACTTTGTTCAGGATAAACTTAAATGTATTTAATATTGTAAAGCAAAAAAAAGCACTTGAAAAACACTGTATATTATGCTAAAAACTTTTACCAATATAATGCCTTAACACATTCTCCTATTCCAGTCTTTCAATTGCAAAATTTGTTTTAATATATTTATATCTTTGTATATCATATATTTATATCTTTGGTAAGTAAAATGGTGGCAATAGTTCGCTCACTATTGTTTTTTGCCCTGAACTCAAATGGGAAAATAAAGTAAAAAAATCTATAAACACTTTGGAAAGTGGTTATTCCTTGAATTAAAATGTTTCCATCTCCTCTTGCCATTTGCTAAAAGTCTCTCAAACTTTTCATTCATGCTGGTACAAGATGGTTTAATAGCACCACAATTAGATTTCTTGAAATATAATTAGGACCTTACAAATAACATGGCAGGTGGTAATTGTGCTTGTGAGGTGGTTAGTAGATGAGGTGCTAACAGACTATTAAACATGAAAAATATTAAACAGTTGTTTCTTTATATGGGTTAGACTTAAAATATCCTACTCTAACTTTTTAATTCAATATTTATTAAATAGATCTGTGTAGCAAGAAGCTTATGATTGTTTTCAATGTGTCTATGGGTTGTTGCAGAAAATTTGTATTATTGGTCATCAGCACTGAAAAAATACTGTATCATTTTCAAGTAGTTTCCTGTAATATAACAAACTACCACAGAAGGTTTAAGAGATGCAAATATATCTTATTACTAATAGGAAAATTGGTTCTTTTTTTCAGTACACTGAGGACAAACATTTTTTTTCGATCTAGCAGTATGTTATTTTGTATTCTAAAATGAAGTTGTCCTTGCTGATTTTTACTTAAGTGTTGTTTTTTTTTAAAACAGAGTGCTAGATCCTCTTTCCAGAGCTTCTGTGTAAAAAGTATATACTTGTTATAGTCGAATTAAAACCAAATTGAATCCAAAGGTATTTTTAGTGTATATTTATTTAAAATAGGAAAGCAAAAGCAGCGCTGGGCAGCCGGGGAGTCGCGAACTGGGTGGGAAGCAGGGGTTGAAGCTGGGAGGAGGGGGTGGCAGTGGGTGGGAAGCAGGGGTAGGAGCCGGGAGGAGGGGGGGGGACTCGCAGAAACAAAAGGAAGGCGGCTGCAGAACTTCCTGAAGGCGGAGAGGGGGGAGCGGGCGGGCAGCTGCCTGCGGCGCTGGGGAAGGGGCGGCAGCCGGGGGGGCCCTGCCCGCCGCTCGGCACCGGCCACCATGAGCAGCAGCGTGGTCTTGAGGAGGAACTCCAGCAAGCAGGGCCTGCAGAACCTCATCAGGTGAGGGGAGCCCACCTGCCCCGCGGTGGCGTGGCGTGGGGTGGGCGGGGGTCACGCAAGACCCGGCTCCCGGCTGGGTGCTGCGCGCCGGGGGTGCAGGGGGGGTACCGGAGAGGGGAAGAAAGGCACCGAAGTGCGGATCGACCATCTTCGTGTCCCTTTAAACCAGCTGAATTTCTTCCTCAGCCCGGTCCTCCAGCAGACGTGATGCGTTGGGAGGAAGGCAAATAGATCCCCCCCTTCTCCTCCCCAATATGAGAAAAGCAGATGGGAACTTCCTGATGGCTTTTCCAGGAGCACCCAAGTGAAATAACTGAGCACAACTGTGCCGTGACACTCACCTGAGCCGGCGGATTCCCCCTCCCCGTGCAAGGCATGGCCCCTACCTGTCTGTTTTGGGCCCCTGAGGCTTGAAGGCTTCTCCCGAGAAAAGGTGGCTTCCTTTTTTTTTTTTTTTTTTTTTTCATTTTATCTTATTTTATTTTGTTTTTTGGTGGGAAATGCCCGTTGTTCAAACTGCCATGGGCATGTTCAATTCAGAGCCTCCCAGGGCTGCAAGCTGACATCGCTCTTCCGATTTAATTCATTGCAACAGCGCTTTGAACCTTTCTCTGGGAGTATAATGGCCAGGGCAGGGGGCTGGATGGTGCAGTTGCTTTAATTCCCATTTGCCAGCCGGGGCTGAGCTGGGAAGGACCGCGACATTGTCTGCTGGCGCTGGGATTCCCTTCCATGCGGTCACCCTGCTCTTCCCAGAGGGGCTAGAAATGCTGCTTTTCTCTGAGCGTCTCTGGGATCCTCCTGGTTGTGCCGTTCTGCTGGGCCAGACTGGGATGGAATGAGGCACTCTTCACCTTTCCATAGGGAACTGAACAGCTGGGTGGGTGAAAGGGGGAATTAGGGAGTGCTGGACTCACACCCTGCCTCTTGGGCACCTCTTGGCTCTCTTGTGCTCGCTGTTGCCTGCTGGTTTCCAGCTGGGAGGTGGAAGATGTCAGGGTGGGGGTATTTGGAGAGGTGTTTTCCAGTCAATGTGTGATTTCTCTAAAGCCTCTAAACCTCGCCTCTCAAATGAGTTTCTTGCCTTGGAAGGGAAACTGTGTCCTATAGCCACCCTGTCCCTCCCGCCTGCTCACTGGGCCTGTTCTGGACCCAGAGGGGAGTTGGCAAAAAAGCTCCCACTGGTTACATGGGCCCCTGGGGTGAAGAGCAGGCAGGAGGAGCTGCCACCTCTCTGTCCATCTCCCGTTTGACCGGTTGTGCTCTTTCCCTGGTTTCACTGGGGCTGGGCTCTCAGTTACACACCCCTGTTCCAAACAGGGCTTGGTCAGGGACTCTTAAGGGGAATGGAAGCCTCCATGGTGGTGTGCAGCAGGCTCGGATGGGCTCAGATTTGAGGCCAACTGGTACTGAGGAGGGCCAGGCAAATGAACTGGGGTGTGAATCACCTGGTCACAGCTGGGCAGCTACTTATTTTGCAGGGTGGCAGATTGGGGAGAGCGGGGGGGAAGCACATGACCTCATGGACAGAAAAAGGGTGTCCAAAGAACTGTCCTCGGCACAGCCCAAGCCAGGGGTGTTTTCCTCTCCTTAATGGTGTTTTCAGGTTCCTCCTGCTGTGGATAAAGGGACTTTTGGTTCCTCAAATACTCAAAGGGGCTTTTCCCAGGGGAACTCTGGGATGACATTTGGCCTGAATGGGGTTATTACGCTTAATCTGGCAGAGGTTTGGCTTTGTAGATGTGTTTTCCAGTCCTGCTTACAGATGAGGAAGAAGATGGGGTCCAAAGATGCATGAGAGATTTCATCCATGCTTACACGCAAATAACCCCACTAATGCTCACAGGAGTCAATAGGAGAATAGGCAGGGTCTGCTCTAGGCACAGCATGGCCTGTACTGCAGTTATATTTTCTCCCAGAGTGGTTTCCCCTCCTAATCCTGGCCACCTCAGGTGCAGTCACAAGCTCCTTCAGCCTGTGAATGGCTTGAGGCTCCTGGCTTCAAGATATGTTGCTGTCAAGATTGCCATGCTCTGCTTTTATCTGCCCCAAGGTGATCACAGGCAGAGTGGTTACACTGCGTAGGGTCTTAGGCTCTTCTGATGCACCCGAGTGCATCGGTGACCTGGAGCATGAGAGTGAAAGCAGCTGCTCAGAGCCACACTCGTGAGCACCAGGGATTTTGGTGTGATGCTGAGATTTACCTGCTGTAGGGCACCCACTGGCAGGGATAAGTGGGGAATTACCTTCTCTGAGCATTGCTCAACCAATGGAGCTGCTTGCCAGGTTGTCCTGCCGCTGGCTTAAGGGATCCTGAGCTGAAACCAGTGTAAAAGTCTTGTGGATTTGGGGTTGAAGAGCTGAGTCCCAATGCTTTGTGCTTGAGGCAAACCCCCAGCATTTCAGAGTAAGTGGCCCGTGACTGTGTGCAGAGCAGGAGGTGCCTGGCTGCCATCACCTGAGCATTGGTCCCAGGAGCCAAACTTGTATGAAATGTCTTTTCCCAGCACCCATGCTGGTGCATGCCGTGCTATGGGGTGGGTGGGTGTGCCGGAGAGCAGCGGGCCATGGCAAAGGCACTGCAGGCTGAAGCACTGAGTCAGCACTCTAGGGAGCATCCTTCACCTCTTCCCAGCCTGGAAAAATCAGCCTGCCTTGTTCCTCACTGGCTTTGCAGAAGGCGAACGTGATGTTTAGGTTGGAGGCTGAGAAGAGTTATGCCCTGTCCCAATCTTGCCCCAGATGTGGACTTGACTCCTGTTGTGCCCTTGTTAACATGAACCCAGGTCCAAACCCTGCTGTCTTTAATCCTGAAGCTGTGAAGATTGGGGTTACGCCTTGGGACTGCAGAGCACGAGAAGCTGAGTAACCACTTGGGAAGTGCATGGGGAAGAAGGGGAATTGTGGGCTTATCTACCTCCCCACCTTTGCCCTGTGTGCCCAGACCCTCCCCTCCTCCAGCATAGTCTCGGGAGCTCCCTGGGGAAAGACTTCTTCCGTTGTAGCGCATTAACAGCAGTGATCCCTCACACACCCACAAGACTTTGTATGTTTTAAAGTCCTCTCCAAACATGAACCGCTTTATCCTGTTATCGCGGTCTCTTTTTCCTTATCCTTCTAATGAATTCCTATAAATAAGATAGGGATCCAGCGCCTGTCGTGTCGATTCATTCAGCCTGTTATCTGCTCCTGCTGGAATTTTACTCTCCCGCTATTTATGGAGCCTCGAGTGCTTCACAAAAGAATATGGCTGTTTAATTAACCCACAAATCAGCCTCTCTGCAAATCAGCAATGCTACGCCTCGAAACTGGATTATCAGCTCTCTCGGTCGACGCTGCCCCCATGAAGTGCTGCGGTGACTGGTGGCTGCCACGTCCCCGTAGCCGGGCTGTCAGTGCCACGGGGTAAAGCGCGTGTACAGATGGATGTGCGTTAGAAGCTGCTTTGGGTTTACCCAGTGTGTGGGTGAATCTCGGGGCGTCATTAGGAAGCGAGCTGTGAGCGGGCGGGGGGGAAGCGGTGACCACTAGCCTTTCCCAGCCCCCTGCACACACCGACTCCTAGCTACTCCTCTCTGCCCCTTTGCAGGAGATGAAATACAAAGCGAGACAGTGCGAGGGTCTGGTTTCTGTGCTATGGCCCCTCCCAGGAATTGAAATAGGGTCAAGAAACCTGTCCTGCCCTTTAGGATGTAGGAAGAGACCCCGGGAATCTCATCATCCTGTCCCTTCTCACCCCCTCCTGGTTAGTGCTGCAATTAGGAGCTGGGCTGCCTCTCTGGGCTGTTCCCAGCGAGGGGCACCCGGAGAGGGGTGCCGGGGTGCCAGCGTTCCCATCCTTGCCCAGCCTTACCCTCCTCCCGCATCTGCTCGTACTTCCGGATGGCAATGTGCCGGCGCCAGGCCTTCTGGATGACCCGGGCGAAGCCGTCAAATTTCCGCTCCCGCATCTCTTCAAGCAGGAAGAGCTGGGAGGGACACAGGGCACTGAGCATGGCTGGCCGGGGGCCACCGAGCCTCAGCTGCATCGCTTCTCGTCCCCATCGTCACCCAAACCATCCCCCGCGTTGCCCAAGGCGGTGCTCAGCTCCGTGTGGCACCCCTCGGGGGGATGGAGGGATAGGGGCGCGGGGTCACCTACCGATTCGGGGTTCTTGACGAACACTTTGCTCCGCCCCATCTGGTACTGGTCCGGGTCCATGTTGACGGAGCGCAGCAAGTGCTGCACCCCTTGCCGCTCGTCCCCGCGCCAGGACGGCCACGTCTCGGGGGTGAGGATGGCGTAACTGTGGGGATCAGGGACGTGAGCGGCTGCCGGGCTGCAGGGACTGGCCGTTGCCCACCCCACAGTCGCTCACCGTTGCAGGAATTTGTGGAAGAGGCGGCGGTAGGCGAAACCTGCCCGGCGCACCCGGATGTTCTCCTTCAGCCCCAGATACTCCACCTGGTGCTTCACCCTGGGGAGGGACACGCTCCATGGGGGGTCGGAGCGGGACCTGCTTGGGCCCTTCGACCACCACTTTGAACAGGGATGCCCCAGGCTGTGTGTGAGTGAGACCTTCCGGGGCTCACAGGGAGCTTCTTGGTGATGCCTCTGGGTGTGCGTCCCAACCCCCCAGCCCTCAGCACCCACCTCGTGCTTCCCTGGGCCTATGGGCAGCACAGAGGGACCAGTCCGGGGGTGCAGTTTTTGGAGGAAAGCTGGTCCTGGCCACATCTCCACGTCCAGGTCCCATTCCCCAGGCTCTGTGGGCTCCCTGTTACATCACCGGGGGCCTCTGTTACCTGCTCTCCTCCCAGTCCCGGGGCTTCTTGGTCTCATTGGGCTTGATGCAACGGATGTAGTGTGGTGTGCACTTCATTAGCGTGTTCACCAGGTCGTTAGCCTGTTTCTGTTGCAAGGATCGACCTCTGTAGCATTAAAGGCATTGGGTGGGAGCCCATCACCCTGGTGCTGCCCCACAGGCAGTTACTGTCCTGCAGCCTCTGGGACGTACCTTGATTTTGGAGCCCGCGGTGGTCGGTCGTCCCTTTTTGTCAGAATCCAGCTTTTCTGGGAAAAGCATCCGGATGAAAGCGCTGAAAGGCAGGTGACAGTCCTCCGGTGAGAGCTGCCAGGCTCCCCAAGCTCAGCACATGCTGAGCTGGATCCAGCTCCAGCTCTGCTTTCTGTTGCTGGGAAATCCTGCACCATGGCTGAGCCTGTGCCCCCTTGACTGCCCTCAGGTCGAGCAGGATAGGTGCTGGTGAGTGAGCACCTTTCTACCCATCCCTGCAGCCCTGGGTGCTGCTACGCTTGATGGGGGGATTCCCTCAATGCCCATGGGGCAATGAAGGGTGCTGAGCACTCTGAGTTGTGGCACCAGTGGAGGCAGGACCAGCAAAGCTTTATGGCCTGGATGTTGAGGATGCTTCTCCCTACCCCAGCCCTTTTGGGGTGGTTCCCGGGACCACGGTGCTACCAGGACTCACTATTCACTGCTCTGCATGAGCTCAATCAAGTCGGTGAAGAGCACGTCCCGGTTGCGCTCGCAGAAGCCGTTTACGTCGTAGGAGACCTGGGGACAAGAGGGGAGCTCAGCCCCATGCTGCTGTGGCCAGGGCGGTGGGTTGCGGGGTGCGGAGCGCAGGGTGCTGTACCTTGCCTGCGTAGTGGTGGATGACAAAGCCCGAGTTCCAGCTGTTGAAGTGCTCGTGGGTGCCCACGGCCGCCTGCAGCTTCTGCAGCAGGGTCTGGTCGGCCCCCTCACCAGTGGCGTGCATGGTGGCACAGACGTCATCCAGGACGCTCATGATCCCGGGAGGGTTCTGGGACAGGAGTGAAGTTGTGGGTGTCCTAAGGCTGCGGGCAGGGCCCGATCCTGCCTCTGTCCGAGGCTGCTTCACGCTGAACCGCAGCTTAGGTTAAGGACACAGCTGCTGCTCTCCCATGGACGCTCCCCAGCAGGACCAGCTTCTGCCACTCGTCCTCAGCAGCACCCAGCCCATCCGGCACCCCCCTCCCTGGGTGCCTTGGCTCCCTGAGAAAGCCTCCTCTGGAGCGGAGACTCCACTCACCAGCTTGTTCTCTATCAGGTCACACACCACCTTGTTGTTGAAGTACTGGATCTGGGTCCACTTGATCCCCTCCTGTACGTATTCCTCCTGGGGAAGCACCGGGAGAGCTGGGTGGGCCCCAACCCATGGGAGATGCTGCAGCCCCCATCTCTGGCCATGGTGTCAGGACTGGCTGGCAGGGGGGGCTGCAGGAACTGGGGTACTGGTGCAGCTCCGCAGCCCCCGCAGCCCACCCACCCTGTACCTGCTCTGCTTTCAGGGTCAGCTCTATGAAGATCTGCTGCAGCTTCTCGTTCACAAAGTTAATGCAGAATTGCTCAAAGCCATTTTTCTGCAAAAGGACAAAAGATGAAGGGGAAGATGGGGCTGAGTTGGCTTCTGCTCCTCTCACTGCATTGCAGGTACCCTGAAGAGCAGAGCCTTTGGGGGACCGTTCTTGGGACCACTGACTGCTCCAGCCGCCCTCCTTGAGCTCATGGGCTCCATTCCCCAGCTGCACCCCCACAGCAAAGCACCACCCACCTGGAATATTTCAAAGCCGTAGATGTCCAGCACCCCAATGCTGTACTCTTCATACGGCTTCTGCATGGCCCGGTTGATGGACTGCAGGGAGAGACGGGATGAGTCTCCTTCACTGGGGGACGGCTGCACGTGGCAGCAGGTGGAGAAGATCCTCTCCACACCACGGCCATCTTGATCAAGCCCACCAGGACCACCCACCTCCACGAGGAAGTCGAACACACGCGCGTAGAGCCCCTTGGCCAGGGCATCCCGGGTGTAAGCTGCCTGCTCCACGTTGAGGGTGACGGTGATGGACTCGGAGCGGCCGCCCCACCTGCTGTCCATCTTCCTGCTGGTGACCTTCTCATTGAGACGGTCCTGGTCGATCCCCAGAAGGTAGGCAGGGAAGGCCAGGGCTGGGCAGAGTGGGGATGGTCGTCAGGGTTTCCTTCTCCCTGTATGCCCCTGGCACCCTGCCTGCAGCTGCTGCTGGACCCCCCAGCCCTGTCCCGGTGCAATGGACAGCAGTGGTGAAGAGAACAGGGATGTGGGACGTGGTCCTCCCTCTGCTGAATCACAGCAAGCAACTCCTGGAATCCATCCCCTTGCTATTTAAGCTCTGGTTAATTGATGGTGCCATTTGCTCGCTGCCTCAGTTTCTCCATGTTCCCATCACTAGTTCGAACTATGGAACTACTGTGGCCAGCAGGACCAGGGCAGGGATCGTCCCCCGGGCACTGGGCACTGGGGGGGCTGCCCAACAGGTTTTCCATAAGTCCAAGCACCAATCGTTCCTCCGAGGACATCCCAGCCCCCATTGTCCCCGCAGCTCACCTTGCTCACTCCACGAAGGTGATTGCTGTCGACTCCTGCTTCCTTTCAGCAGCATTTACTTTCTGCAGACATCGCCACTGGTCCGATCATTTATGATCGTAGTCATCCTGCCTCACACGGGGTACCATTTGTGGTGATTGATTCACGGACTCCGTCTTGGTGCAGAAACGAAGACATTTATTGCTACTTCACACACGCCTTATATACCCCAGTGCCCCTAGTCTCTGTAACTTTCCACCAATACACAGGAGTCAATAAAACCCTTACAAGGTACAAATATTTACCTTGTCTAAAAACCTAGCTTCCCTTTATCATAGCTTAAGCCTTGCGTTTAATGTTCCCAGGGCTTACGCCCAACAGGTGCAATAATATTTTCTGTACTGGACCCGAAGGTCCAGGCCTCCACAACTCTCCATCATCCTTGAAAGGTCCTGGAGAAGTGGTGAGGTGCCTGAGTGTTGCTGTTGAGACGGACAAACGACATTAGACGCTGTGTATGCAGAAAAGCCCCAAAGGCACAAAAGGCAAAAAAGGCACTTTTATTGCTCTATACCACTACATTTATACCCATCCTCGCTCAAACTTATACATATGTGTCTTTGCTTAATTAGTCCAAAGTTGTTTTTCTCACTTATTATTGGTTGGTATTTACAGAATTTATCTTCTACCCGCGAGATAGCACATATGCTTTGCTTTGCAATTAGCGCTTCCTGAAACTTGCTTACAGTCCCCGTTTCTCTGTTTCTCCTTGTTCTCTCACGGGAACACTGTAATCATTTCAAGGTCAGAGTACTGCTTGAAACCCTTGGTCCCACCAAGTTCCCCCACACCTGAGGGCTCGAGGAAAGTCAATGTCACTCCAGTCTTCAAAAAAGGCAAGGAGGACTCAGGAAATTACAGACCAGTCAACCTCACCTCCATCCCTGGAAAGATGATGGGACAGCTTGTTCTGGGAGTCATCTCAAAGCATGTGGAGGAAAAGAGCGTTATCAGAAGTAGTCAGCATGGATTCACTGAAGGGATATCATGCCTGACTAATCTGATATCCTTCTATGATGGATGGATAGATAGATAGATGAGGGGAAGGGCAGTGGATGTCATCTACCTTGACTTCAGCAAGGCTTTCAACACTGTCTCCCACAGGATCCTCATAGGCAAGCTCAGGAAGTTTGGGTTAGATGGACAGTGGGGTGGATTGAAAACTAGCTGAAAAACAGAGCTCAGGGGGTTGTGATCAGTGGCAGAGAGTCTAGTTGGAGGCACGTAACAAGTCATGTTCCCCAGGAGCCAGTACTGGGTCCGGTCCTGTTCAATATGTTCATCAATGACCTGGATGAAGGGATAGTGTACCCTCAGCAAGTTTGCTAATGACAAACCTGGGAGGAGTGTCTGACACACCAGAAGGCTGTACTGTCATTCAGCAAGATCTGGACAGGCTGGAGAGCTGGCCTGAGAGAAAATTTATGAAAATCAACAAGGGAAAGTATAGGGTACTGCACTTAGGGAGGAATAACCCCACGTATCATATCAGTACAGGTTAGGGGCTGACTTGCTGGAAAGCAGCTCTGTGGAAAAAGACCTGGGAGTCCTGGTGGACAACAGGATGACCATGAGCCAGTAATGTGATCTTGTGGCCAAGAAGGCCAATGGCACCCTGGGGTGCATTAAGAAGAGTATGGCAAACAGATCGTGAGAGGTTATCCTCCCCCTCTACTCTTCCCTGGTGAGGCCACATCTGGAGTACTGTGTCCAGTTCTGGTCTCCCTGGTTCAAGAAAGAGAGGGAACTGCTGGAGAGGGTACAGCAAAGGGCTATGACGATGATTAGGGGACTAGAACATCTTTCTTATGAGGAAAGGCTGAGGGACTTGGGTCTTTTTAGTCTGAAGAAGAGCAGACTGAGGGGGGATCTTATGAATGCTTATACATACTTAAAGGGTGGGTGTCAGGAATCCTCCAGTCTTTTTTCAGTGGTGCCCAGTGACAGGACAAGAGGTAATAGACACAAACTTGAACATAGGAAGTTCCATCTAAATATGAGGAGGAACTTCTTTACTTTGAGGGTGATGAAGCACTTGAACAGGCTGCCCAGAGAGGTGGTAGATCTCTGGAGACATTCAAAACCCACCTGGATGCTTTCCTGTGCAACCTTCTCTAGGTCAACCTGCCTTGGCAGGGGGGTTCGACTAGATGATCTCCAGATGTCCCTTCCAGCCCCTATCATTCTGTGATTCTGTGACCTTATTGTGCTCTATAACTACCTGAAAGGAGGTTGTAGAGATGTGGGGGTCAGTCTGTTCGACCAATTAACAAGTGATAGGAAAAGAGGAAAAGGCCTCAAGTTGCGCCAAGGGGAGTTTAGATTGGATATTAGGAAGAATTTCTTTACTGAATGAGTTATCAGGCATTGGAACTGCTTGCCAAGGGCAGCGGTGGAGTCCTCATCCCTGGAGGTATTTAAGTGTCATATAGACGTAGTACTTAGGGATATGGTTTACAACAATCATGATAATTTAAAGCTGGTAACCATAGACTGGAATGCTTCACTACTATTGTTTTAGTAGCACAATGAAACCACCCATTTCAAGGTTTTGCAATTAACTTGTCACATGCACATGTTATCACTTCCTAAATAGTAATATTACCAGATGGAGAAATTCAGCAGGGAATAGCAACAGGAACAATATTCTGAATATAATTCCTAATCTGAGCACCAGTGAGAAGTCCTTTATCATAATACATATCTAGTGCAGAATTTTAGAAACTTTTATGGAAAGCCGTTCCAGTCCTAGAACAGAAATGAAAGAATATATTTTAAAATAAACATATAAAATTCCTGAGCACTAAGATAATTACACGGATGTTTAAGTAATCCCCAAGGCCCTTAAAACTTTAATTAATACTCTAGGCTACAAAGACACCTATTGTCAAAGCTAATACCAGCCAGCTTTCTGCTTCTTTCCCAAGTTAGGATTGTGAATTATGTCAAGATCCCTTTGTAAATATGTAATGATGAATCAGCCAGAACTGAAAAAGATCATGCTTTTCCTACACTTAGCTTACATTCACTTTTGTGGAGATATTTGTCATCAACATTTGTCAGTGGGTAGCCTAGCAATATTTACTCTGGATGTTTAATGAACCACAGATTTAAGAATTTAAAATGGGTGGTAAACAAAGTTGATAGCTCAGAGAAATTAGATCCTTTCCTATCTATGCAAGGAGAACCCTAAAATGACATCACAACACCAGCATCATTTGTTAGTCGCAAATTACATCTGCCTAAAGCGTTAAGGTGACAGCCCAGACCACCAATCCTTATGCAACTGCAGTTGCAGAAACATGCAGTAAAATGAAGATTTTGCAAACAGTACCCTTATTAGCTACCATTTAAATGCAGCTACAACTGCAATTCTTTAAAATTTGCCTTCTAATTAAATAGACTACAAGCACTCAAGAGCAGTATCAGCCTCTTCAACCCTCTCCCCAGTGAAAATGGCTGTGTAAACCCAGGGGTTTGCTTTACTATGAAAAGTAAATAGGCTACTTAAAGCCACTGCTAACAGTGCCTGCCTGCACTGAACCAGACAGGGGACTACTGCACTGTTTCCAGCGCGAAGCAGTCTTTAGAAGAGTTGCTTATTCAGTTAATAACAAACATGGGCAAGGGAAAACTTCTTAACAGGTAGTTTTGTGTGGCCTTGTACCACTTCTTCTGCTCTCTAGACTGGTGGCTGCCCCATCCCTGGCACCATTGCAGGGGAGGTTGGCCGGGGCTCTGAGCACCCTGCTCTAGCTGCAGATGGGCCTGCTCCCTGCAGGGGGGTGGGACCAGGTGAGCCTGAAAGGTCCCTTCCAACCCAAAACCTCCTGTGATTCAGTGATTTCTGGTCTCAGTGTTTTGCTGTCTGCCTACAGTTGTACTCCTAAGGAAAAGGTCACACAGCTATGAGTGAAGACACGGTGAACTTCCCCATTCAGAAAATGCAGCACTTACAAACCATCAAGGACTGACAGGACTTTGCACACCTCCAGCCAGCCCGCTCCTTCCATCCACCCTGACTTGCCCTGTCCTGCTGGGTGGGAGCTGTGCTCAGCACGCCTCAGGGAGAAGGGCAGAGGACAATGGGTGCCCACCCTTACTGTGCCACAGAGAAATATCCCAGGAGCATCAACTCCCAGGCTCTCATTTTAACTATTAAATCCCAACAAATCCTTTATTTTCATTCCAAAGTTTAATGGGTTTCTGTACACGTTACCAAGAGAACCCAAACACATTTTTAACGTGCAAATGTTAAACAAAAAAACCTGTTTAAAACAGAAAATGGAGATAAGAGTATAAGTACCAAATTCCTGCCTGATAGAAATGGTTTAAATGACCAGGTTAAAAATACACCCAAGTTAGAGTAAATAAATCAACTGCATGGTAGTTGCTATAGTGATGCTGTTGGCAATCACAATAGTCTATAAACACAAACACAGAGCTCCTGTTTAAAACAACAATAAGTCTGAGATGGAGTTTGACCCAAGCCAGGAAACTCAGAACCTAGGCAATGCCAGTCGGTTGTTAAAACAGAACCAAACCTCTCTGGGCAATGCTGTCACTGCTGGGTTCCTGCCCTTCCCACACAGGGACACCGACAGCTTTGAGCACCTCCACAGAAGGACTTGCTGTCCTCCAGCAGCCCCCGGACACTGCCAGGGCAGGAACCGTAGTGTATCATTTGGGGAAGTCCCTCTGCAGAAGGGGACAAGTCCCAGGCAGGTGTAACCCATGGCCAAACACTGTTCTTCCCCTCACACCCCTCTGAGCAGCCCGTGGGGACAGCAAATACTGCAGCTGGGAAGCAGCAGCTGAGCGAGACCCCATCGATGTCAGCAGAGAAACCCCTATTTTCAGTGCATTTAGGATCAGATCCATAGCCAGAAATTTGGGAGAGTCAATCTTTGGCAAATCCCAACAGTCAACCTGCAGTTCTTGTCCCCACCCATCACTTCCCCACTGCTTTCCAATCTGGCTGCTCAAGCTGGATGTCAGCCCACCACACAGCACCTCCAGGACCACAGACTTTGCTTTTTTTTCCCATCTAATTAAACATAAACTTCCTGTAGCATCCTTATTTCTTCTTAAGCTAATCAAAGCTTCTCATTCATGAGTTAAGGAACCTCAGAACTCAATTACTTTCCAGTAGCATCAGTGACAGCAATATTTCACTGGGGCCCCACACAATTAGAGTTGATTCAGGCACCATATTAACATCTAATTAAAAAATACAGTCAAGGGCATAAGAGCAAAGCTCCATCACGACAGATACTTTGATTAAGCAGCATTTTGTTAAAAGACAAACACGCACCACTTTAATCTCTAACCCATGGCAGGCAGTTTATAGAGGACTCCAAGAATCCCACAATAAAGATGAAACTAGGAAGCATCTCAGGAGGGGAGTTCAGGGACTAAGTTCGTACCTCTGAGGATTAAGTTCCCATTCCACTGGGGTCAGAGGGTTTTGCAGCGTGCCTGAAGTTGTAGCAACAGCTGTAGACACGGCACGACCGACGTGCCAACCCTTTCCTCCCCTTCCACAGACACCAGCAGGACAAGCGCGTACGCTGATCTTTGCGGGAAGACAGTTCAGTTCTGCAAATGGTTATTTCCAACATACTGCTTGAGAACACAGTTTATGAATCTCTTCATCAAGAGGGACCACTGCATAAAAGTAGTAGAGCACCTCACCAGCATAGCATGCAACATGTGCTTTTTAGCTTTACTTACTGTCTGCTTTTGCTTCTTGTTCCATTTTCAAAGGCTAGGAGCAGAGCTGAAACCCTCCCAGCGGCCTCCTCTGGAATACCCTGTTTTCTGTGTCATCGACACATCATTCTGTGCTCACATCAACAAAACCCAGCCCCTGGGAACCAATCCCCTCTGACAAACAATGCAGATGTTGGGAATTAATGAACTGTTGTCAAAGCTGGACAAAGTAGAAGCTTGCCAGGAAGGAAAGCACCCAACAGCCCATGCAGACCATGCTGCCCTCCTGAAGGGAAGCCCCTCTAGAGAGGAAGATGCTCGGAGGTCACGGAGCTTGTACGTGGGATCAAATTACAGCTAGAGAGGTGTAAAGAAACTAGAAGTCAGTACCTGTCCCAATACCCACCTGCAGAGCTTCTCCATACAGCTCTCCCAGAGGACATGGGGTGAACACCGGGACAGAAAGGAAAACGAGTTCCCCTTTGCACAAAAGCAGAGCTAACTGGTGCTGACATTGCTGTCATCTTCCCTGAGCCATCCAGCATCGCTGAGCTCCTCCGCCTTCCAAGCCCTCGAGAACTTACAGCCACACAGCCCCATCGCCCAGCGTCGCGCGTTGTCGACCTCACAGCTCTGTACGTACGTGGTGCGGCCCCAGATCCAGCCCGGCACCTGGAGAACCCTTGACAAGGATCCTCATGACTGCACTGGCTTTTCTATTTTTGCATATGGTGTCAGAGGCCGAGACGTGCCAATACTGGAATTATTCTGGGTAGTATTTAAAAGAGCTCGGAAATATCACTGCTCAGGAGTGTTCACACCCTCAAATGCACCTGAATAGTGTGATACAAAGGCAAACAAAGCCGTGCCCAACAGCCTGTGGGATCATGATAATATTGTTCCTGAACTGTCCCTTTTCACTAGAAAAGAAAAAAAAAAAAACAAGCTACAAAAAGACCCAGAAACCACAGCAAAAGAATATCTGGATTGCCGTGGAATAGGGCAATGAGTTACATTTAACAGCTTTAAACAGTGTGATTTGGGGATTATCATTTGCAGTTAGGAATGTGGCATGGCTGTAGCTGTCTATGGACAGGCTGTGCTCTCTCCCAGCGCTCCTAACCGAGGAGAAGAGCAGGTGGTGCTGTTTCTGAAAGGCAGGTGAGCATCCCTTACAAAAGGTTACAGTAAATTTTAATGACTTGTTAGTGGTGGGAGAGAGTCAGGGGCCTAGAAAGCAAACAGCAGCTCCCGACTAAGGCCACAAGCAAACTGACAGGCACGTGTGCTAGTGCTGCTACCAGTAAGCAGGACCTCCATCAACGAAGACCAGCAGCAGAAAGGACTAGCATCCCGACTGACCTTCTGAAAGTGAATCCCCAGCTACTAACAAAAGCGCAAATCTTCCCTGAAGTGCTTTTGCCTAATGGAAAATGTGATGGATATGGAAAGGAAAGGGATCATGACAGGGCTGGGTCAGGGATGCTGGCAGTATCTCCTGCCCTTGAGGACAGGATAGAGCTGTGGGAACCTGCTGACAGAGACCAAACACACAAACCCTCCATGGGAACAAACCCATGGAGCCTCCTCAGCCCCCCACACTAGAACTCCCTTTTATTCAGTTTCAAAAAGGGCTGACTGACCTGAGCAGCCCCACCTTCCCCCAGCAACCTCGCTCTCCTATGCCCTTTGGAGAGAATGCTGAAGGTGCTGAGGGGCTGGAGCATCTCTGTGCTGGGGACAGGCTGAGAGCCCTGGGGCTGTTCAGCTGGAGAAGAGCTACTGCTTCTTAGGGCTTTTCTTTTCTCTTTTTTCTTTTTTACTTTTCTCTTTTCTCTTTTTTCTCTTTTCTCTTTTTTCTCTTTTCTCTTTTTTCTCTTTTCTCTTTTCTTTTTTTTTCTTTTTCTTTTCTTTTTTTCTTTTTTCTTTTTTCTCCAAAGAAAGAACACTACAGTGATGGTGCTAGTAATGTTGTTAGCTATGGGTTGTTAATTCAGCATTTCTTATAGAATAGCTAATGTGTTTTCATCAAAAATGCAGAGCTTTTTTTCCTACAAATAGCTAACCAGCAAGGTGCTGTCATCCTTTGCAATACCCCAGCTGAAGACTTACCCATTTTCCTTTAATAGTTGGAATTACATCCTATAGAAACATATGGATAGGAAGGGCTTTGGTTAGGAAGGGCAATGGCATCACATATCAGCAGGAAGAAATGGAATAAGGTGTATTTTATAACAATTAGAGGTTCATCATGTAATTTGACCAGATGTACATTGTTTATCTCAAGTGGAAGTGCAAATGATTACCTTGACAGTAGTTTGGCAGAGGAATATTTGCTGATTCACAAAACAACAGTGATGTTATTCAGTCTGAATGGTTCTGAGATATACATCAGTAATATATTCCAAGAATAGGCAGTTTAAAATAACTAAATGCAGAACCCAGTCTTAGAAGCAGACAGAGATGGGTAAGGCTGATAGGGTTTTAATCCTTGTATATATAAAAGGGAGAACATTTATTCTCCTTAGTGACCCCAAATTCTTTCAATAAGACTTCAGTATATACAGTTGCATTTCAAGAAGTGAAATGCCTGCTGATGGGGAGCATCAGTTAGTGCAGTGCAGGAGGACAGTGGTGACAACAGTGCCAAAATTTTTGCTGCAAGAGAGAAAACACAAGTGGAAGGAAGAAAAAATACTCCAAGACCACAGAACATAGGAGACTTTTTTTTTTTTTGTATAGTTTTGTAGCTTATAGCAGACTTTCCACTATGGGAAAACAACCAAGTATTTTTTCATCCTCAGGAGGATGTTATCACTGACATTTACTAGAATAGTCTTCTCCAGAGCGCCTTTCATTGTGATATGTTTAGTTCTTCAGTTGGAAGCTAGATCTGTAAATTAAACGGGATCCCAGAACAGACTTGATCTCCCGATGTGTGGCCATGGAGTCCCTGGTAGCGTTGGGGCTCACTGCAGGCATCAACCTGTATTGCATGGCAAGGTTTTGGTAGCAGAGGTTTGGAGGTGGTGGTGGTGGCTACAGGGATGGCTTCTGTGAAAAGCTGTGAGAAGCTTCTCCCTTGTCCAATAAGCCTATGCCAGACAGATCCAAGGCAGACCCGCTGCTGGCCGAGGCTGAGCCCATCAGTGACAGTGGTAGCACGTCTGTGATAACATATTTTAAAAGGGAAAAAATTTGCTGTGCAGCAGCAAGTGCATCTGGAGAGAGGAGTGAGAATATGCAAGAGAAACAACTCTGTAGATAATAATGTCAGTGAAGAAGGAGGGGGATGAGGTGGTCCACGCACTGGAGCAGAGGTTCCCCTGCAACCCATGGTAAAGACCACGATAAGTCAAGCTGTCCTCCTGAAGCCCATAAAAGTCTGTGGTCAGGCAGATATCCACCTGCTGTACATGGAAGACCCCATGCTGGAGCAGGTGGATGCCCGAAGGAGGCTGCAAACCTGTGAGAAGCCTGTGCTCAGAAGGCTCCTGGCAGGACCTGTGGTCCCATGGAGAGAGGAGCTCATGCTGGAGCAGGTTTGATGGCAGGACTTGTGACACTGCGGGGGACCCATGCTGGAGCAGTCTGTTCCTGAAGGAGAGAACCCTGTAGAAGGTACACGCACTGGAGCAGCTCATGAAGAATTGCACCCTGTGGGAAGGACTCACATTGGAGAAGTTCATGGAGGACTATCTCCTGTGGGAGGGACCCCACACTGGAGCAGAGGAAGAGTGTGAGGAGTCCTCTCCCTGAGGAGGAAGGAGCGGTAGAAATGACATGTGATGAACTGACCATAACCCCCATTTCCATTCCCCCTGTGCCACTCAGGGATAGGAGGCAGATAAAATGAGGAGTGAAGTTAATCCTGGGAAGAACGGACATGTGGGAGGAAGGTGCTTTTGGTATTTGGTTTGATTTATCATCCTCCTCTGATGTGTTTGGTAATAAATTAAACTAATTTCCCCAAGTCAAGTCTGTTTTGCTTATGACAGTGTAGTGGGTTCACCTTGGCAGGATGCCAGGTGCCCACAAAGCTGCTCTGTCACTAGCACCCCTTCTAGAGGATAAGGGGAAGAAAATAAGTTGGAAAAAACAATCCACATGGAGCAAGATAAAGGCAGTTTAATGAAAGCAAAGAAAAGGCCACACGTGGAATTGAAGGAAAACAAGATTTATTCTCTACTTCCCATCAGCAGGTGATGTCTGGCCCTTGTCCTAGGAAGCAGGGCTCCAGTATATGTAGTGGTTGCTCTGGAGGACAAGTGGATACCCCCCTCTTGCACCACTTCTGTCCTCCCTCAACCCCCTTCCTTTTCCCTAGCTTTTATTGTTAAGCTGACGTCATATGGTATGAAATATCCCTATGGTCAGTTTGGGTCAGCTGTCCCAGTTGTGTCCCCTCCCAAGATCTTGTCCATCCCATACCACAGTGTTTGTGTGTGGGGAATGTTGGAAAAAAACAGTCTTGGTGCTGTGTGAGCTCTGCTCAGCAGTAGCCACAACATGGGTGTGTTATCTGCACCTTTCTAGCTCCTTTTCTAGCTCCCAATACAAAGCACAGCACTGGGAGGGCTGCTATGGGGAAAATTAATTCCAGCTCAGTCAGACCCAACACAGACAGTAATTGGTGAATGATCTCTCCCTGTTCTTAACCCATGAGCTTCTTGTTGTATTTTCTCTCCCACGTCCAGCTGAGGTGGGGAGTGATAGAGTGACTGAGTGACTTTGGTGGGCACCTGGTATCCAGCCAGGGACAATCTAACACAAAGTCCCACTGGGTAGTATGGATGACTGTGCTGATGAGAAGACATTGGTCAGCCAATCTGTGTCACCTGGTGAGAGAGCATTTGCTTTTCAAGTCAAGTTGTAGCCAAATAGGAGCACCCAGAATGGAGCTGCCCTTCTCTGTGATGGAGGCTTGAGTTAATTTCCCTTCATCACTGATGACTGCCCGACCTGGACTCCTCTGTGCTGCCTCTTTGGATGCATTTGTCTCCCATCTATGGACTGGTGAGGCTTTACAGTGCCAGGGATTACCAGGCAGCACACAGCCTGCAGGATTTCTTGCGTTGCATCCTCATGTGCTATCACCCTGAAGAAAATATTACTTTTACTGCACTTTCTTATCTGTAAACAGGACTAAAGTCCTCACTAAGTGACAAGAGACCTCCCACTTCCCTCTGCTGTGTGAAGCTTAAAATATCAAGCTGGGGGTGGTACCTGAGCCAGGGCACATGGGAGGTCCCAGTTCTGCTGTCCTGCACTAAGCAGAGTGCCCCATGTTGCTGCTCTTGTACAGCATCTGCTCCATCCCCAGGGCTGGGGACTGCATTGCATTCACTTCCCTTCCCACAGCAGCAGTCTTCTGCTGCTGCTCACCTTAGAGCAAGCCTGAGGCTTTGTCCCTCCCTGGCTGACATGCACAGAGAGCACTGTTATGCTGTCCAGCCCAATTTTTATTGGAAAATCTAGTAAAACTACAGTGCTGAACCAAAGCAAATGCTGCTGAGCTGATGCCACTTTGGAGTACCCACACATAGCTCAAAGATGCCCAAGACTCTATATAAAATATTATATATTAATGTTCATTAATTATACTGATGAATATTAATGCATATTAATTATATTAATGTATATTAATCCAGGAAGTCTGTGGGACAAATCCCAGCATCTTCCACTATTGTGAAACGATTAATTGAGCAGAGAGTACCAATGAATAAGGAAGAGGCACCAGGCTACTTTAAAAATCATTAAACACATGGCCAGTAAGCTTTCCTGAAATATAATTTGCTGTAAAGTAAACTGTGTACTTGTTCATACCCAGAAATAGGTCAAATTGATGCCCTTACCAAGCTTTCCAAAGCATCTCATTGCACTGTACCACATCAGGTTTGTTTTTTTTCAACAGACACACCCCCCTCTTTCAGTCTTCAAGAGTCACTGCTGTCCTTTAATTAAAACGTGTTCTCCCAGCTCTGTCAACAAGAAATCCATCTTCCCACTGCCAGTTCTTGCCACTTAGGAGCCCTTTGCATCTCGAGGTGAAAAGGGTCAAATGGATACTGTGATCCCTGGGCCACAGGTGACCTTTTCATTTGCCAAGTGGACTTCTACACCAGGTCAGAAGGCGAGGACCACGCTTCAGAAAGGCTTTCCTGCTCTAAACCAGCAAGACTCAGCACCATGAGCCTCCCCAGCTGCCAGCACCTTTCTTCCTTGCATCTCCTCACTACCTCTACAGAAAACCAGAGGCCACGTGCCTGCAGAGAGGTTAATCCTTAAAGAGTTGCTTCGGTTCTGGCAATCCCCAACCCTACACAAACCTGTTAAGGGCTTGATGTTCATGCACCTTCCTCCAATGGTCGTCGAGGAACTAGCTGAGCAATAAAGACCTACCTTGGTATCATAAAGCACAGGCTACAGCCATGAAACATGGAATTTCAAGGCCTCCACGTATTTGGAGTAAAGGAGATAAGAGTGATGTCATCCCCAAGCTCCTGCCTCCAAAGTACAGTTGGAAAGCAAGCAAAATTCAGAAACCCATGCAGGCAAGTGTACACAAAAAAACCAGTCGAACGAGGTACCCGAAGCTGTGCTCTGCAAGCAATGGCAAGCCTGGGAGAAGGCTGAGGCAGCAAGACTCTCTGCTGACCCTGATTCAGCAAAGCACATCTCCATAGGCTTGCTTTCCGGCACCTTCTTCAACTTAGCACTTCCCAGAACCCAAGGTGACTGCCAGCAGCACATCCTTGCTGGGCAAATCATGACAAGCACTTGGATTTCACCGGGTCTAACCCGCGCAGCGTAGCTACGGCGAGGCTACAGAAGCAGCAGGGCAAAGGGAAGAGACTGATCTGAGTCTTACACTGGAAAAAAGGGAGGAAAAAAAACCCAAAACACAAAAACCCAAACAAACAGAAAAAAAACCTACACACACACAAAAAAAAAGAAGGCAGGGAAGAATATAATCAAAAGGATATTTTGACTTGAACAACACAAGACTTAAGTTGGGTGCAGCCTGTTATGAAAGGAATTGCTCTCCAGATGTTTGCAATCAAACATTTCTGAGAAAAGAGAGGAAAAACAACCCGTCGTCCTTCAATATTCAAATAGAAGGAAACAGATGGAAAGAAGAAACCACCTTCTCCCAGGAACCAGACTGAGCAAATTCCCATCATCTTCCTTGGCGTTGCTCGCTCACCCCTCCGACTGCCTTAAAATGTTCCATGCCCAGCGTGAGCTTTCACAAACAGGTCAAACCAACAGAAAGCAGCTTACAGCCCTTGTTGGCCTTGGCACCGGGGCTGTCCGAAACCCCGCTGCCAAGAGTGCTAAATATCCTGATTTGTGTTCCCATTGAATCGAGATAACATCTACGTCCAGAACACAATGTACCCTTCGGATTCACTACAGCTGTCAGGTTCATTTTGTGGTGATAGCCAATCCCCAGGCGAGGCATGTAGGACACCGAGCGAGTAAACGCCTGGCATTTTGGTTTGCTTTTTGAGCAGGCTGCTACACACAGTGTTCAGACCAGAACCCATCCAAAAAAGCCGGATTTTCCTTTGTTTTTTTAAAGATCCATTCCTTGCAGATGTATTTCTCTCACCCCCCAAGAAAAAAACAAAAACCAACTGTGAAGTTAGATGTGGTTTGAAGAGTGATAGCAGGGGAGGTGCAGCAGAGTTTGGGTGTTTCTGCAACATCTCAGACTGTCCTGACTCACCGCCCTGCCCTGCCTCAGGATGGGGAGAAGAACACTGACCTGTGAGATGAGGATACAGCACACTGGCAGTTGTGAGGAGCTACAACCAGAAAGAAATGGGAACTGCAGAAAAATTACCTCCTTGGGTGGGGGGGGGATATTAATTTCTGCAAGGTATCTCAAATAATCCACTTGGCTAAGTGGAAATCCCTCGTCGCCCCAAATCCCAACGACGCGAGACTCCGAGCTGAGTCAGATCAGGATTGCCTTTGCTAATAATTCCAAAGCATGAAGCGTGCAGAAACGCTTGTTTTAAGGGTCGGGCTGCCTCACACGGATGCCTGGGATGGCAATATTGCTTCTTGCTACGCTGGGGCTGCAAGCAGGACAGTTTATGAACCCACAGGGCTGGCTGAAGATCAAGGCGTGATGTGCTGCGAGCAAGCACCTCAGCAACCTCTGATGTTTCCATGGGACAAGGGCTCACTCCCACCAGCAAGAGCCACAGAATCATTTAGGTTGGTAAAGACCTTTTAAGGTCATCGAGTCCAACCATTAACCCCACTCTGCCAAGTCCACCACGAAACCACAGCCCCTGAGGGTCCCACTGAGATCCAGTGTCAACCACTGTTCGTTTCAAAACGGATTCAAGTTGCAAAAGGCATCAATTCTTTGGCAAAAAGACAGCATGTTAGATTTGAAACTCCTCCTCTCCTCCTCAGTCATTATTATTCTGCCATTAAGGGTGAGTTCATTTTTTTTTTTTTTTTAAACCATCTCAAAATCCACCACAGCACCTGGGAAGCCAGGATGACATCAGATTAATTCCTACCCATTGTCGCTGCTCTGGTTGCTCGTAGATTCCATTGTGATGCTTCCATTTGAATCAGCTCATCTGGAAGAGACGAAACAGATACTCAACATCTCTTCTACGAAAGAACAGCTCTTTGTACTCAGTAGATACCACCCAAGCTTTGCTTCGACAAAGACCAACCCAGCAACATCCTTCCACAGAGGAAAAGGGACAGGCAAATAAGCAGACGTGAAGAATCTTCAGTTTCCAGAGCAGCAAGGCATTACAGCATAACGACATCAGCAAACAAAAAGTGACATCTAAACGTTGATTTCCTTTGTTGACGTGCCCATGTGTGTCACGTGGGAAACCTCCCTGTTAAACTAACCCTCCCGCATCATTCTGCCCTGCGAAATGGAAAGGTCCCCCAACGCTCTCCCAGGGATCTTCTCAGAGCAGAGGGAATCCCTCCGTTCTCCCTAGCATCATCTTGCAACGACATACAGGACGAGGGTGTGAAATACTACACAGCAGGAGGGTTAGATGCATCCTCAAGAACCGTTTGCTTACCCAAGGCAGCAAATAATTTGATTTGTTTTTTTGCTCTTCACTAGGTTGACAGCTTTCTCCACAATCCTCAACACCGAGAGCCTGAGGCACAATCTCTGCACCAAACACAGGTCAAGAAACTGAGTTCTGGGGAAGCTTGTAAATGCTGGGAATGCTCCTGTAAACACTTCTGTTGGTTTCCAAGAGACCCTAGAAGCATAGAATCCTAGAATGGCTCGGGCTGGAAGGGACCTCTGAAGGTCATCTAGTCCAGCCCCCCTGCAGTAAGCAGGGACACCCTCAACTAGACCAGGCTGCTCAGAGCCTTGTCCAAGTAGTGAGGCGGGAGTTGGTCTGTTCTCCCTGGTGACAAGCGATAGAACAAGAGGAAATGGCCTGAAGTTGAACCAGAGGAGGTTCAGGCTGGATATTAGGAAGCATTTCTTCACAGAAAGGGCTGTCAGGCATTGGAATGGCCTGGCCAGGGAGATGGGGGAGTCACCATCCCTCAAGGCATTTAAGAGGCGGTTGGATGTTGTGCTTAGGGACATGGTTTAGTGTTTTTTGGTAGGGCTAGGAGTAAGGCTGGACTTGATGATCTTGAAGGTCTCTTCCAGCCGGAACTGTTCTATGATTCTATGATTCTATGATTCTATGATTCTATGATTCTATGATTCTATGATTCTATGATTCTAAAGCGGTTTCAGTGAGTATGGAATTTCCACAGTCATAGCCTCTTTTTATCTTAACCTTTATTCCACTAATATTTCTTTATTTAGTTCATCTATGCTTCTGTTCAATTTATAAAATTATGCCTTTTCACAGCCTTTTGAATCTCAGTCACGTGAGTAAGCCCAGCCTGCATTCATAAATATTACATTACTTAGGAGTTAATAGCGTTTTGTTCTTTGTTTACAAAAAAATCCAAGGCCACTGTTGTGTAGCATAGTGGCTAAGCCATTCAGTAGGTGTAGAATTCCACTGTTTCATAGTCAAGTCTTCAGTGAGTGCCTGTACAGCTCTGGGTGAGAAGAGTGGAGCAGCCATAAGGGTAGTTGGGAACCCTCCAGGTAATGTGGCCCTCATCAGCTGTTCACCTGTCCCGTGTGTGCCATGTGTGGATGTGTCTGATCTGGAGAGAGACTCTGGGTTTGACCTTACCAGGGAGACCCTCTGGGATGCTACAAAATTTCACAAGAGGTCAAGGCATTTCCAGTGCAAGCTAGTTCGTACCATGGTCTGAGAGGCCACTTTGTTAGGAGGTAGTTATATTCACAAAAATACTTTTTTTATTCCAAAATTACCTTATCAACTTATTTATGAACAACTGCCCTGTGCATTGTCTTAGTCTAGTATAATAACAAAATGTGGAAGTCATTGTGAGAACAAGCATATAAATGCAGTGTAAAATCCTATTGACTAGAAGCTAATTTGTGAAAAATTGAGAGTGATTGCACTTTTACAGAATTGTTCACTTAAGTAATTTAAATGAAAAGGAAAGTAAACTTTTATTTAGGTATATGAATGACTATTTTCTAGCCATATTTTTCAGAAATCTTCAGGTATGTTGGGGGAGGGCAATCAGAATGAGTCAGAAAATGGGGCAGAAAAGTCACACTTTAAATGTAAGATTTCAGACTGCAGTGAAACACCTATGAGCATAAGTTGAATCTGCACCTTGGGGATTCCAGCAATACTACACGTAACAGATAAAATAAGGTAATTATTGCCTTGAGTGCATTATAGGGCAATCTTTATGTTTTGACAAATTCTTGAATGCATGAAGCAGTACCACAGCTATAATATGCCACCCTCTAGGCTATGTTGTATTTGTCTTCAGTGATTTATCTCAAGCCTTTCCTTATTTGCTGGCTGTTAACCTAAAATACTTTTGAAAATTAACTAGGGCTTTATTTTGTCATAAATAAGAGCAGCCTGTGACCGTTATTGTTTTCTTGATTTATTTGTGCAATAAGCAAAGAGACAAAAATACATAGCAGCAATGGAGAGACAATTTGGGGAAATCAGTAGAAAAAAGATTTAGCAAGATCTACTGAAAGAATGTTTCAGTGCAGCAGACAGTCACCCACTGGGAATATTGATCCAATCTATGTAAATGTCTATTTTATCACCATTCTTATTTTACAGACAAGATTATCCTTTCTACAGTCTTGTCTGTTATAAGTACTTCTGGGATGAAGAAAATCTTAAAAAGCTCTAATGTAATGTAATTCTTTTCTTTCAGGGAATATGGAGCCATTGATGATGTAGATATTGATCTGCATATTGATGTTGGCTTTCTTGATGTAAGTAATCTAATCAGAGTATTACATAATGAACATCAATACCCATTTAATTTTGCTACACATCACTCTCTAGACAATCACTGAGACGTTCCTTTTTTCAGAGGCTTGATCTTCACAAGCGGCTGTCACATTACTGATTGCTACTCAGTGAAAAGTTTTCTTTTTCTTTTTATGATCACATTGTTAAAATGTTTTTTAGGCTTTTGTTTACTGCATATGTATTTCCTTTCAAACATGCTTTGTGAATGGTAAATATTTTACCTGATATAAATGATTTTTTTTGTTTGTTTGGGTTTTTTTTGCTGTCCTAGAGATTAGTTAGGTGAAAGCACTTCATAGAGTCCTGGAGGGAAGAAGACCTTGGCTGGAGCTTTCCTGTGTGCTTCTCAACATCTGCAGCTGATTAGGGAGAGGCTTGAGTGGCAAAAGAGACAGGACAGTGGTGCTGTCAACTGGCAGCATTCCTTCTTAACAGTTATGCTGTCATTAACTCCACACTTCCTCATCTCATCTGTGCAGTAACTTCCTGTCCTCTAGATGCAGAATGAAAATTAGCGCTTTTTAGGGGCATCATTACCTTTTGCATAGATATGTCATATTCTCAGGTCAGCACAGCACATAAGTTCTCAGGCTCTTCTAAAATTTAAGAAAATCTGATCATACATTGAATTATTTTAATCAGACTTAAGATGGAGCAAACCTTTCCTTTGCCCTATGTTATGGGACGGGTTTCCTTTCCATCTTTATTTGTTCCTTTGCTTCTCTACTTTGAAGCAGTATCTCTTGATAGATGGGAACAGCTTTGCCTGCACTGCAGATGTAGTGTTGTGTAGAAATCTGTGCTCAGTTTAAATGAGCATACTCAAGAACTGGAAGTAGTCTAGCACTGCTCTTAGGGGCATCGGAAGACAATATTTTCTCCTAAGCCTCAAGTTTAAAGTTGGAGTAGATATTCCATGACTGGGTAACTGGATGGATAGTGTTTATAACAACCCTAAGGTAGACTGACAAAATCCAACAGTTCCTCATGATGGCTAATGGTGTCTGTTGTTTTCTTTTTATCTTGAACTAGGAAGAGATTGCTGTGGCTTGGGATGTAATTCGCACAGAGCCTATAATAGTGAGATTACACTGTTCACTTACACAGTACTTAAATGGTCCAGGTTAGTCACCTGTGTATTCTTCATGTGCCTTGTATGGTGTCTCAGTCTGAGCCATGTACTAGGAGATAGATACTCATTCACTGCCAAATCTCAGACTCTGCATGTGCTTAAATCTACTGCTGAGATCAGTCCTACTGATTTGAAATTATTATTTGAAATATTTGCATGGCTTGGCCCTCAATAATGATGCGGGCATCTAGTTTAAACTTTCATAGGTTGAGTTTTGGAAGTTGTTTTCTTGATATCCTTTGAAATGCAGCTGCTTCCCCTAGGAACCAGGGGTTAAGGAATAAAGATCAACAGTTTCTAATGTGTGATTTCCTCATTTTGGAAATCAGGGATCATCTTTACAGATGCAGATATCACTGATAAGGTGTACATACACAGATCTGTGCAGCACATTAATCTTGGGAGGGGACATGGCTGGGACAGCTGACCAAAACTGACCAAAGGGATATTCCATACCATATGACATCAGATTAACAATAAAAGCTAGGAAAAGGGTGGGGACGGGGACGGATGGCATTGGCTTGTCCTCCAGAGCAACTGCTACGCATTTGGAGCTCTGCTTCCCAAAAAGAGACCAGACATCGCCTGTCGGAGACGGTGGGAGAAAAGCGGCACTCAATGTGAGCGATCAGGCAAATCTCAACTTTATTAAAGAAGCAGCAGGCTACAGGAGGTGACAACCGTCCTAGGAACCTGCCCAAATCCTGCCAGACCCCTTGCCACCCAGGGACAGGCCGCCTCAGGGCACATTTCAGTGTCACCCCACCTGTAACTTGTCTCCTCTCACACCAAACCGGGATCAGACTCCACACAACCTGGATTAGGTCAATGATATTGATTAGTAGGATTAAAAATTTCACATAAGGGTGGACAAGGACCTTGGGAGCATGCACAATAAATTCATCTACATCAATTTCTGGGAGAGAGAGGGGGATGTATTCACTCATTTTCTCCACAAGGTTGCTCTCCCAACACAGGAAGGCCACCGTTGCCAGCATGAAACACATTGTTACTATTTTTGCTAGGGTGCTCCTGAGTCCCTTCATCCTCCTGAGACAGAAGCTTCCCCAGCACATTGATGCTATCAGTATAGAAGTAAAACAAAGAGACAATGTTTCGATAAACATGTTAGCAAAACACAAGATAAGTACCCCCAGCAAACTCCATGGCCTGCACAGGAGCTTGCTACTAATATCTAAAGGAAGCAATAGAAAAGTGCTGCTCTTGCCCCACGTTGGGTGCCAAAAAGGAACTGTGGTGGGTTTACCCTGGCTGGGCATCAGGTGCCCGCCAAGCCCTTCTATCACTCCCCCCAACCTCCGTCAGCATGGCACGCAGGGAGAGAATGAGATGAAAAAAAAAGAACTGTGGGTTATGATAGACAAAGATGTTATTCTCTGTTTCCCATCTGCAGGCGATGTCGGGCCGAGTCCAGGAAGCAGGGCTCCAGAACACGTAGCAGTTGCTCGGAGGACAAAGGTGAATGCCCCCTCATCCTTCTCCTGCCCTCTCCCTTTATGGTTGAGCTGACGTCATATGGTATGCAATATCCTATCGGTCAGCTCAGGTTGGCTGTATCCCCTCCTTTATCTTGCCCCCCCCCTCGAGATGCCGTGAGAGCATTAGTAGTCATGACATGGGTGTGTTATCAACATCCTCCAGCTCCCAGTACTGCAGCATGAGGGCTGGATGGGGAAAAGCAGCTCAGCCAGACCCACTACAAACATTCTTAAAAGCTCAGTTCTTTTCTGTTTTGAATATCTGTCAATCAATCAAAAATGCTTGTTTGGTTGGTTGGTTGGTTGGTTTGGTTTGTTTGTGGTTTTTGTCTGGTTTTTGTGTGTGTGTGTGGTTGTTTTGGTTTTTTTTCTGAGGAGAAAAAGCACACAGGCACATCCCAAAGGCTAAAAAGCCATAAGACAAAGTGTCAAATATTTACTGTTTCAAATAATCCTGGAACTTCAAGGGTCTGGATTTCTACTTCCTAGCTATTTGAAATTGTTAATATGCTTCTTAGAGAAGCTCCTTGCATCAAGTTGCTATTTCATGTGAACTGTTCCAACTTCAGGAGGGCTGAATTACTTTCTAGAACTTAAGCAGGAGTCTGTCATAGGCAGACATCCCCCCCCTTGAATTCCAAATGCTAACAGGCAGTGGATAATTGGGTGTATGTGTTTATGTGTGTCAGGGGTTAACGTCTAAAATTGAGCCTCTGAACTCTGAAGCAGAAGCCTGCTACTTTCTTGCTCCAAATGGTATGGGATGGACTAAACAGAAGATTATAATGAAAGAAAGCACCGGTAGTTTTGTTGTCATGCAGACCACAAAAATAAACATGTCATCCAGAAAGAAAAGTGATTTTCATTCCGAGATGCAAAGAATTGGAGAGACAACCAGGTCTCTTGAACTCTGTTTGAAGAAAGTGGCCATTTTCTGAATTTCTATTTGCCTGGGTTTAAATTGTATATGTTGGCTTTTGGTTATGCCTTTCTCAGCTCAGGAGCCCCGTAGATCATCTTGCAGAAATGAAAAATGTGACTAATAGGACTGTCACAGGCAACACAGAACAAGCAACCACCCAAAGTAGATTTGGATTTAAGAACCAACAAGATTGCATTACATTCACCGAACCACAAATTCCTTCCCCAGCCTGGAGATCACTGTAGGTATGGGAAGGTCAGGCAGACAGCTGGGTTGGCTGGTTACTCAGCAGTGGCTCACAGGTACCAGCCTCCAGCATTACTGTCCAAGGTCCCTAGGCATCCCCTGGCATTCATCTTGATGCAGCTCTTTGAGCTCCAGGATCTTCACCCACTTCCAGGATCTTTCCTCCAGCCAGAGTCTTCATCTCCTTTCCAGGCATCCTTCTCCTTTCTGAGACCAATTCTTTTTGGGAACCAAATTTTTACAGCAGCAGCTCTTTTCTTTTTCAGAGCCACAAGCTGAGGGGTTTTGCAATTTAAATAGTCTGTGCAGAAACACAGCATGTTATCAGACGTTCTAATTGGTGGTTCCTGTCTCACATTTCTTTGTTAACTGAAGGATTCAGGACATGCCACTTCTGTGAGAAGTGAGAGGGCAGGAGGAGGATAGGATTTGTCCTCCGAGCAACCACTACGTGTTCTGGAGCCCTGCTTCCTGGACTTGGCCTGACATCGCCTGCGGATGGGAAGTAGAGAATAGCATCTTTGCCTATCATAACCCACAGTTCTTTTTTTTAATCTAATTCTCTCCCTGTGTGCCATGCTGATGGAGGTTGGGGGGAGTGATAGAAGGGCTTGGTGGGCACCTGGTGCCTGGCCAGGGTAAACCCACCACAATGTTTTACCTGAAGCCAGACGAATTGGTGAAATTGTTGTGGAACTGCACCATTTTTACAAAACATTTAAAAATAATGTCTGAAAGGATGGTAGATGTAATAATTTGTAACAATGTTGCCCAGACTTTTGAGAGGTTATAGATGTAGAATTAAAAATGTTTAACATTTCCCCCACTTTTTATTTTTAAGATTTTGTTGGTTTCTTTGTCAAAACCATCATTCTTTAGAACATCAGAAATTCCTGGTTTACAGTGGTGCTTTTTTCTTCTATTGTTTTTCAGACCATTAGTGTATTTGGGCTTAAAAGTTTTTGCCTGGCTTGGCAGTTTTTAAACTGTTTAGAAGCAATACTTTGAGCATGACTGCAGGTGATTGAAGCCAACTACCACTCCTCCAACTCATGCCACAACTCCAAGTATGCAGCAGATTTCCTGCATACCATCACCTTCTTTCTTGGGAAGGAGAGAGTTAAGGTATAAGTGTCACCTACAAGTCTTTTTTTTTCTTTTCTGATGACTGTAGGCCACACAGTTTCTCTGAAGTTTGTTTATATGAGCAAGGAATTTTCACTTTTAAGTAGCAATAATGGGGGGGGCGGGGAACTGGTTCTCTTCTATCTCTTGGCAACTGACTATAATAACAATTCTTAAGAAAGTTTGCAAAACACACAAGATCTGTAGGAGTCAAGTCAGTATAGAGTCATTCAGACAAGTGCACAAAGTGGAAGGACACCACTAGAGGATCCATCTACCACCACTAGAGGATCCATCTACCATTAGAGGATTTAATACAAAGGTATTGCTTAGGTGACAGCACAGTAGAAAACTTCATTAAGGAAAGAGGGTTTGGGTAAAGGTGGGAGGGGCAGTTTAGGAGTAGGTAACCTGTGAGCACAGGGAGTGGAAAACAATTGCAAAGAGGTGGGAACTACTTAAAACTGTTTTTTGTAACTAAATTCTAAAGACTGTTGAGGTGATTGGCTCCTCCACCATACTGAGGGCAACAAAACCAGTCCTCTTCCCTTTGTGGACACAGAGTAAAAGGGCATACCCTGACTTCTATTCATCTTTGTGGTGGGTTGACCCTGGCACGGCACCAGGTGCCCACCAAGCCCTTCTATTACTCCCCCCACCCCCGTCAGCACGCCTGGGTGACCCTGCTCTGGCAGGGGGGTTGGACTCGATGATCTCCAGAGGTCCCTTCCAACCCCTACCATGCTGTGTTTCTATGATTTTATGTGTACTGCAAAGGGTTTGGGTAATGCAATAGAGCTCTATCCCATAATGAGAAGACTGGTTCAAGGGGACTTACTCAAACAGAATTGTTATCAGGGATGAAAGTGGGCTGGTATTGAGCTGCTGACCTGTCACACTCAGTACACACAGACCAGCAGACTGAACTCAAATGTACCATTTAAATATGTCAAATTCATTTTGGAATTTATGGGGTATATAGAGGCACACGAGGCACTGGACTTTCTCTTCTATGGCTGAAAGTGCTGTACTGCCTTTTGTCCCCTGTTCTTTTCTAACCTCTGCCTTCATCTCCTTTATAGGTAGGATTTTTAGCCTGTGCTGCAAAACCTGCTACTTCTTTGAAGAAAACAATTTACTTTAGGATAAGTTTTGTAGGGAGAAACAATACTTTTTATTATAGTAACTTCACTTACATCCTTGGAGCACTGTTATTTGCAATTTACTTCGGAAATAGAAAAGTGGATTGCATACCATTCAGGGAACTGGGATCCTCACTGGCTCTGTCAACCAGGGCTCTGCACGTGGCACTTTCAACAGAAAGGGGTTTGAAGGAAATGTGATGCAAAAAAAAAAGTTACTGAAACATTTACTCAGATCAAAAGAATGCCCAAATGCACTCCTAAGTCACTGCTTCTTATAAACACAAAGTTGTAAATACACTTTAGAAGCTTGAATTAGCCACAGCACATCTTTTTCTCTTTTTTAACTCCTTAACTTTTACATTTTAATTTGGTTTATAAAACAAACAGTGGTGGGTTGGTGTTTGTATCGGGTTTTTGGTTGTTTTTTATTGAGCTAGTGCATGGAAGAACTTATGTTTTTGCAGTTATAAAAGATGTGTAATCATTAAGGCACTGCAACTCTAGGACATGGGAAATTTGTACTGATTACACAGTAGTGCTGTGGGCTTCCTTTTTTTATTCTGGATAAATATTTAAAAGCCCTAACACCCTTTTCCTCCAAACTTAGTCTGTTTACCTGCCATTTTTACTTGAGAAGAGACTACAACCTACCAAACGAAGGCAAAGTAAAACATGGACCAAGAGAGCAAGAAAACACAAAACCTACTCTGTTTACCATACCTGCATGCACTCAACAGGCAAGGGACAAATTATTTGCTGCAAATGCATCATTTTCTCCCCAAATACACAACTTCCTAGACAAAATCATGCAGAAAACCTTTACAAGCTCACAGACAAGCCAGCTTTGTACGCATGCTGGGGGGGGGCGGGTCTAAGGGATTTCCAGTTGTAATATTTAGTGCCTGCCACTGGTGTAGGCATTTAGTGGTACCACTTGAACTGGTTTAAGTAGTCACCACCCTCGCTGCCCTGAACTGGTTCCCAACTCCACACCTCTGCCACTGTCACCATGGCACACGTGACAGCGTGGCTCTGCAGCAGACTGGATCAACTGCTTCTGCCCAGGTTATAGTTCAGCAGGATCAGTTCTGCACAAGCACATAGTGAGGTTGGGATTTTTACTCAACATTGTGGAGTGACAGCTCTTGAAGCACATCCTGGGCACGTGAGGAACTAAGTAACTGGGAACAACCAGCACAGATTGACCACGGGTCAGTCATACCTGACCAACTCGATTGCTTCCTGTGCTAAAATGGTGAGGACACCGGGCAAAGGAGACCAATGGATGTAGTTTACCTTGACTTTAGCAAGGCTTTCAGCTCTGTCTGCAACAGTATTCTTGTATTCAAGTTGGGTAGTCTGGAGGGGTGGAAATCTAGGTAAGGAAACTGATAAAGAAATTGGTTGGATGGTTGGGCTCAGAGGGTGGTGGTTAATTGGTTGTACTCTACCTGGAGGCTAGTGAGAAGCAGAGCACCACAGGGGTCTGTCCTGGGACCTTCACATCTTTATCTACAACCTCAGGGCTGTGACATTGCATGCTTGTCAGATGTGCAGATGACAGCACCCTGAGAGGATATGCCCAAAGGCAGGGCTGCTATCCAGAGGGACCTGAGCAGGCTGGAGGAATGGGCCAACAGGAAACATGAAATTCAGTTAAGAACAGCATAGTCCTGCCCCTGGAAAGGAAGAATGGCATTGCAGGCTGGGGACAGACTGGTGGGAGAGTAGTTCTAAGGAAGAGGCCCTGGGCTCATGGCAGACAGCAAGTGGCACATTAACCCCATGATGGGGGTTAATTCCCTGCTGGAATGGCATCCTGAGTGCCATCGTTAGCAGCACGGCCTGTAGACTGAGAGAACTAATGATCCTGTTTTATGAACTAGTTGTTAGGCCAAATGTACATACTGCATCCAGGTTTGAGCCTCCAATACAAGAAATGCATCAATCAATCAGAGCGAGCTCAGCAGAAGGTCACTGAGATGATCAGGGCTGGAGCACTTGCCCTGTGAGGAGCTGATGAAGGACCAGGGCTGGTTTAGCCTTGAGAACCTACAAGAAGTTCCTCAGTAAGATGAAGCCAGAGGTGCTGAGTGGGAGGATGAAGGCAGTGGGCTTAACTTGAAACATGGGAGGTTCAAACTGAACAATAAAAACCCCACTTTCTTCCCCATGAGGACAGTGAGGCAGTGGCACCAGCTGCCCAGAGTGGTTGTACAGTCCCCAGCTTTAGAAACTTCCAAGGCCTGATGAGATAAATCCCCGAGCAGCCTGATGTGACCACACCACTGCTCCTGCCTCGAGCAGAGGTGCCTTCCAGCCCCAGGGAGGCCATGATTCACAGCACGGTCCAGGAATGCTTCAACTGCCTCTGCCACAGACCGAACATACCTGAAAGTGTGCTGTTTACCCCCAGGATGGAGAAGTGGGGACATATTATGTCAGGAAATGAAACACAATGCTTTCAGCCCTTAAAAACATGTGAAAAACGAATACTGTGACATCACACTCTATACATTAACAACTACTGGATAAGCAACATGCTACCAGAGTTGCTGTTTATCCCTCTGTCTCTGTTTTTGTTTATCCCTCTGTCTCTATTTTTGTTTACCCCTCTGTCTCTATTTTCATGTATTCATGTCTGTGAGTCCACAAAGATATCACAGCTTGAGAGGTTTGCCCCAAGCAAAAATGGCTCTGTACAGAGAGCACTGTTATTCCATATGATTACTGTATTGCACACATTTCTTAGCTGTCTCAACACTGCAGAGGGTTAAATCTTTAAGAAGGTCTTAGAGGAGCAGAACTGGTTACAAGAGTGTGGAGAGGTCAAGATTATGTAGCACTTATTATCAGAAATCAGACACATGCAAAAGCCTGGCTTGGATATATTAAGAAATAACTGGCCTGTCGTGCTTTTGTGCATTGTACTTCAAGAGATGGGACAAAATGCTGGATTGAACAGAAGAATAAAGATCAATATGTCTCAATTCTAGTGGACCCTCCCATGGGTCTTGAGCCATGGGGTACCAATGTGCCTTTCACATCGTTTTGTAAGGCAGGTGTACCTGGTCCTCACCTTTTCAGATGATGAAACAGATGCACTGAGGCTGAACAGCTTGCCAGGATTTCATATTAAATCTGTGACGGAATCTCAAAGAAAACCCACGTATCATAGAATCATAGAATAGTTTCAGCTGGAAGAGACCTTCAAGATCAAGTCCAACCTTACTCCCAGCCCTATCAAACCCACTAAACCCTGACCCTAAGCACAACATCTGCCCGGCTCTTAAACACCTCCAGGGATGGTGACTCCACCACCTCCCTGGGCAGCCCATTCTGTAGTGGGAGGTGTCCCTGCCCATGGCAGGGGGGTTGGAACTGGATGATCTTTAAGGTCCCTTCCAACCCTGACAACTCTATGATTCCACTAAGCACGTAGACTTTGGGTTTGCTGTCAGTAGAGCCTTCTGCAGGAAAAAAAAACCCAACTAACCCATGAGTGAAAACTTTAGTAAGTAAAATGTATCACTTGGTGGCCTGGGGGAATGTCCACAGGACAGGCCATGTCCAGGGTCACAGCTTTTGGATCTATAGGTTCCTTTGTAGGTCTGAACTGTGAAGTTTAAGGTGCTAGTCATGGCTGTTATAACCCAACGTTGCTCGGGCGGGATAAAGCCTCAACTTGTGCTGTTTGTTTTAGGTTCCTGTTACTCTGTATGACAATTGTCCAAAGGACAACCCTGCCTATTATTGTAACAAAAAGACAAGTTGTAAAAGCTGTGCCATGGATCAAAACTGTCAATGGGAGCCCAGGAACCAGGAGTGCATTGCTTTACCAGGTAGGGATTGCTTGTATTTGTGTCGTTAGAACCCCCCCCACGTTAACATGATGCAAAAGCTCTTTGTTTGTTTTGCTTATTTTTGGTTTGTTTGTTCTTTTTTTTAACCCCCAAGTCTCTAATCTTTTAGTGCTCAGCTGGGGTAAATCCTGTTCTTTCCTCAGCTCAACTTTGGTATGAAACTTTATTCCTCCTCAGTTCCGAAAGGCGGATGGAATATTTTTCAGTCCCAATTGACTGAAGAGGAGTATGATCATTTGTGTAATTATTAGGCTGTATTTCATCTCTCTCTTTCCATTTGATAAAAGCAGTGCTGTTGATATAATGGGCTTCCACGAGATATTAGATTTAATAATGCATGCCATTTAATTTTAGAAACTGGAATTGTGCAGAAGCCTAATGGCACATACTGGACGAATTAGGCAAATAGCACCTAAAATATATAAGGAAAATTGTCTTTATTAGAATGTTTCCAGAGGGAGCTCATAGGAGTTGATTATTAGTCCCTCTGTAGTAACATTGTTGGGTTTGGTTTTTTTCCCCAGTGACTGGGAGAGAAATAGAGAATCTTCAGTGATTAACATTTGCAGTTAATAAAATAGAGAGGAAAGGGGGGAAAAAAAACCAAACCCAAATAAATAGGACCTTTTAGTGGGCATGGAAAACCTTCCCCTAGTAACTCTAATAGGTCTGGACATGTCCAGGTCTGGCGTTTGCTAGTCTGGAAGAGTGACAAATTGAAGAGACTTCAGAGAAGAGCCATGAGAGAAAAAAAAACATCTTTTAATGAGATAAAGAAAGAGCTTAGTCTGTTTAATTTGTTGTAGAAAAGGGGGTGACCTGTTCATACGTGTAAAAAAGCCCATCTGAAAAAGTGACACTTGAGAGCTTTTCAATCTGTCGCGTGAATCTAAACCAAGATGCTGGAGCTCTGGACGTCAGCTCTGCAGAAATTCACACTGAAACTGTCCACCAGGTTTTATTTGTCAGGGGAATAATGAAGCATGAGCTATAAGGAGTTCTTTGGTAGTGGCTCAAGATGAAACAGATTAATCCCAGAAGCTCGGTGCTGTGGACGGAATGAGCACAGCAACCCTCTTCTGTCAAAAGACACCCTGGGGTTGGACTAGATGACCTTTAAAGGTCCCATCCAACCCAAACTGTTCTGTGATTCTACGAAACTTTCTGTGAATCTATGAAACCTTCTGTGGAGCTTTCTGTGGTGGGTCCCGTGGAGCTTTCAATGATGGGTTCCATGGAGCTTTCTGTGATGGTTCCATGAAACTTTTTCTATGGAACTTTTTCTATGGAACTTTCTGTGATTCTATCCTAACAACCATGGTTGAATAAGTGGCTTTAAGCCATCGGCAAAACACTCATTTGCTTTCTCTTGCCCTTTCTTCTACAATGACTTTACTATTCAACGTTGTAAGAAGTGCTTTGAGTACCTGCTGCAGGTAACTGAATGCTGACGTTGCACTTCAGCTCCCCCAAACAGCTTTTCTTTTTCCTCTGCTATTATTATAAGTAGGTATTTTTGAGCACATCAGTAAGTCCTGCTGGCTCGGGATGGGGCTGTAGTTCGATTTTGGTGGAAGGGCCCTTTCACCACATGGAACAGTGTCAAAGTCACTTTCATCTCTGGGTTTACTTCGTTTTCTTTTCCCTCCCCTCTAGAAAATATTTGTGGAACAAACTGGCATTTGGTTGGCAACTACTGCCTGAGAATTACCAGTGCCAAGGAGAACTACGACCATGCCAAACTCTCCTGCAGATCCAACGGGGCTTTGCTGGCTTCTCTCACGACCCAGAAAAAGGTGGAATTTGTTCTAAAGGAGCTACAGAAGATGCAGTCCTCGGTGAGTAGCTTCTCTTTTACCTCCCCGGAGTAATTAAGCTCTGCCTGGGGGCTGACTCCTTGCCATTGTGTGCTCTGTAGGGACCAGACACGCCTCTTAGCTGCCAAGTGCTCATTTTTCTTTGGAAATTCACCCTACCCCTCCGGGGGCTTTATTTTGAACTGAAATTGGAGAGAATGTAAATGGGAGAGATAAATAACAAACAGACCCAGTGCCTCTAAGGTATTGATTTCTCTAATGAAATCACACCCTGGTTTCTCTCGCGGGGCACACAACCCCGCAGCAAGAGCCTTCTCCTGACTTGGACATGATGCTTTAGAAATAAAGGTCCCTTTGGGGCACCAGAGGTGTTTAATGTAAAGCATTTCAAGCTTATTAATTCCCTTCAGAAAAGCTACCTGGTTTAAAAAATCAGGTTCTTAACTCTTCAGAGCTGCTTGGCTTGTTTGGGAGTTATTTATGTTCGATTTAGCGGCGGGTGCTTTGCTGTCGGAGCCTGGCGAGAAGTGAACTGGGATCCCTCCTTCTTTGTGCATCAATAAAATAAACACCTCTTTTATTTTTGTACTGCCCTCCCCTAGTCCCTGGCAGTAGCACGGAGGCATTCGGGGCGAGTTGTGGAGGTGGTGCTGAAGCCCCAACAAAGAACCGTCCCGTGCAGCTTTCCTCAAACCCTGGGTTTGAAAGCTTGAGGAGCTGCTGGGTCTTGAGGGGCATGACAGAATGACTGCTCTTGGATCCCAGAGGCCACCGTGGGGCAGGGCTGGAGATGGGGACGAGGTTTTCTGTAGGAAAAAGGAGACTGGAGGCAGTTGGATTGGCTGCTTTTCAGAGGAGGATGTATTCAAGAGAAATATTCCCCTGTTGAAACCAGAACGTTCCCTGCTTTGATTCCCTTTGTAATTCTCCAGTGGTGTTTCAAGAATTAGGGGGGTTTAGAGGGGATTCAATTTAGCCAAGAAAAGGTAAAGTGCAATTCCAGCAAGATTGTTAACTCTTTTGGAAAGAGGGGAAGCCAAACCCGGGATAGTGTAAAAGTCCATGGTTCAAACAGCTCTGGGTATTCCTTGATATCCCAGTGGTCAAGTGCAGAGTAAATTCCTCAAGACACATGGCAGCCCTTCCCTAATAGTGTTTGAACCCTTACAACGGGGAGAAAAAACTTAATTTACAGGGTTTTTCAGGTCTACACAGTGTCCTTAGAAAGTCAGCCTCAGAAATTAAAGAGTCTTTTTCATGGATATAATATCGAGTCCTTGTAAAATGGGAAAATACTGTTGCTAAAAAGCCAACCTGTGCCTGGTACTCGAAGTCCTGCCATTCAATGACAGGCTGGGCTGGGGGAGGTTGTACTTTGCAGTTACTCCTCCTTTAAGTAGAATCATAGAATTGTCAGGGTTGGAAGGGACCTTAAAGATCATCCAGTTCCAACTCCCCTGCCATGGGCAGGGACCTCTTCCCCTTTGGGGAGGGAGGGAGGTTAACAGAGAGCGTCTGTTATAGGTCTAAGGGGCTGCCCTGACCCTAAACCATGACAATAGGGAATCATCCAATAGCTTTCAAGTAGGAGTGTATTAATTAAATAAGTAGAGTGTTCATATGTTTGAATGGTTTAAATATGTTAGCTGGCTATAATCGGGTGTGCTATAATCGGGTGTGCTAGCTTTGCAAATTATTCCCTAGCACCCTTTTCTGTGCAGAACTGGAATAAAGCAAAAATCTCGACTCTATGTGTGTTTTGGCTCTTTGCACACCAGGTAAAGAACCCAGATTTGGGACAACAGTATCAGAGGTAGAATTTCCAGGTGTTCCTCCAGCTCCTTTCCCCTGTCCCTGAACTCTGCCCATGCTCTCCCCACTCCTCCTCTCAGACGTGGCTCACAGTTCATGGTGTGAATCTGCAGCTCACTATCCGCTTCAAAGGCATCGTGGTCCCGGTGCCAGCCACAGGGGGGAGGAAGGTCCTAACAACTCAAGGGGACCGGGATATAGAAGGAGGGGGAGCAAAAACGACCCCGGCAGCTCTTAAGCCCCTGCGCACAGATCACTGAGCTGCCACTACAGCCGCTGCGGCATCTCATGGGAACGCATCGTGCTGCTATGGAGATTCAAACATTCCATGACAACGCCATGGCTACCGGCACGCGGAATTTGCAACTTGGTGTAATTAGGCATGCGGTGCAGGGAGCTCTCACTGAGCACTGTTCGTGGTGGCAAAGAGGGAGAGACGTAAACTCGGATGTCTGCCAGCCCAACTGGATGTATATAACGTGCTTATCAGTGCTGTCTGCATAGGCAATCCTTTGGGTACATGCATATACCTTCAAAGAACCTGAACACGTTACAACACTAGAGCAGACCTGTGCATGTATATACATTTGATTAATTCCTGAAGTAGTCTTTGGATGAAGATGAGGAAGCAGCAAAGACTAACTGGCTCTCCATCTTTACAGAAAAATTCCATGGAACTCTGAAAAAGAAAACACAGAAATAGCTCCATCTTAGCAAAAGCTAAACATTGTCCTGCATATGTTGCAAAACTGATTCAGCACAAAAGAACCATTTCCCACACTGATGCAACGATCACCTCTTGCTCTGCAGCATCCAAACCTGCGACTGTGAAGCAGGTCTGAGATACACATACAGCAACCAGCTCAGAAGGCAGAGGACTAGGTGGAGCAGGCTGAGCTGCTCCTGGAATTTCTGCACTGAAGGCTTTCCCTTGGCCGCTTGCAAACCAGATCACAACCGATCACGTTCCACCCAGCGACAACTTCAGCAAGGTTATTTCCCTAAAAAAGTTTTCAGAGTCACTGATCCAATAAAGCGGGCTCAATGACAAACAGACCACGCACAACCCAACCTCCCATGTCACACTGAATTGACACTCCCCTAGCTCAGAAGGAGCAAGGCCGGCTCTACTCACGTGATCTGGACCCGTGGTAAGGTAACGTGCAGGGCGAGGGAGGGGAAACAAGCCTTACGTCTGCCGTTGGAGGTAGTGTGTAGTGTCATTTCCGGGGAAGCTGTAACGACCTCAAGCAACAGGAATATCCGGTTCAGGGTTGGGGAGGTTCAGTCGGTATTGTGTAGTCTATGGTGAGGATGGCGTTGTGGTCTTCCTCCTTTCAGGGTCTTGGTTCAGTTGAGGAGGATGAAGAACGGGAATTGACTCTCACATCTATCCAGCGCCTGTCGGAAACGCAGGTAACATCTCTTCTCGTATCGCTTGTCATGCCGTTTTCTTGTTCTGCTGAGTTTGTACTGGGCTCCGTTTGCTCCTTCCTTCCTCTTGTGGGGGGTGGTGGGGTGTCTTCAGCCGCATGTGCCAGTGGCGTGGGTTTCAGTTTCTGGACCGAACCTTAGGTGGAAGCGCGTGTGATTCCCACTGCTGGGGCGTTCTACGTTGCCAGTGCCTGCATCTGCAGGGTTCGTGCCTGGTTTCAGCTCTTCAGGTTCTCGGGAAAGGGCTGTTGACTATCAGTTTACAGAATCAATTTACAGAGAGCCGTATATGGTTTGGACTTATACACGTGTACTTTCTTTGTGCTGTGTGATTTAAAATATAAAATGAAACCATTAAAGAGGTGCAAAGACGTGAGTCTGAGAAGTGATAAAACTTTTTTTTTTTTCTTAATCACTGAGTCTGGTGCATTGTGAGTGGGAGTGTAAACGGACATGCCTAAGTGCATGCTTACTCAGGATGTATTTAGCTATCCTTGGATGTGTCAGAAAGGACTTGTGTAGTAATGCTCTAGGTGATGTTGGAATTTGTCTCCAGCTCACTGTCACAGACAAAACAGTATCAATTCAGGGAATTTTATTTCATTTATTTTATTGCAAACTGATACAAACCCAATTACTGATTTGGGTATTGAGGGGAAAAAAACCCCCACAATTAAACAAGCAGGGAAACACATTTTCTTCCCCTTTCCCCAGATTCAACTTCAATTAAATGCCTCCCTGCTTCTTAGACTCAACTTCCCTTGTTTTTACTGGGTTATGATCTGGTGACAGGTGACACAAGGGAGGTTGAGGTCATCTTTGCAGCTCCTTGCTGCTTACTGATTTTATTTCACCACTCCTTGCTTCTTACTCATTTTCCTCTGCTCTTGTTTGGGTTCCTCCATGGGTTGCAGGTCTTTTGAGAGTGTGCTTGCTTTGGCATGGCTTAACCACAGGACACAGTCCCTTCAGGGCATAGCTGATCTGATGTGAAGTAATTCCTTTCAAGATTGAATTTCCAGCTGGTACCTACATCATCTCTTTCCATTTCTCCTCCCACCAGCAGCTGCCACTCTTTCTTAAATATGTTTGAGCACTAGGCACCAGGTGTGCCAAGTTTTGGCATGCAATAGATTGTTTACATCATTTTCAGAGATGGCTGGAACCAGCTATGACTGGCACAAAGGAATACGTGGCCTTTTCCTGCACAGGTCACCCCTTCAGCCCCCTGCTACCGACCCCTTTTACTTTGTGCCCAATACATTCCACCCTTTACCTCTGTGAAACACATATTTAAGAACTGTTTGAACATGCATCCATTATAAACTACTTTCAACATCATCACACTACATACAGCAAATTACTGCTGCTTTCAGCATATTATCTTGGGTTGCTAAGGGAATGACAACTAGGTCTATCTGAATACATGCAACAACACTGGGGACAGTAAAGAGTGCTGCAGTTGGTCCCCTCTTGTGCAAATCACACTTTTTTCCTATCCCAAAAGTGCAAAGCTTTCCTGTTCCATCTGTCCATCTGCAGTGATTAAGAAAGTCAATCCTGAGGATGGCAGTGGCATCAGGTAGGGGGTACCAATCCTGTCTATTCAAACTGAGGCTCCCTTCCACTAGAGCTGGTTGTCTCTCTCCTCCAGGTCCATGAACAACTACACCATCACTGCTACACAATGAGGGCAATAAGGTGCACTCAGTGCCAGTATCCACTAGGGCACCGTAATGTTGAGGAAAAGGGGTGCTTGGCCACCCTACCTAGATAGTCCAATATCCCCTGCCAGGCCAGTGGCCCCTTGCTTCCATGCAGTTGTTCAAATCAGTTGTCAGAACAGTATGTGGTCCAGAGATGGAGGTAGGAGAAGGCAATGGTTTAACTGAGCTCTGGCCTCTCCCCTGTTCTTGCAATTCCTTAGCTTGCAGTGCTAGATCTCTAGAGGGCCTTCCATCCTGCTCTGTCATATTCTCTTCAGACATCTGTAAATCCTAGTGTGAATGATTGGGGGGGGGGGGGGGGGGGTGGGGAGGGGTTCTTTGGGGAGGGAGGGGGGCTAACAGAGAGCATCTGTTATAGGTCTAAGGGGCTGCCCTGACCCTAAACCGTGACAATGTGCTGCAAGGAGTTGCAGTGGTAATGGAGCAGAAAGGACATCATTGGTTATCTTTGAGCAGGATGGTGAAATACCAAGGAGTCCTGCTTGAACATGAGAATATAGCAATGAAAATATCCAGTGCCCTGAATCGGCATCATTAACATTAACATGAAAAAGAAAAAATGGCACATGATTGTTTAACAGGTATACTCCAGTCACTCAGATCTGAAGGATACTCCTTTAAAGGATCCTGACTGGAAGCTTTTTACTGATGGAAGCAGCTTCATAGTAAAGGGAGAACAGAAGTCTGGATATGTTGTCGTCACCCTATAAGGAGAGATAGAGGCAAGACCTGTAGATAGAGGCAAGGGACTGGTCACTTCGGAGGAATATAGGAACATTGTCAGGGTATGTAGGGATGCAACAAGGAAGGCCAAGCCCCTCTTGGAATTAAATCTGGCAAAGGAAGTAAAAGAGAACAAGAAGGGCTTCTTCAAATACATCAGTAGCAAAAGGAAGACTAGGGATAATGTGGGCCCACAGCTGAATGATGCAGGTGCCCTGGTGATGGGCAGAGTTACTGAATGCCTTCTTTGCTTCAGTCTTCACTGCTAAGACCAGCCCTCAGGAATCCCAGTCCTTGGAGGTAGGAGAGAAAGTCTGGAGGAAGGATTACTCTCCACTGGTCAGTGAGGATTGGGTTAGAGATCATTTAGGCAAACTGAACTCTCACAAACCCATGGGCCACGATCCACCCATGAGTGCTGAGGGAGCTGGCTGATGTTACTGCTAAACCACTCTCCATCATCTTTGAAAGATCATGGAGAGAACAGGAGAGGTGCCAGAGGACTGGAGGAAATCCAGTGTCACTCCAGTCTTCAAAAAGGGCAAGAAGGAAGACCGTGGAAATTACAGACCAGTCAGCCTCACCTCCATCCCTGGAAAAATGATGGAGTGTCTCATTTCTGATGTCATCTCTAAGCACATGGAAGAAAAGAGGGTTATCAGGAGTAGTCAGCATGGATTTACCAAGGGAAAATCATGCTTGACTAATCTGATAGCCTTCAGTGATGTTGTGACTAAATGGATAGATGCAGGGAGAGCAGTGGATGTAGTCTACCTTGACCTTAGCAAGACTTTTGACACAGTCTCCCATAAAATCCTCATAGGTAAGCTCAGGAAGTGTGGGTTAGAGGAGTAGACAGTGAGGTGGATTGAGAACTGGATGAAAAATAGAGCTCAGTGGGTTGTGATCAGTGATGCAGAGTGTAGTTGGAGACCTGTAGCTAGTGGTGTTCGCCAGGAGTCAGTACCAGGTCCAGTCTTGTTCAACATATTCATCAATGACATGGATGAAGGGATAGAGTGTACCCTCAGCATATTTGCTGATGATACAAAACTGGGAGGAGTGCCTGGTACATTGGAAGGCTGTGCTGCCATTCAGAGAGACCTGGACAGACTGGAGAGTTGGGTGGAGGGGAACCAAATGAAATTCAAGGACAAGTGTAGAATCCTGCACCTGGGGAGGAATAACCCCATGCACCAGTACAGGTTAGGGGTTGACCTGCTGGAAAGTAACTCCACAGAGAAGGACCTTGGAGTCCTGGTGGACAACAAGATAACCATGAGCCAGCAATGTGCCCTTGTGGCCAAGAAGGCCAATGGTATCCTGGGGTGCATTAAGAAAAGTGTGTCCAGCAGGCCAAGGGAGGTTCTTCTCCTCATGTACTCTGCCCTAGAGAGGCCACATCTGGAGTATTTTGTTCAGTTATGGGCTCCCCAGTTCAAAAGACACAGGGAACAGCTGGAGAGAGTCCAAATGAGGGCTATGAGGATGATTAGGGCACTGGAACATCTCTCTTCTGAGAAACCTGGGGCAGTTTAGTCTGGAGAAGAGAAGGCCGAGAGGGGATCTTTTAAATGTTTATAAATATCTGAGGGGTGGGTGTTAAGAGGCTGGGGCCAGTCTCTTTTCAGTGGTGCCCAGCGACAGAACAAGGGGCAACAGGTATAAACTAAAACACAGGAAGTTCCACCTCAACATCAGGCTAAGAGAACTGGGGCTGTTTAGTCTTGATAGGAGAAGACTGAGAGGGGACCTTATTAATGCCTAGAAATATCTGAGGGGTGGGTGTCAAGTGGAAGGGGCCAGTCTCTTTTCCATGGTGCCCAGTAATAATGGGTATAAGCTAAAACATAGGAAGTTCCACCTCAACATGAGGAGAAACTTCTTTACTGTGAGGGTGACGGAGCACTGGAACAGGCTGCCAAGGGAGGTTGCGGAGTCTCCTCTGGAGACTTTCAAAACCCACCTAGAAACTTGCCCTAGGTGATCCTGCTTTGGCGGGGGGGGGTTGGACGAGATGATCTCCAGAGGTCCCTTCTAACCCTTACTGTTCTGTGATTCTGTGATTCTGTGATTCTGTGACCACTGTCAGTTAACACATCTGCTCAAAAAGCTGAATTAATTGCTGTAACATGAGCCCTGGAATTATGAGAAGGAAAGTGTGATAATAGCTATATGAACTCAAAATATGCTTTTGGAGTAATACATGCTCATGGTGCAATTTGGAAAGGGAAAGGGTTATCTTCACAAGGGAATCCCATAAAATACAGAAAAGAGATTATGAAATTACTTGAGGCAGTTAACAAACATAAAGAAAAGCAGTGATACACTGCAAAGCACATCAGTCTGGACAAACTGATGTAATTAGAGGAAACAAAAAGGCAGATGAGGCTGAAAAAATAATTGCTGTATCAACAACTATAGCAGCTTTAATTCCAGAAAGAACTTTAAAAATCAACACCCCTAAATGTACAGAGAAAGAAGACAAGTTGGCTGAACTATTGAAATGTATAAAGACTGTTGAAGGATGGTGGGTAACCCCAACTGGACAATGTGTTTTAACTCTGCAAATAATGAAGGAATTAATGGAATGAACCCATAAAGGTACACACATGGGAACTGAAGCTCTAATTGAAGCAGTAAAGAGATATGCTGTGGGAATCATTATGATGCTGATTGTTATACAATGATGTGAGATTTGTGTAAAAAATAATCCTAAAATCCAAAGGCAACCCCCTCCCAGAGAGGTAAAAACAGTTTAACACCTGGGGAATACTGGAAAATTGAATTTTCTGAATTACCTAAATGTAATGGATATAGAAATTTGTTGGTAATTGTTGATAATTTTTCAGGATGGCCTGAAGCTTTCCAATGTTGCACCAATAAGGCAAGAGAAGTGGCAAAAATTTTGTTAAAAGAAAGTATACTGAGGTTTGGGGTACTAGAAGGGTTCTCTTCAGGTACGGGACCTCATTGCAGAAATAGCTCAGGGTTTTATTTTGTGGGGGTTTTTTTTACAAATTAGGTGGCATTTACATACTCCATGGAGACCACAATCTAATGGAAAAGTAGAAAGCCTGAATCAGACAATAGAGAGGCAGGTTGGAAAATTGTGTTGGGAAATCCAGATGAAGTAGATAGAGGTTTTATCCTTAGCATTACTGAGAATTAAAATAGCCACTGGGGTTAGAGAAGGAGTTAGCCCACTTGAAATTTTGTATGGGAAACCTTACACTGCAAATTTGACAGGGAGAGAAACCCAAATACGTCTTAAGGGGAACCAGATTTTGTGTGATTATCTCTTGTCCATGGCAAGAGTTCTCGCTTCTCTCCTGTCCTGGTTTGAGTGAGAACAGAACTAATTCTGTTCAGTGATTTTACTTTTCAGCTCAGTTCTTCTAACTAACTGTCCTTCCTTCCTTCCTTCCTTCCTTCCTTCCTTCCTTCCTTCCTTCCTTCCTTCCTTCCTTCCTTCCTTCCCTTATTATGTGCATTTATTTACCTCTTAATATAAATCATTGTTTTCAGAGCTATTGTATCTTTAATCAAAGGATAAATGCATTACATGTAACCAGCAATAGAATTTAGACAGATTCTAAAACATGAAACAACTTACAGAGTGCTTTGGGAAGCATTACAAATGTAATTTAGGTTAATCCAGAATAATTCTGTAAATGCATACAGGCACAGCCTTCTCAGAAGGAATTACAAGGCTTGACTTATGTGACATTCCAGGACAAGTCCAGGTCTTTTGATGCAATTGTGAGTCTCCTGGCTCCTCATTTACTCATGCTTGCAACTGTTACTGACCTTACAGTCCTTTGGGCACAGAAAATCAAGGACTATTAAGGATCTATCTTGCATTTATTTATCATTTACCTATCTATTCTTGTTGATCATTTTAGGCTTAGATATAAATGCAGGAAATAATTTAGTTTTAGTCTACTGTACAAGTGTGTATTGACAAAAAATTTCACATCAACAAGTGGCAAAAATAATTTTTTGCATTCACTCTGGATAGGAACCAGGCTGCCAAAATCCCATCTAATTTGAGACAGAGACACCTTAATCAAAGCTGTGTGCATTTCTCCTAGACAGCAACCTAGAGTTGCTTTCAAACACTCCCTAGTCATGTAGGCATTTACCTACTTAGCCTGAAAGTCCTCTGGGGATCTAGCTTTAGCTCTTCAAACAAGCTCCAAAGTGCTTCCTTTAGGAGGATGAGCGCATATCTCCAGCCTATATTTCCATCATAAGCCAGGTTTAGGCAGACAGCCTGTGCAGCTCCTGGAAGAAGAGGTACTACTTGTGCTTTTGCACTAAATATTAGTGGGTAAAGCACTCATTAGCACCTTAAATTTTCCCCAGTCTACAATTTTTTCTCACTCTTCCACCTCTGAGAAAAAGCCGTCACCACAGCACTGTGGGATGTTGGAGTGGGAATGCTTCCTGAAGCTTCTTATGGAGCTAAGCCTGGGATCCATTGATGTGAGTCACAGGGCCAAGGTAAGGATAGACACAGGGAGTCTGATTCTAGCGTGGGTCTAGGCATGCCTAAAAGGCATGCAAGTCTGGACTTAATTCCCAAAGGTCTTATTTTCTGTAATCCATAATTCCTTTCTCCATTCAGTGTCAGATTTGAAGCAGAACAATGCTGCAGTAGAATCTGCTGGTGAAAAACACACGCATGTTCAGCCTCCCAAGTCTGAAGGGTTTGAACAACAAAATCTGATTGTACTGAAATACCACTTCAGGCATCTGAAATTCTTCATCGAACTCAGGCTTCACTTTTAAGCATGCTTGTGATTATTATAGTTCTTTAAATATGGATCGGCCACTGAGATCAACCTTGAGAGATGCACCATCCACGTGATACAGAGCACCAGAACTCGGTGCAGAGAGCTTTTTTCATCAAAAACTGGGTTGCACGTGGCTAGCGGGGTGACCTCCCCCACTGAGCCAGCAGCTCTTGCGAGAGAGGCAGAGCCGCAGCCTCAGCAGGGTATTTAAACACCTGAGAAGATCACAGGCTCCTGTGCACCCATCAAGGTTGAGAAAGTGGGTTGTGGTGAGTCATCTGGGTGTGTCTCGGGAGTCCAGCGTTTAGTCACTTGGGAAACTCCAGCTCTGGTTGCAACATGGCCACAACCTGTTGCCAAAAGAAATGTGGTGACCTGGACAGAGGTCCCACACAAACAGGTAGGTGTCCAGGCCCCTGGCTGCAGGAAGTGCTGGAGCCTTGCACTTGCAATGAATGACTACAGAGACAATACCTGTGTTCGGTACAAGCAGATAAATGACCTGCTCAGCCCTGTGGCAGACCTGAAAGAGGAGGTTGAAAGGCTGAGGACTATTAGGGAGTGTGAGAGGGTGTTGATCTGGTGGAGTCAGACTCAACCTTCCTGAAACAGTCCCAACAGCCACACAGAAATCAGGACACTGAGGGATCCCTATCCTCTTGCCATCTTGATGAACGGGATGACTTAGAAGGTAGGGAACATTGGAGACAAATTCCTGCCTGGTGTGGCAGGAGTGGCACTCCAATAGCCACTGAAACTCTCCAGGTGACCCTGCAAAATAGATTTGCTGCTCTGGGTGAACAAGACACCAACAAGAATGATGTTCTGCAAGGGTAACCAAACAACAGTTTGCCTAGTTTGCATGATTTCCAGAGGCTAAGACAGAGCAAGCCTAAGATCAAAACATCTGCAGTTAAGAAAAAAAGACAGATCCTTGTTGTGGACTCACTTCTCAGGGGTATAGAAGGTCCTATAGGCAGATCTGATCCACTCCATAGGGAAGTATGTTGCCTCCCTGGTTCCAGGGTTAAGGACATATTGAGAAAACTTTCTACCCTAGTCCATCTGACTACTGCCCATTAATAATTTTCCAAATAGGCAATGATGAAATCTCAACAAGAAATCTGAAAGCAATAAAGAAAGACTTCAGGGCCCCGCGACAAATGGTGAAGGGACCAAGAGCACAAGTATCTTTTTGCCTCTATCACACCATTAGCTATGTATGGTTGATGAGGACATGAACAGGAAGAGCCATCAGATTAATGCCTGGCTACATGACCGGTGTCATCAACAGGATTTTGGGTTCTTTGGTCATGAGCTACTTTACAAGACCCCAGACCTGCTGACTACAGATAGGAAATGCTTGTCTCAAAGGGGAAGAAGAATCCTGGGGCAAGAACTAGCAGGGCTGACTGAAAGGTCTTTAAACTAGATTTGAAGGAGATGGGGGCGGAACAGGGCTATACAGAGAGAATACCAATGCGCACAGCATGGGCAATAAACAGGGGAAACTGAAGGCTATACCAGCCAGTAAGTCACCTTCAGGGACTCTAGGTACTTCATCAGGGACCCAGCTCAAACCCAGGGTAGGAGCAGATCAGGTCCGGGAACACCTAGAGAACCTGAAGGTGCACAAGTCCATGGAACCTGATGGGATACATTCACAGGTCCTGAAGGAACTGGCAGCTGAAGTTGCTAGGCCACTAGCCATCATATTTGAGAAGTCTTGGCAATCTGGAGAAGTTCCCACAGATTGGAAAAGGGGAAACATAACCCCCATTTTTAAAAAGGGAAGCAAAGAAAAACCAGGGAACTAGAGACCAGTCAGCCTCACCTCCGTGCCAGGCAAAATCATGGAGCATATCCTCCTGGTGTCTGTACTACGGCACATGAAAAATAATGAGTGAACAGTGACAGCCACCATGGCTTCACTAGGGGCAAATCGTGCCTCACTAATTTGGTGGCCTTCTACAACAGAGTTACAACTCTGGTTGATATGGGAAGAGCAACTGACGTAATCTACCTGGACTTGTGCAAAGCATTTGACACTGTTCCACATGACATCCTTGTCTCTAAGATGGAGAGACATAGACTTGACAGATGGACCACCCAGTGGATAAGGAACTGACTAGAAGGTCACACTCAAAGAGTTGTGATCAATGGCTTGATGTCCAGGTGGAGACCAGTAACAAGTGGAGTTTCTTGGTGATCTGTTCTGGGTCCAGTGCTGTTCAACAACTTTGTCATCAACATGGACAATGGCGTCGAGTGCACCCTCAGCAAGTTTGCTGACGACACCAGGCTGTGTGGTGTGATGGACTCACTTGAGGGAAGGGATGCCATCCAGAGAGACCTTGACAGGCTTGAGAAATGGGCCAATGCAAACTGCATGAGGTTCAACAAGTCAAAGTGCAAGGTCCTGCATCTTTGTAGGAGCGGTGTTCCAGCCCTCTGATCTTCTTTGTGGCCCTGCTCTGGACCCGCTCCACGAGGCCCATTTCTTTCCTGTCATTAGGGCTCCAGAGCTGGATGCAGCACTCCAGGTGCGGTCTCACCAGAGCAGAGTAGAGTAGAGGGGCAGAATCACCTCCCTAAATCTGCTGGCCACACTTCTCTTGATGCAGCCCAGGACGCAATTGGCCTTCTGGGCTGCAAACGCACACTGTTGGCTCATGCCCAGCTTCTCATCCACCAACACCCCCAAGTCCTTTTCCACAGAGCTCCTTTCCAGCACCTCGTCTCCCAGCCTGGATTGATAGTGAGAGTTGTTCCCACCCAGGTGCAGGACCCTGCACTTAGTCTTTTTGAACCTCATGAGGTTCACCTGGGCCCACCTCTAGCTTATCCAGGTCCCTCTGGATGACATCCCGTCCCTCCAGCCTGTCAACAGCACCAGTCAGCTTGGTGTCATTTGCAAACTTGCTGATGGTGCACTCAATCCCACTGTCAATATCACTGATGAAAATATTAAACAGTACAGGTCCCAGTACAGACTCCTGAGGGACGCCACAGTAGTGTCCTGGAAAGACAGCCCAGGGACAAACAGTGGATGAATTGGCTGGTGTACTCAAACAATATGAAGGAATTCTTTCTTCCTCTTTACAGGCCTGTGTTTCAGCTGTGAAGGTACTGGCCCAGGAGGTCCAGCAACTCAAAGAGGATGTGCCCTACTCTCCACCTGTACAGGCCTGTGTCTCAGCTATTAGAAGTAGATGCTCCCCTGCTCAAGGGAGAGAATATGGAAGGTACCATGGGGTACCCTGTGGTTTTACCTACGTGACCATGGAGAGATATGAGGAAGTAGGATGGAAAACCTACTGTGATCTTAGCTGCACGAGTTGTGAGGGAAAATAATTATGAAAGGAGACCCAGAAGGTGATCAGCAAAACTCACTCACCCTTCAATAGTTCCATATGGCCAGTGTGAAAGTGTTATGGAGAATGGAGACTGACAGTGGACTACTGTGGCCTGAAAGAAGTCATGTCACTTCTGAGTGCTGCCGTGCCAGACATGCTGGCACTTCAATATGAGCTGGAGTTGAAGGCAGCGAAGTGGTACGCCACAGTTGATATCGCTAATGCATTTTTCTCAATTCCTTTGGTAGCATAGTGCAGGCCACAATTTTCTTTCACTTGGAAGGGCATCCAGTACACCTGGCAACACTGCCCCACCATTTGCCATGGATTGATTGAGACTGCACTAGAACAAGGTGAAGCTCCGGAACACATGCAATACAGAATCACAGAATGGTAGGGGTTGGAAGGGACCTCTGAAGATCATCGAGTCCAACCCCCCTGCCAGAGCAGGACAAAACTAGAGCAGATCACGCAAAAATGCACCCAGACAGGTCTTGAAAGTCTTCAGAGAAGGAGACTCCACAACCTCTCTGGGGAGTCTATTCCAGTGCTCTACTGGGGGCAGCACAACAGCAGAAGTTTTTGAGAAAGGGAAGAAAATAACTGAAATTGTTCTGAAGGCTGGTTTTGCAATAAAACAGAGTAAAGTCAAAGGGTCTGCATAGGAATAAAATGGCAAGATAGGCATCACCAAATTCCTGTTGATGTGATCAACAAGATAGCAGCTATGTCCCCGCCATCAGTAAAAAAGAAACACATGCTTTCCTGGGCGCTGTGGGTTTCTGGAGGATGCATATCCCAGACTACAGTCTGATTGTGAGTCCTCTCTACCAAGTGACCCAGAAGAAGGATGATTTTAAATGGGGCCCTTAGTAGCGAAAGTCATTTAAACAAATTCAACAGGAGATTGTGCATGCAGTAGCCCTTGGGCCAGACCAGGTAGGAGAAGCTATTAAAACTGTGCTCTACACTGCAGTTGGGAAGAATGGTCCTACCTGCTGCCTCTGGCAGAATGTACCTGAGGGAGACCCGAGGCCAACCTCTAGGGTTTTGGAGGCGGGGGTACAAAGGATCCGAGGCCAAATATACTCCAACTGAAAAAGAGATACTGGCAGCATAAGAAGGAGTTTGAGCTGCCTTGGGAGTGGTCGGTACTGAAGCACAGCTTCTGACACCCCAACTGCCAGTTCTGGGCTGGATGTTCAAAGGGAGGGTCTCTTCTACACACCATGTATACTGATGCTATGTGGACCAAGTGGATCGCACTGATAACACAATGGGCTTGAATAGGCAGCCCCAGCCACCCAGGAATCTTGGAAGTGATCAAAAACTGTCCAGAGGGCAAAGATTTTGGGATGTTACCGGAGAAGGAGGTAACATGCTGAGGAGGCCCCACCATATAGGAAACTACCAGATGATGAGATGCGATGTGCCCTATTCACTGATGGGTCCTGTCACATTGTGGGAAAACATTAACAGTGGAAAGCTGCTGTGTGAATTCCCACATGATGCGTCACCAAAGCTGCTGAAGGACAAGGTGAATTGAGTCAATTTGCAGAGGTGAAAGCCATCCAGCTGGCTTTAGACATTGCTGAGCACAAAAAGTGGCCAGTGTTCTGTCTTTAGCCCAACTCATGTATGACAGCAAATGCCCTGTGGGGGTGGTTACAGAAGTGGAAGCAGAGCAACTGGCAGCGCAGAGGTAAACCCATCTGGGCTGCTTAATTACAGCAAAACATTGCTGCTCGGGTAGAGAACCTGGTTGTGAAAGTATATCACGTAGATGCTCATGTACACAAGAGTTGGGCCACTGAAGAACATCAAAACAACCAGGAGGTGGATCAGGCTGCCAAGATTGGAGTGGCTCAGGTGGATTTGGACTGGCAACGTAAGGGTGAATTATAGCTCACTGTGCCCATGACACATCAGGTCATCAAGGAAGAGATGCAACATATAGATGGGCTCAAGAGTGAGGGGTAGACTTGACCATGGACACTATTACAGAGGTCATCCATGAATGTGAAACATGCTGCAAGCAAACTAAGAGGTTAAAGCCCCGTTGGTATGGAGGACGATGGTTGAAATATAAGCCTGACAGAATGATTATATCACAGTCCCACATACCCACCAAGGCAAGTACCACATGCTTACAATGCTGGAAGCAGCCACTGGATGGCTGGAAACGTATCCAGTGCCCCATGCCACCACCTGGAACACCTTCCTGGGCCTTGAAAAGCAGATCTTGTGGTAACATAGTACTCCAAAAGGAATTGTCAGACAATGGAACTCATTTCCAAAACAGCCTCATAGACACCTGGGCCAAGGAGCACAGCACTGAGTGGGTCTGTCACATACCCTATCACGCACCAGCTTCCAGGAAAATTTGATGGTACAATGTCCAATTAAAAACAACACTAAAAACCTTGGGAGGGGTGGGACCTTCAAACACTGGGACACACATTTAGCAAAAGCCACCTGGTTAGTTAACGCAAGAGGATCTGCCAATTTTGCTGGCCCTGCCCAGTGAACGCTGCTATGTACTGTAGAAGGAGGTAAAGTCCACGTAGTTCACATGAAGGATGTATTAGGGAAGATGGTCTGGGTTAGTCCTGTTTCAGGCAAAGGCAAACCCATCCACAGGATTGTTTTTCCTCAAGGACCTGGGTGCATGTCACGGTTTAGGGTCAGGGCAGCCCCTTAGACCTATAACAGAGGCTCTCTGTTAACCCCCCTCCCTCCCCAAAGGGAAGAAGAAAGGGAATAAGGGAGAGAAAGGGAATAAGAGACACTTAGAAAAGAAAACTAGAACAGCTTTAATGAAAAAGAAAATAATAATAATAAAAATGGAATATATACAAATATATACAAAACCAGTATCGAACCAAACCAACGGGGAAGAAAGAAGAGGAACGGGGAAGAAAGAAGAGGAACGGGGAAGAAAGAAGAGGAACGGGGAAGAAAGAAGAGGAACGGGGAAGAAAGAAGAGGAACGGGGAAGAAAGAAGAGGAACGGGGAAGAAAGAAGGAAGACGTATCAGGAAGAGGATGGAGAAGAGGAGCCGCGTTGGGACGTATCATGGGCATGAGATAAGCACGAACTTGGGTTGAGTCCAGGAAACGCTATGGTTTTATCTGTGGGACAGAAGGCCTGTTTTGGATGGAGCCCCAGAGTTACTTCAGGTGAAACAAAATGAATAAAATGACCTTTTTGAAGGGTTGATTGTGGGGCAAAGCTTATGAATATCATAGTATTTCTCTACTATACAACTACCCGTTTATTGTTGTTGTTCGTTCAAAGATCAGTAAAACTCCACCGGACATCCTGTCTCCTGCCTTCAGTTCCCCCCTTCTCTATGTACAGTGCAAATTCTTTCACCCTCCTGCTAAGACTCCATTATCCATTAATGTCTTTTAAAAATATTTTCCAGTTTCTACCTGGTGTTTAATTCTAGTGCATTTCCTGTCTTCATAATTAGCTAACTTTTTCTTCCAGCACCAAAGGGTACATTGAGTAATTTAACAGGTTAAAGCAACCAAAATAGCAAATCCTAGATACAAATGCAAAGAGTTGTGTCAACTAAGCTAAGTTTGGAAGCCAAGAAGTCAACTTTTCCCAAAGTTACCTGAATCCCCAGCTAGTATCTCTCCTTGACCTTAACTGCAGTGAAGGTCATCAGATCAGCAGCACCTGGTAAGGTCTATTCCAGTTTTCCCGAAGGGGGTCTCCTGAAAAATTCTTAACATATATCCAGTCCTCAGGGTTACAAGGATGAATGGGGGATTATCTAGTCCTCTTTCCGTGGTGTCTTATTACAATCTTGTTAATTCTGTCTGTTTGCTTAGGGCTATTATATATTGTGTCAAATACTGTTCTCCCACCTGGTTCAAGTCTTCTCCTTGATATGGCCTGTAGTAGGGTCTGCCATAGAGAATGTCAAAAGGACTTAACTTTCTTTGGCCTGTGTCTTGGTTCGTATTCTTAGCAGGGCCAAAGGTAGTGCCTGGCACCAGTACATGTTAGTTTCTTGACAAATTTTAGCAATTTGCTGTTTAATTAGATGATTCATTTTCTCTCCCTGTCCACTCGCTTGTGGCCTATTAGGAGTCTGTAAATACCAATCAATCCCTAATGCCTTACCAATATGTTATATGATTTCAGCAGTGAAATGTGTTCCCCAATCCGAGGACATCACAGAAGGTACCCCAAACTTTGCTATTATTTCATGTAGCAAGGCCTTTGAAACTGGCTTTATTTGGTCAACAAGGGAATGCTGCTGGCCACCCAGAAAAGGTATCCATTAGTACCTACAGGTAACTAAACCCCCTTTTTCTAGCGAGTTCTGAAAAATCAATCAATTTGCTCCTGTTCTCCGGGCACATTTCCTTTCCCTAGGACTCCAGTCTGGGGCTTCACAGTTGTCTGAGGGTTATTTTTCAAGTCTATTATACATAGCTTAGTTACCTGTCTGGTGATGGTGTACATGTTGCATCCTGCCCATTTCCGGCTCAAAACTGGACAGTGTCTGCCCCTCTGTGGGTCTTACTGTGTTCTTCCAAGATTAATCTGAATAGGGCATTAGATGATATTACTACTTGTTTATCCTGCAGTGTGGCAAGTCCCATGTTCCGGAACTGTTCCCCCCAAGTCTCGGATTAACCAGTTATCAGCTTTTGAGTATTTAATAGATTCTGTATCTCTTGCTATTACCCATACGTCACCTTTGTCAGGTACTAATGCTAACACACTGTTTTTCAGCATTTGTTCTGCTGCCTCGTTAGCCTCAGAGTCCGTTAGTTGATTCCCTTTTTCCCCCTGGGTGTTGCCTTTCTGGTGTCCCTTACAATACATAATAGCAACAGTGCCATGTTCTTGTACAGCTTGTAACAAGTTCCAAATCTCTTTCGCATGCTTGATATGTTCTCCTTGTGATAGCAGTATCCCCTTTCTTTCCAAATTGCTCCATGAGCGTGCACTACTCCAAAGGCATACTTAGAGTCAGTCCACACATTGACCCTCTTATTTTTCCCCAGTTCCAAGGCCCGAGTCAGAGCTGTAATTCCGGCCTTCTGTGCAGACGTCCCAGATGGAAGTGGCTTTGCCTCGGTTACTTTGTCAACAGTTGTTACCTCATATCCGGCTAGGCGACCCCCTTTTCAAATGAAGCTGCTTCCGTCTACATACCAATTTTCTGCTGCTTCCCAGGGCCTTTCTTTCAGGCCCGCTCAGCTGGAGTATACAGTCTCTGTGGTTTCCACGCAGTCGTGTGTGGGTGGTTCTAAAGCTTGGTTGTTAAGAAAGGAAGCTGGGTTCACAACATTAGTTACTTCAATTTTGATGTCATCGGATTCTATTACGATGGCTTGGTATTTCAAAAACCTTGAAGGAGAAAGCCAGTGGTTCCCTTTTTGTTCTAATACTGCACATGCTGCATGGGATACTAAAACAGTTATTCATTGTCCCAGGGTGAGTTTTTGTGCCTCCTGTAAGTTCAGAATCACAGCAGCCACCGCCCATAAGCATCCGGGCCATGAGGCACCACCAGTAAGGACGGTGGTGTGCCACGACTACCCTTTCAGGTAAAGACAGACGCTTTGTCCGTCTCCAGCTGTTTCCCTCATGGGATGACGGGACCAGGGATCAGGACTCTGCACTCGCTTCGCAGCCCTGCTGTGTCTCACACACACTCACTCCTATGTTACCCAACAGTGATGATAGCGATTTAAGTGTACAAAACAATGACAACAGCTTAACCGTGCAACAGAAATAACACAAACAGTTATAATAACATAAATCATATACAATCAAAGTCCGTATGCCAGCCCAATAGTTCAAAATATGGGTAAGTCTCACAGTCCGGACCTAAATACCAAGTATGCATCCAGAACCCAAATACCGGGTATGCTCGAGATATCAAATACCTGGCATACAGCACCTACATCTCCTACATATTACAGGCACCTTCCAGGACCAAGGGTATACCTCCCAGACCAGAACTGAATTTTCAAAGAATGCCTTACCAGGATGGTCCTTGTCTGCTCCCGCCCTGAGCGAGGTAAGTCAAAGAATCCCACTGGAAAATGCCAGGGGCACCCAGGGAGTCCTCTTTCTCTGAAGAAGGAAGAAACCCACAGTTTGGCCACAAAGTAAGCGATTGTCAAGCAGCTGAGAAGCACACAGCTTTGCGGACTCACATCTGTCTCCTCCCCAAACAGCTCCTCATCGTAGGTGATTAAAAGCAGCCCCTAGCAGAGAGAAGCTCCGTGAACTGCTGCTTGCTGGCCCCCTTCCCCGCATCCCCAGGACCGAGGGGGCTGCAGGAGCTCCCAGCTTTGGGCTCGGGCCGCCGGCCGAGTCTGCAGCCACTACCTCCAGGGCGGGCCCAGAGGTTTCCGGGGGGCCGCGGGCGAATCGGGGCTCCAGTGGAGGCACGGAGCAGTCCTCCGGCCTCGGCGCTCCCCTCACTTACTTCCTCCTCCACTTCCTCCTCCTCCTCCCCTCTCGCTGCGGGACAAACCCCTCCTCCCGCTCTGCAGTTTGCTCAAAAAGTTGTCACTTAAGGAAGGGGCAGAGACTCCTCAGGCCGCCCCGCCTCCGCGCCCGGAACCTCCCAGCGGCTCCGCCAGCTGCCGGGGAAGAAGGGAGAGAGGGAAGGAGCCAGCCGCCCCGCCCGGAAAGCGCACGGCTCTTGGCGTTGCCGCCGGGCCGAAGTTTCTTGCAGTGTTAATGGTCCCACTGAGGACCATTTCTGAGAGAACTTCCAAGGGCTGGTTAGAGCAGAACTCCGGAAGGAGAGATGAGAAGAAAACAAAAGGCATGTTAAGGTAGCACAGGTTCTGAGTACACCATGATGGGCAACCTGAAGCCAAAAGGGCAAGCCCTGACCCCCATCCCCTTGGGAGGCAGATCCTGTCCTTCACTCCTTACTCTGGGGTCTTCATGTGGGATCTGAATGTGGGACTATACAGTGTCAATGGCAGGACTATGGTCCAATCCCTCCTAGGATCTCAGGTGGGGAAGGGGAGGCCATGAGACCCTGGTGCTGGAAGGAGAAGGTGCTTCCTCACAGGCATCAGTGGCAGACACAACAGGCAGAGCTAAGGGCAGAAAGAGCTCATCTCTGATGGGACTTTCAGACTGTCCTAATCCCTCCCTCATCTCCACCACAGCGGGTACGGGACACAGTATTTTCCCACACCTGCCCCTCTTCCTCTGCAGGCTGTAGACATCCACCCTGCTTTCACCCCTTGCTCTCACCTGACCATCTTCCTTCCTTTACTGCCGTCTCTGCATCCTCCCTTGCTCTTCCTTCAGACACAAAGTCTGGGGCTGCTCCAGTCTCCCTGAAAGTGACTTGTTCCACTACAGCTCTGCCCTTCACCGCCCAGCACACAAACAGCCCAACCCTCTGTTTTCCTTTCTCCACAGACTTTTGCTTCACTTGGCCTGGAGACATCCCGAGGTCCCTTCCAGAATGAGTCATTGTGCATTTTCTTCCACCACAAGTCCTCCCTTGATGACAGCAGGGACTGCATGCAGTTTCTCAGCACCATGGCAATAGCAGAGCTAATGCTGGAGGGATCAGTTGTTGTACTTTTCTCCCACTGCAGCTCTTGACTCACTCAGAGGAGGTCTCCTCAGATCTGAGCTTAACCTTTGCTGTTCTGGTTCCTTCTTTTCACTCCCAAGTTCTTCTCTTTCCACATCCTCAGACATTCCTCTACAAACAGCCCAACTCTGCTCTTTATACACTGACCCTGCCTTTGGTGGCTTTGTCCCCTCAGATGGTGTTTCAGAGATGGTTGTTGTGCTGATGCCAACATTTGCCAGTACAAAACCAGGATCTCCTTTAATCAGCTGCCATGTCCTGCAGGTTCTTATGCTGCGATCTTGTGTTGGTGGCTCCCCACAGTCAGGGTGAGACATCTGCACCCAGCCAGTAACAGCTGGCAAAATGGAGCTGCAGCCCAGGGGCACTTGGAGAAACTCCGGGATTCTGCCAACAGAAAGCGGTGATGTTTCTCCAGGAGAAGTAGCCACTCCTGAACTGGGAGGAAGAACAACCCCTCTGGAAACCCCAGGGTAAGGAATCAGGCCAGGAAGGTGAGAGACCAACATGGCCGAGCCCAGACCTGCTGGTCAAAGTGCAGGGCAAGGAGGAAGGGCAGAGGCAGTGGCAGCAGGGACAGGTGTCCTGGGAAGAGGACAGGGACAGTGCCCGGCTGTGTCGGGGAGGGGTGAGGAAGGCCAAGGTGTGGCTGGAGCTGAACATGGCCATGGATGCAAAGAATGAGAAGCAGGGATTGGACAGGGACGTCAGCCAGAAAAGGGAGGTCAGGGAAGTGTGTCCCCCTGATGAGCAAAGCTGTCAAGAAGGAGACAAGGGACAAGGAGAAGGCTGAGGGACCCAACAACTTCTTTTCCTTGTTCCTCACTGGCAACCTCTCTCCTGATTGGATAGACAACGAGATGGGGACCATGGGAGCCAAGTGTAAGAGAAGATCATGTTTGTGACCACGTGAGGAGCCTGAATACACCTCAGTCTCTGGGACCTGCCGAGATGCATCCCAGAGTGCTGAGGGAACTGGCTGGTGTGGTTGCCAGGCCACTCTCCATGATATCTGAAAAGTCCTGGTGGTCAGGGGAAGTCCCTGGGGCTGGACAAAGGGAAACATTGGGCCTATTTCTAAAGAGAGTCAAAAGGAGGACCCTGGGAACTAGTGACCTGGCAGCCTCTCCTCTGTGCCTGGGAAGATACTGGAACAGGTCATCCCACAATCTCTGCTGAGGCACACGAGGACAGGGAGTCCTGCCTGACCAAACTAGTGGCCTTCTAATATGTAATGACTCTGTCAGTGGACAGGAGAAGAGCTACAGATGTCATCTGGACTTGTGTAAGGCCTTTGACATGGTCCTGTCCAACATCCTTCTGTCTAAACTGGAGACAGATGGAATTGATTGGTGGCCTGTTTGGTGGATGAGGAATTGAATGGATGGTGACATCCAGAGGGCAGTGGTCAGTGGCTCAATCTCAGGATGGAGATTCGTGATAAGTTGTGTCCCTCAGGGGTCCTTGCTGGGACCAGTGCTCTTTAATGTCTTCATCAATGGCATAGGCAGTGGGGTCAAGTGCACCCTCAGCAAGTTTGCAGATGAAACCAAACTGAGTTGTGTGGTTGACACTCCTGAAGACAAGAAATGTCATCCCGAGGGACCGGGAAATTATGAAATGTCATCCAGAGGAACCTGGACAAGCTTGAGATAAGTCTAGCATCTTCAGGGGTTTGTAGTGTCACAGCTCCATGGGTAGGAGATGGGGCAAGGAACTGGTTTGTACAGGGGTTTGTGATGTCACAGGTGGATGAGTAGTGAATGGGAAGGAGCAGTCCCTGACTTGTGCAGGGGTTTCTGATGCCACAGGTGGTTGACTAAGAGAGAAGGCAGAAGCAGAGACCTGGCTTAAAGTGTGTTTTGTGATGTCACAGGTGGGTAAGTAGGAGATGGGGCATGAGCAGGCCCCTGAATTCTTAAGGGAATTGGGATATCCCAGATGGTTGAGTAGGAGAGAAGGCAGGAGCAGGGTGCTGGCTATTCAGGGGGTTGTGATGTCTCAGATAGATGAGAAAAAACTACAGCAGGAGCAAGGACCTGGCTTGTGCAAGGTTCTGTGATGTCACAGGTGGATTGACAGGGCATGGGTCAAGAGGAGGTGTGTGGCTTGTTGAAGGGTTTGAGATGTCCCGACTCCATGAGTAGTAGTTGGGGCCAGGAACTGGATTTTGCAGGGCTTTGTGAAGTCCGAGATGGATTCCTAGTAGATGGAGCAGGAGGAGCCCACTGGCTGGTGCAGGGCTTTGTGATGTCACAGGTGGATGAGCAGGTGATCAGTGAGGATAATGGACCCAGCTTGTGCAGGGGGTTGTGATGTCAGAGACCAATGAGAAGGAGATGGTGAAGCAGCAGGGACCTGCCTTGTGCAATGTTCTGTGACATCACAGGTGGATTGATAGGACAATGGGTAAAAGGAGTGCCCTGTCTTGTGCAGGGGGTTGCGGTCTCATGGGTGGAAGAGTAGCAGATGGAAAGGAGCAGGCCCTGTCTTGTGTAGTGTTCGTGATGTCACAAGTGGTTCAGTAGGCGATGGGGTAGTGTCAAGGTTTAGGGTCAGGGTGGCCCTTAGACCTATAACAGATGGTGTCTATTTACCCCCTTCCTCCACCAAAGGGAAGAGAAAGGGAATAAGGGAGAGAGACTGAGCGATTAGAAAAGGAATCTAGAACAGCTTTAATGAAAATGAAATTAATAATTATAAAAATGGAATTTATACAAATATATACAAAACCAGTATGGAAGCCAACCCCCCTGATGGCAATTCCATCACCATCACCACTGATGCTGTGGAGCAGGCACCGGGGCAGTCCCAGACTGGGACCCGCAGCAGATGGGAGCTGTGTTCAGGAGCTGGATTCTGGTACCGGGTTCAGGAACACACAGACCAGATAGAAGGCAGAACGGACAGAGTCCTCCTTAAAATAATTAAAAAACCCCCAATAATTTAAAAAACCTAAATAATAGAATATAGCAACCATTTCTTCCACATTTTCTACAAACTATGATATTTTGCTACTAATATGCAGAGTCTTCTTAAAGGGAAAAAAAAAAGTATGATTAATAGCTGCCAATTTTGATTGGTAGCTTTATTAATCAATATAAATACAAAAATTACCGAAATATTGATGTAGAAATCCTGTATGTTTTCAACCTTCCTACGTTATGTCCTGCTCCTACTATGACAATTAACTTCACAGTGTATGTCCAAAGTAAAATGAACAGAAAACAGGGTTGGTTTTTTTCCATGGAACACAGCGCAAAGGGAAACTGCTACGCTACAGCAAATCTGATTCCAATTATTCCTTGTCTGGTAACATCTTCAATTCTTGCTTACGAATACTACTGATTTTATTGTGATTTATTATTATTATTACTATTCAGTACCATAAGTCACATTCATACTGATGTTGAAATAGCAGTGAGATACTTTGATACAAGCAAATTTATTTCAAACAACTTCCTTTAGCTAATAATCCATTCTTCCAACCCTAGCCACCTACCTAATGATTTGACTCCTCCAAGGAATTCCAGCCCCTGCCTACATCTGCTTCATCTCTAAATGTTATGGCTTTCCAGATCAACTTGGTAAAACATGCACCTTAATTTTTTTTATATATATTTTTTTTAGCCTGTTGGAATATCAAAGGTGCACGGCCATACTTTTTTTTTGGTCAGCTGATTAGATTTGAAAGATGTAGACTGGAAAAGAGAAAAATGGGGAAAATGAGAATGGTGATTACGCACTCTGCCGAAGGACCTGAATACCAAGAAAGGAGCAAGTGTGTTAATGAACAAGGAACAAAAGTGATTTTGATTAATGCAGTACTGAATAAAGTAAAATAGGTATTATAGGCACTCTCGCTTAGAGCCAACTCTGCAGTGTGAACAAAGGTTCCAGAAGTTCTATCTTATAACACCTGAATTTTAACCATAGCTTCTGGTAATAAATCACCAAAATACACGTTGTCACAGACACCTTAACAATTCCCCAGGTTTAAAACACCCCAAATACAATTCTTAATGTAACTCTGTCCTAAAAGGATATCACTGCTGGCAAAATGCCCTTCAAATTCTGCCCCGCTCCAACAAAGTGATCAATAAGGAGACAGATGCACCTCACATCACAACCTATCCAGAACCTCAGTGCTCCTGATTTTCTACACCCAGCAGTTCTTTGCTTGCAGCACTGGCGTTCATGTAGCAAACTGATAGAAGAGCTCCAGTGCTTGCTCTGCTAATTAGGACAACAGGTCTGAGATGCCAGTGGTGGTTTTTTTTCACTTGTTTTAAGAAACACCAGTACATCCTGACCAAGCCAAGTTCATGTGTCTGGCCAAACTGACACTAACTGCAATTGCCTTTGCAGCAAGCAAAGTGCTTGTCTTCTGAGGAGCTGATCCATACCCATCACGCTATCATCTTTTCCTCTGTGGCAATACCTAACAAGACCTATAGTTCTTCAAGGTTGCTGTCGACTATTTTTCGCTAGCAACTTGTTCAGGAGCATTATAACCGTTTATTTCTTTTCAGTTGGGTGGAATGAGCTCATGAGTGTCCAGGTCCACAAAAAAAACCTCACAACATTTAATGATTAAAAGAAACTAGACTTGGTTCTTTGTTATGCTACTAGTCATCAGTCTACCTTACCCTTTTAATTACTTGGTATTTCATCATCTATGCCTTTTAAAGAAGCTAAGTTAGGTATAGCACACAATTAAAGATGAGCTTCAGCATTCAGCTCTTTTCTGTCTGGAAATGTTATAAGACTCTTGTTGGCCAAACAAGAGTACAACTGTCCTCTGATGACAGAGGTAGTCATGAACTAAGAAATCACAGAATCGCTATGGTGGGAAAGGACCTTTAAGGTCATCAAGTCCAACCCTTACCTAACTCTACCAGGGCCACTACTACACCATATCCTTGAGCACCATATCTAGATGGCTTTTAAATAAATGCAGGGATGTCAATACGACCACCTCCCTGGGCAGCCTGTTCCAGCCTTTGATAACCCTTTCAGTAGGGAAGCTTTTCCTCCTGTCCAACCTAAACCTCCCCTGGTGCAACTTGGTGCCATTTGCTCACGTCCCGTCAGTTGTGACTTGTGAGAAGAGACCAACACCCACCTCTCTACCACCTCATTTCAGGGAGCTGTCAGGAGTGATGTCTCCCTTCAACCTTCTTTTCTTTAGACAAAACAACCCCACATTCCTCAGCCACTCCTCAGACTTGTTGTCCAGACCCTTCACCAGTTTTGTTGCCCTTCTCTGGCCCTGCTCCAGCACCTTGATGTCTTTCTTGTATAGAGGAGCCCAAAACTGAACCCACTACTCAAGGTGTGGCCTCACCCATGCCAAGTACAGAGGGACAATCACCTCCCTGGTCCTGCTGGCCACACCATTCCTCATCCAGGCTAGGATGCCGTTGGCCTTCTTGGTCACCTGGGCACACTGCTGGCTCATGTTCAGCTGCGTGTCCACCAGCATGCCCCATGCAAGTGTCATTAAAGGCGCAACCCACTCGGGAGTCTGCATTTGAGGAGCATTTCAGGAGACTGAAATTATTTTGGGAAAATTATCCTCATAGTGACTAAAGACTGAGTAGTGGCCCTAGATTAATGGTAACAAAATCGAAGCTGATGCTTTAAGCATTGAAAGGAGGTGTGCAAATATTAGATGATTATAAATCTGCTTAAGAAAGAGAAAGCCTGTCGTGGCCAGTTGCTGCAAGACATGACTCACCTATAGAATACAGCAGCTCAGCATTCCTCCTGAGTGCTATAGCCACCTCCTCAACAGGGGCGATGTATTTTTACTTGGGTTTTTTTGCTCAAGACACATAGAAAATCAAATTTAACACCCAATACAAACGCGACCGTGATTTTTCAGTAACGACTATTTCAGTTTGGGGATTTTTTGGAAATAAGAAACAGTTATTTCATAGACATGTATACTGCCCACACAAGCAAAATGCTTACAACAGAAACTGGAAAGACAATAAATACACACTGCAACGTACTGGAATACTGCTCTGCACAGCAGTTCTGCCTTTAAAAAAGGACTGAACAGTTCAGTGCATCACACAGACTTTCGGGATTTACTTTTCAGGTCAGGTTCTCTACTGCTTGTGTCATGGCAAGACCAGCACAAGTATAAGATAATGCTTGGAATACATGCATATTTTATAACAATGCAATTATATTCTGGACTTAATTTTGTTGCCCAGTGTTGTTATTTAACCTTGCAGGCAGCTGAACACCGCACAGCCATTTACTCACTCGTCTCTAGTGGGATGGGGGAGGGAAATGGGAAAAGAAAGGTAGAAGTTGTGGGTTGAGACAATGATTTAAAAGGACAGAAAAGGAGAAAATAATAATAATAATAATGATAAAAGAATATACAAAACAAGTGATGCATAATGCAATAGCTCAACACTTGCAGAATGATGCCCAGCCGGTCCCTGAGCAGTGGGTCACCACTCCCCAGCCAACTCTGTCTAGTTTTATTGGTCAGCATGACATCATATGATATGGAACATCATAGAATGGTAGGGGTTGGGAGGGACCTCTGGAGAGCATCGAGTCCAACCCAAACCCTTTGGCCAGTTTGGTACAGCTGTCCCAGCTCTGTTCCCCTCCCAGCCTCCTTGCTGGCAGGGCAGCATGAAGAATTTCTTCCCCAGGAGGGTGGTGAGACACTGGCACAGGTTGCCCAGAGAGGTGGTGGAAGCCCCATCCTTGGTGGTGAGAAAGGCAGGATTCTCACTGAATATTGTGAGAACCTGAGAAAAATCCCTCTGCTAGCAGCTTTTCAGCATCTGCAAGAAGATACTGTCTCTCCTGAAAAGCTTGATAATCTAAATAGGGTTAAGATCCTGATGCCTCTTTCCCCACTCTTCGAAATTGGAGCAGAAAGGCTGTGGTTTGCCAGAAGTCACAGAGAAAAACCTGCAGGAGAGCCAAGAACCAAGATTGAATTTCTTATCTCCCAAGTCAGTGCTCTAACCACAAGTCCAAATGTTATCTATCAAGGACATAAATGTTGTAAGGGGCCTCAGTCAGGAATTCAAGCAAGGATATCAACTTCTACAACTGCGAATGGCACATCCTGGAGGAGGCAAGTGTTTTATGGGGCCTCGGATAAGAACATAATCAAGGACATCGACTGTGGCTGGAATCCTGGAGGAGTTCATAGATTAGCAGATGCCAGTTAAGGGGTTCTACAAACAGAGAGATGGGCTAAAATACGACCTTATATGGAAGGAAGCCTCAAAGTTCATGGAAAGGACACTAAGATACACCTCTTCAACAACCACTAGGGACCACCAGGGACCACTGAAGATCCCCCAGGGAGTTCCCTCGGAGATCCAAGCTGCATGTGTAGTAACTATGTGTATAGGGTAATTAGTTCCTGGAAATAGAATTAATATGTCTAAGCTTTCTGGGCAAACTAATGCTTGGATGGATGTCAGATACGGCATGCACGCTGGGTGGAACAATCCCCTGTGCATCCAGTGCCACAATAAAGAAATGCCTGCTTGCTAATGCTAAATTGAGTGTTAGAGTTCTTCATTTACTGGAGTTTTGGTAACACAACGATCTTTTCTTGCTAATGTCTTGGCATCTGGATTATAAACCTAATTTGTGAATAATAAAACCAGTTAGTGATGATTGTCTGAACAGCACAAACCCAGTAATGCTGCAGATGTGCTAGGGAGTAGACTTGCAGACGAGAAGCTCAACTGCATTACAGTCAGGGGTGTAGGAATAAAGATGACAGAGGGCATGCACACTTCGAAATACATTTCCACTCGGGAAATTTACTGTGTGAGTGGGAACTTTAACTTAGCACTGGCCCCCTTTCCCACTGTTCCTAAGTGTTTTAGGGATGAGGGTCTAAAGACAACATGTGAATTCTGTGAGAATGTCAGTTGCCTAGGGGAGCTGCTCTGGAGTGGACCTGATCTGCAGCGGAGCGTCCGATCCCGGCGCACAGTGGCTTTTCCTGAGGCAGGGAAACGCCAGGGCCACAGAGAGACCCACCACGAGCCGGCAGCTCTCGCAGGAACCGCTGACAATGCCTGGGCATTGCCAGAGCAATTGCGGCCAACCCCACACCTATAAAAAAGTGGTCTGGGGAGCACTGTGACCAGAGTGTGATGAAGCAGTTTGTGTGGAAGTGCATGCAGGAAAGTGTAGTCACCCTAGCTCAAGAGGTGAGTTCAATTGGTCATCACCCTCTCAGAAGGAGCTTAGCTATGGTCTCCACCCAGCAGAAAGCTCTGTCCTCTGCACTCACCAGAATGGATGTGGCAACCCAAACAGAGCTCCCATGAAAACACACAGCCATCAGGTCTCAGGCTGCAGGGAGTACCAGAGTCTTTCAATGGTAATGGATGGCAGTGGCAAGAAGCAGCAGTGTGTGGTGTGACATGGTGGCAAAACTACACGAGGAAGTAGAAAAGTGAAGGAGCATCAGGGAGTCTGAGCAAGAGTTAGATTGGTGGAGCCAAGCTCTGCCCTCCCTCAGACAGAAACAGGAACAGCCACTGGAAAAAAACCCACAAGATCAAGGGGATCCTGTATCCTACCCCTGCCAGGCAGAAAGCAGTAGCTTAAAGAAAAGGAGTGAATGGAGGTAAGTCCATGTTTGGGGTTGCAGGCAAATCCCCTCCTTACTCACTTTGCACCGTCATGTTACTCTGTACAACAGGTGTGAGGCTCTGGATGTGGAAGGCCAGTCAATGGAGGATGTGGATGATGGTCCATCTACACTTGAGGTGTTGCCAAGGTCAGAAAGGCCTACTCCCTGTATCACGACCACCTCTATGAGGAAGAAAACATGGGTTATAGCTGTAGATGACTCCCTTCTGAGAGCAACAGAGGGTCCAATATGCTGGACAGATCCTCCTCGTAGGGAAGTCTGCTGTCTCCCTGAGGCCTGGGTTAAGGACATCACTAGGAAACTTCCTATCCTGGTACAGCCCTCAGACTATTACCCATTATTATTCTTCAATATGTGTGGTGGTGAAGCTGCAACATGTAATCCAAGGGTAATCAAAAGAAACTTCAGGGCCTTGGGACAATTGGTAAGGGAATCTGGGACACATTTTTTTTTCCTCTAGCCTTCCAGTTGTGGGCAGCGACATGGGAAGAAACATATGGACCCAATCTATTAATACATGGCTCCATGGCTGGTGTCACCACCAGAATTTTAGGGTTTTTCAATAATGGGATGGCCTACATGGCACCAGGCTTGCTGGCATCAGATGGGATTCACCTTTCTTAAAGGGGGTCTTTACTCAGGAGCTTGCAGGGCTTGGTGGCAGAGCTTTAAACTAGACTTGAAGGGGGAGGGAGATAATATCAGGCTTGACTGTGACAAGCTGTGAGATGGCACACCAAGGTTAGAGGGACAGGGTGCAAGCGAGGGCCCTCAGCCTGTTGCTCTGAGATGTGCTGGGTACTCTGCAGCACACTTGAAGTCTTATGGACATGACCCAGAGGCTCCTGAGGTAATAGGAGATAGTAAAGAAACACTAGGGAAATACCCCAAAGGAATTAAGGGGTGTTCCTCTAAGAAGGTGACACAGCCAACAGCCCAGCAGAAGTGCCTCTACAATGATGCATGCAGCATGGGCAACAAACAGAAGTTGGAAGCCATCATGCTGCTAGAAATCTATGACCTGGTTGCTATTACTGAAACTTGGTGGGACAAATCCCACGACTGAAATGCAGCTATCAATGGCTACAAGCTGTTCAGAAGGGACAGGTGAGGAAGGAGAAATCCCTTCCCTCAGTAATTTGTATTTCAGTGAGAAGAAATACAGAGTTTGTATCTATTGCAATGTATCCCTTGGAAAAACAGAATCATTAAACTTCCATTTAAACCAAAGAATCTTTCACATTATTTATCTGCTCATTATTTATGACAAGAGCACAATATTGCAATAATTAGAAGTGCAATAAAATTTTGCTTTTACTACCTATGTATGACATCTGTACACAGGGAAACTGTTAAGTCACTCAAGACCCAAGCACTATAAATGGTGCTCTATTATTAGTGGATAAAAACTGAAACAAATCTCCCAGCACTGGATGTCCTGGTTTGAGTTAAAACAGAACTAATTCTGTTCAGTGATTTTACGTTTTAGCTAGGTTTCTTCTAACTAACTGCACTTTCTGAAGTTAGCCACATATTTTCACAGACAGTGTCTGCTTCTAGCAGTGATAACACCCCATGTTTCGAGTTGCTACCAAGGATTGGTATGCAGACCAAGGCCACTGCTGGATCTTGTGTACCACATCGGGGGGTGCAGAAAGTGAAAGGCTGCATCTGCAGGGAGGAGTGGACAGGACAGGTGACCCTAAACTGACCAAAGAGGGATTCCAGCCCATAGATGGCATATTCAGGATAAAGCTGAGGGATCATGAGCGTCAAGCTCTCTTCTTCAATGGCCAGCATCAGAGGAGGACTCTGTTTTGCTTTCGATCCCCATCTGTGTGTTCCTGGATCCAGTTTCAGAATCCAGCTCCTGAATCTGGTTCCTGCCTGCTGCTGAGTCCAGCAGAAGCCCACATTCCTGGGAATATCTGGTCCAGTATTTCTTGAGAAATTAAATTCCATTTTTCAGTTTGGATTAGTTACAAAGTTAAAATCTGAATTAATTGATCTTCTAAAATTCTAACTTTCACTCCTGTGGTCTTAAATTCCATTTTAGCTTCCAATTGTTCAAGCAAATCCTGCCCTAACAAAGGTTTAGGTTAATTTGGCAAATATCATAATCGGTGTTTTCCAATTTGTTTTACCAATTTAATCCTGAGTGTATTATAAAAATATGCATTTTCTGGTTTGTCAGTAGCTCTCATTAAACTTACAAAATTCTTATCTACAGGTGTTAATTCTTAATTCAAAACCAGAAAAGAAGTTCCTGTATCGACTAGAAATTCTACTTCCTTTCTTGCTTTCCCTACCTTTATTTTAATCAGTGGATCCACTTGGGTAGATGCCCCAAGCCCCATCAATCTGCTTCTGCAGTCAGAGCCTGCCTGCGCTTTGGGAGTTTGTTTTTTCCAGTGTCCGCCCTTGTTACAATATGCATATTGCTTTACACCCAACATGCCTCTCCTTCCTCCTACAGATTTTCCTAGTCCTCCCTTTTCTTTGTTCTAAAGCTATAAGTCCCTTCTCCTGTTGCTGATCACGACTTCAACAAACCTTCCTGGCTGCCTCCTTTTGTTTTTCTGATTCCCTGTCCTCCCGGTCTCCTGGCTTACCGATGCAAGGTAAGTACGTAGTTCTTCTCTGTTCAGCATGCTCGGGTGCCTCAAGACATCCTGTTGTCCTGTTCCCAGAGATAACCACTATCTACAAGGTTATGAATTTCACAGTATGCCTGTACTATACAACTACCCATTCATTGTTGTTGCTTGTTCAAAGATTAGTAAAACTCCACCAGATATCCCGTCTCCTGCCTTCACCATGGAGAGTATGTAAATACCACCTAATTTGTAAAAATCTTGATGCCTCCTGAATTATCTCTGCGATGATATAAGGTCTCCTAACTGAAGAAAGCCCTTCTGGTACCCCAAACGTTGATATAATTTCTTTTAACAAAATCTTTATCACTTCTCTTGCCTTATTGGTGTGACATGGGAATGCTTCAGGAGTTGTTTTACATACAGACTATCAGTCTTGTACAAGGACTACAAGTTTAACTGAGCCTTTGTTCATATATCTGTCTCTGACCACCACCAAAATACAAAATCCTCTGATCCTATATCAATAGGATGAGAAGTAATGGCTTCAAACTGGAAGAAGGTAGATTTAGAGGGCAAATTAGGAAGAAATTCTTCACTGTGAGTGAGATGAGACACTGGAACAGGTTGCCCAGAGAAGTTGTGCATGCTCCATCATTGTATGTGTTAAAGACCAGGTTGGATGGGGCTTTGTGCAACCTGGTCTAGTGAGAGGTGTCCCTGACTATAGCAAGGGGATTGGAACTAGATGATCTTTAAGGTCCCTTCCAACCCAAACCATTCTATGGTTCTATGAAATGTCAATATCTATTAGAAGCGATATATTTTTCCTGTGTTTGTTGCTAGTCAAAGCTGTCTCTCTGTTCTAATATTGTATATAAATACTGTTTCTTCCCTTTTGAAACAAACCACCCTACTTACAGTCTGTTGGGTTTTCTTTTCCAAATCGAATTTGCAGCTTTTTGCAGTTTGAAAATATTTCTGCACTTTGAACAAAACTGCTTATTTTAAATTGTAGGTGCTGTGTAAAAGAGACATGCTTACCTTGAGTGAGAAACAAAAGGCAAATTCTGTGACTTGGTATATCCCTACTGTAGATGTAAAGGGTCAGAGTTCTTGGAAAGCCAACAGATCTGACCACCTGTGCATTCTGTTGCCATGGGGGAGTCTCCTTCTGGCACTGAGATGATGTTTTGCAACCACCGGTTTAGAGGGACTGTTGAAGTATTTCAGATGTGGGGTTGGATTCTGGGACTTACTGTCCCCCCAGCTAGATGGGGTAGATGAGTAGTCCATAAAATGTGTTGATTGGTTCTGAAGCTTATGTAGTCTCTGAGTCAGACTTTCACAGGTAAACTCTGGAGAACCTGTGGTGGCTTAGGCCACTACTGTTTCTGGTTGTTTTGCCTGTGTATTTGCCAGAAGTAAACATTGCTGCAACTGGGAGTCAGAAGGGAACATGTGCCTCGGTCTTCATTGTTCCAGAGCAGCCTGGTGTATTAGATTAAATAAAGATTTTGTTGGGTCTCCACTGGTGCTCTGGATTGTGAACTTTAACATGAGCATGGTTTTGCTTCTGCTTCCTCATCTTCATGAGCAGTAATAGCTTACAAAGGGATAGGACGGAAAATGGAATGGTGCTTACTGTAGCTACTTCACACATGGGAGTCAGTCCTTGGACAGACACAATTTGCTTTACCCTTTGAGTTGCACTTAATTAAAGTATAAACGTGAATTAAATGTTCATTTGTAAGACTGAAGAAGGGTATTTTATGCATGTGACTATAGATACCTATAAAAATTGGCAAGATACTATGCTGATATTACCACTGTAAACTTTTTTGAAGGAAGAATCTTGCACAGAGTTACTGCAGGAGGGTTCTGTGTTCTGATAGAGGTTCCCAAGTTTCTAACTCCTGGGTCAATTAGTTGCCAAATATTGTAGGGCTATTTTTGAATCCCTGGGATAACACTGTCCAAGTGAGTTGTGTTATCCTCCCTGTCTCAGGTTTCTCACATTCAAAAACAATTTTTTTTTTAAATTCTCTTCTGCTAATGTTAGACTGTTACTGGTTTAGTATTTTTAGCTCTCCCAGCTATCTCAGAAGCCCACATTCCTAGGAATATCTGGTCCAGTATTTCTTGAGAAATTAAATTCCATTTTTTTAGTATGGATTAGTGACGAACTTTAATTCTGAATTAATTTATCTCCTGAAATTTTAACTTCCACTCCTGTGGGTTTAAATTCAGTTTTAGCTTCCAATTGTTCAATCAGATCCTGCCATAACAAGAGGTTAGGTGAATTTGGCAAATACAAAATTCGTTGTTTTCCAATTTGTTTTCCCAATTTTAATATGAGTGGTTTCAAAAAATATGCTTTTTCTGGTTGGCCAGTAGCTCCCATAGCACTTAAAAAAATTCTTATCTACAGGTGTTACTTCTTGATTCAAAACAGAAAAGGGCTCCTGTATCAACTATAATTTCTACTTCCTTTCCTTTTTCCCCAGCTTTATTTTAACCAGTGGATCCACTTGGGTAGATGCCCCAGGCCCCATCAATCCGCTTCTGCAATCAGAGTCTGTCTGCGCTTTGGGCGTTCCAGTGTCCGTCCTCGTTAAAATATGCACACTGGTTTACACCCAACATGTCTCTCCTTCCTCCTACAGAGTTTCCTAGTCCTCCCTTTTCTTGTTCTAAAGCTATAAATCCCTTCTCCTGTTGCTGATCAGGGTTTCAACAAACCTTCCTGGCTGCCTTCTTTTGTTTTTCTAATTCCCTGTCCACCCTGTCTCCTGGCTCTCATCCTCCCCAATTTACTTTTATCTCTTAAAGGAGAAGAGCTCAGGGAGGCAGTCACTGTCCTTCCCGTGCCTGTGCTGGCCATGTCTCTTTCTCTCTCTCTCCTATCCTTTCCAAATGCTAACACAAAGATAGCTTGAAACTAGCCCCAAACTTATATCAATACATTAATAGTCTTTAAAGTTTCTCCGTTCTGTGATTGTTCAGAACTCATCAAAAAGAACACAAACCCAAAACACAACGATACAAACACACTCAAAACAGTAATACACAAAACAATACCCAGACACTACATTAGTTCAAAGGGGTCTTGTACCACTATATCATTTTCCTTTCTTGCAAATGTCTAAGGATTGCTCTCAAAAGAAAGCTGCTAGCCCAGATATCCCATGACCTGACTAAGCTAGTCCAGGATGCCCATTCGCAGCTCCAAAGGGTATAAGCAGGACACCTTGAGTTTATGCTACAGAAGAGGTTGCTCTTCAAAATTAAGCCTGGATTATTTCCACCGGGACGATTTCAAAAATTGCAAATGTCTGGGGATTGCTTCCAAATGAAAGCTGCGAGCCCCGACTTCTCATGACCTAACTAAGCTACTCCTGGATAAGCATTCACAGCTCCAAAGTCTATAGGCCTGTCACCTTGTGTTTAGGCTACAGAAGAGGTTGTTCTTCAAAAATAAGCCTGCATTTTTTCCACCTGGACAATTCCTAAAATCGGAAACGTCTAAAGATTGCTCCCAAAAGTAAGCTGCCAGACCCGACTTCTTATGCTGGCTCCAAACGACTCCTGGATGCCCATTCACAGGTCGAAAGTCTATGGGCCTGACACCTTGACTTTAAGCTACAGAAGAGGTTACTCTTCAAACTTAAGCCCAGATTATATCCACCGGGACTATTCAAATACTTGCAAACGTCTAAGGATTGCTCCCAAAAGAAAGCTGCTAGCCCTGAATTCTCATGACCTGACTAATCTACTCCTGGATGCCCATTCACAGCTACAAAGACTATGGGTTTGACACCTTGACTTTAGGATGCAGCAGAGGTTGCCCTTCAAAAATAAACCAGCACTTTTTCCACACGGTCGATTCCTAAAATCTGAAAAATCTAAGTATTGCTCCCAAAAATAAGCTGCTAGCCACGACTTCTCATGACGTGACTAAGCCAGTCCTGGGTGCCCATTCAATGCTCCAAAGACTATGGGTTTGAGACCTTGACTTTAAGCTACAGAAGAGGTTGCTCTTCAAAAATAAACCAGGATTTTTTCCACCGGGCCGATTCCGAAAACCGCAAATGTATAAGGATTGCTCCCAAAAGAAAGTTGCCAGCCCCGTGTCCTCATGACGTGACTAAGCTACTCCTGGATGCCCATTCACAGGTCCAATGACTATGGCCCTGACACCTTCACTTTAGGCTACAGAAGAGGTTGCTCTTCACAATTAAGCCTGGATTATTTGCACCGGGACGATTCAAAAAATGGCAAGCATCTAAGGATTGCTCTCAAAAGAAAGCTGCTAGCCCCGAATTCTCATGACCTGACTAAGCGACTCCTGGATGCCCATTCACAGCTCCAAAGGGTATAAGCCTGACACCTTGACTTTAGGCTACAGAAGAGGTTGCTCTTTAAAAATAAGCCTGCATTTTTTCCACCGGGACAATTCCAAAAATGGCAAGTGTTTAAGGATTGCTCCCAAAACAAAGCTGCTAGCCCCAACTTGTCATGACCTCACTAAGCTTTTCCTGGATGTCCATTCACAGCTCCAAAGACTATGGGTTTGACACCTGGACTTAGGCTACAAAATAGGTTGCTCTTCAAAAATAAGAGTGCATTTTATTCATTGGGTCGAATCCAAAAATGGCAAGCGTCTAAGGATTGCTCCCAAAAGAAAACTGGTAGCCCCAACATCTCATGACCTGACTAAGCCACTCCTGGATGCCCATTCACAGCTCCAAAGATTATGGGCCTGACACCTTGACTTTAGACTACAGAAGAGATTGCTCTTCAAAACTAAAACAGGATTTTTTTCTACCGGGCTGATTCCAAAAATCTCAAACGTCTAAGGATTGCTCCCAAAAGAAAGCTCCTCGCCCCGACTTCTCAAGACCTGATTAATCGACTCCTGGATGCCCATTCACAGCTCCAAAGACTACGGGTTTGAGACCTTGACTTTAGGCTACAGAAGACGTTGCTCTCCAAAAATAAGCCTGCATTTTTTCCACCCTAATGGTTCCTAAAATCGGAAATATCTAAGGATTGCTTTCAAAAAAATTCTGCTAGCCACGACTTCTCATGACCTGACTAAGCGACTCCTGGATGCCCATTCACAGGTCCAAAGACTATGGGCCTGACACCTTGACTTTAGGCTACAGAAGAGGTTGCACTTCAAAAATAAGCCTGCATTATTTCCACCGGGACGATTCCAAAAATTACAAACGTCTAAGCATTGCTCCGAAAAGAAAGCTGCTAGCCCCAACTTGTCATGACCTGACTAAGCTACTCCTGGATGCCCATTCACAGGTCCAATGACTATGGCCCTGACACCTTCACTTTAGGCTACAAAAGGGGTTGCTCTTCAAGAATAAGCCTGCATTTCTTCAAACTGGCCGCTTCCAAAAATCGCAAGTGTCTAAGGATTGCTCCCAAAAGAAAGCTGCCAGGCCCGACTTCTCCTGACCTGACTAAGCTACTCCTGGATGCCCATTCACAGGTCCAAAGACTATAAGCCTGACACCTTGACTTTACGCTACAGAAGAGGTTGCTCTTCAAAAATAAGAGTGCATTTTATCCACTGGGTCGATTCCAAAAATGGCAAGCGTCTAGGGATTGCTCCCAAAAGAAAGCTGCTAGGCCCAACATCTCATGACCAGACTAAGCTACTCCTGGATGTCCATTCACAGCTCCAAAGACTATGGGTTTGACAACTTGACTTTAGGCTACAGAAGAGGTTGCTCTTCAAAAACAAACCAGGATTATTTCAAACTGGCTGATTCCAAATATCGCAAATGTCTAAGGATTGCTCCCAAAAGAAAGCTGCAAGCCACGACTTCTTATGATGTCTCCAAACTACGCCTGGATGCTCATCCACAGGTCCAAAGTCTATGGGCCTGACACCTTGACTTTAGGCTACAGAAGAGGTTGCTCTTCACAATTAAGCCTGGATTATTTCCACCGGGACGATTCCAAAAATGGCAAGCCTCTAAGGGTTACTCCCAAAAGAAAGCTGCTAGCCCCAACTTCCCATGAACTGACTAAGCTACTCCTGGATGCCCATTCACACCTTGAAAGACAATGGGTCTGACACCTTTACTTCAGGCTACAGAAGACATTGCTCTTCAAAAATAAGCCTGCATTTTTTCCACCGGGACAATTCCAAAAATTTCAAGTGTCTAAGGATTGCTCCCAAAGGAACGCTGCTAGCCACGACTTCTCATGACCTGACTAAGCTACTCCTGGATAAGCATTCACAGGTGCAAAGACTATGGGCCTGACACCTTGACTTCAGGCTACAGAAGAGTTTGCTCTTCAAATATAAGCCTGGATTTTTTCAAGCTGGCCGATTCCAAAAATCGCAAGTGTCTAAGAATTGCTACCAAAAGGAAGCTGCTATCCCCGACTTCTCATGACCTCACTAAGCTACTCCTGGATAAGCATTCACAGCTCCAAAGACTATGGGCCTGTCACCTTGACTTTAGGCTACAGAAGAGGTTGCTCTTCAAATATAAGCCTGGATTTTTTAAAACAGGTCTATTCCAAAAATCGCAAACGTCTAAGGATTGCTCCAAAAAGAAAGCTTCTAGCCATGACTTTTTCTGCTGTCTCCAAACTAAACCTGAATGCCCATTCACAGGTCCAAAGACAATGGGTCTGACACCTTTACTTTAGGCTGCAGGAGAGGTTGCTCTTCAAAAATGTCTGCATTTTTTCCACCGAGTCTATTCCAAAAATTGCAAGTGTCTAAGGATTGCTCCCAAAAGAAAGTTGCTAACTGTCGGAGATGGCGGGACAAAAGCGGCACTCAATGTGAGCGATCAGGCAAATCTCGTTTATTAGACATCAGAAGGTTGCTTTTATACAGTCATCTTATCAATCGACACACTTGTGTTCCGTTACTCATTGGTTGTTTAAAGGATACACTTTCCTAATCCAATCCCCTTGCGATGATAGTTACATGGGTAAGAAACAGGGGGAAGGCCAACAAGGCAGATATCATGATGGGAGTCTGTTATAGACCACCTAACTAGGATGAAGAGGCAGATGAAATATTCTATAAGCAGCTGGGAGAAATCTCATGATTGCTAGCCCTTGTTCTTATTGGAGACTTCAATCACCAGATGTCTGCTGGGAATACAATAGAGTGGAGAAGAAACAGTCCAGGAGGTTCCTGGAGTGTGTGGAAGACAAATTCCTGATGCAGCTGGTGAGTGAGCTAACTAGAGAAGGTGCCCCGCTGGACCTGTTGTTCATGATCAGAGAAGGACTCATGGGTGATGTGATGGTTGGAGGCTGTTTTGGGCATAGCGATCACAAAATGATAGAGTTTTTGATTCTCGGAGAAGTGAGGGGGATACCTTAGACTTCCGGAGGGTAGACTTTGGCCTGTTTAGGAGACTTGTTGACAGAGTCCCTTGGGAGGCAGTCTAGAAGGGCAAAGGAGTCCAGGAAGGATGGATGTTCTTCAAGAAGGAAATCTTAAAGGTGCAGGAGCAGGCTGTCCTCATGTGCCAAAAGATGAGCCATTGGGGAGGAAGACCGGCCTGGCTGAACAGAGAGCTTTGGCTGGAACTGAGGAGGGGGAGGGTTTATGGGTTTATGACCTTTGGAAGAAGGGACAGGCAACTCAGGAGCACTACAAGGATGTTGTGAGGTTATGCAGGGAGAAAATTAGAAGGACCAAAGCCCAACTAGAACTTAATCTAGCTACTGCCATAAAAGACAATAAAAAATGTTTCTATAAATATGTTGGCAGCAAAAGGAGGGCTAAAGAGAATCTCCATCCTTTATTTGATGCTTTCTTTGCCTCGGTCTTCAATAGTAAGAGCAGTTGTTCTTGGGGCACACAGCCCCCTGAGCTGGAAGATAGGGATGTGGAGCAGAATGAAGCTTCTATGATCCAAGGAGAAATGATTAGTAACCTGCTGCACTGCTTAGACACACAAGCCTATGGGGCCAGGTGGGATCCACCCAAGGGTATTGAGGGAGCTGGTGGAAGTATTCACCAAGCCACTTTCAATCATTTAGCAGCAGTCCTGGCTAACTGGGGAGGTCCCAGTTGACTGGAGGTTAGCAAATGTGATGCCCATCTACAAGAAGGGCCGGAAGGAGGATCTGGGGAACTACAGGCCTGTCAGTCTGACCCTGGTGCCTGGAAAGGCTACGGAGCAGATCATCTTGAGTGCTATCGCATGGCATGTACAGGACAACCAGGTGATCAGGCCCAGTCAGCATGGGTTTATGAAAGGTGGGTCCTGCTTGACCAACCTGATCTCCTTCTATGTCAAGGTGAGCCGCTTAGTGGATGGGAGAAAGGCTGTGAATGTTGTCTACCTGGACTTCTGTAACACCTTTGACACCGTTTCCCCCAGTATTCTCCTGGAGAAACTGTCTGCTTATGGCTTGGATGGATGTACTCTTTGCTGGGTAAAAAAACTGGCCCGGAGAGTGGCGGTGAATGGAGTTAAATCCAGTTGGTGGCTGGTCCCAAGTGGTGTTCCCCAGGGCTCAGTATTGGGGCCAGTTCTGTTTAATGTCTTTATAGATGATCTGGATGAGGGGATTGAGAGCACCCTCAGTAAGCTTGCAGGCGACACCAAGTTGGGTAGGAGTGTTGATCTGCTTGAGGGTAGGAAGACTCTTCTGAGGGATGTGGACAGGCTGGATTGATGGTCTGAGGCCAATGGTATGAGGTTCAACTAGGCCAAGTGTTGAGTCCTTCACTTGGGTCACAACCACCCCACTACGGGCTTGGGGAAGAGCATCTGGAAAGCTGCTTGGCAGAAAAGGACCCGGGGGTTCTGGTCAACAGCTGGCTGAATATGAGCCAGCACTGTGCCCAGGTGGCCAAGAAGGCCAACAGCATTCTGGCTTGTATCAGCAATATTGTGTCCAGCAGGACTAGGGAAGTGATCGTGCCCCTGTAGTTGGCATTGGTGAGACCACACCCTCAATACTGTGTTCAGTTTTGAGCCCCTCACTACAAGAAGGACACTGAGGTGCTGGAGTGAATTCAGAGAAGGGCAGCGAAGCTGGTGAAGGGTCTAGAGCGCAAGTCTTGTTCAGCTTTGAGAAAAGTTGCTTCAGGGGAGACCTTATTGCTCTTTACGGCTACCTGAAAGGAGGTTGTAGCAAGGTGGGCGTCAGTATATCCGTACTGGAACATGTTGATCCCTTGTTGCGGCCCTCCGGCACACTACTATCTGTTGTTGCACTGCACTGGAGAGCACAGTACTCGCTAACACGTCTGGAATGTGCAGGTGCATGGGGGAACCAGGCAGTCAGCCAGTCTTAGCCAGCTCCTTGTTGTCTGGAGAGCGATATCAGGAACCAAACAACAAAAGGACATCTCAAGGATGGGATGAGGGAGATGAAGATTGATGAAGTAACGACCACCAGAGGTGCCCCAAGACTTCCCCACGCATGCGCAACAGGGGGGATGACCGCTGTTAGCCACTGTGGGTGGAAAAATACTGTTCAGCCTCTGTGCACGTGCTGGCCACACATGCACCGATGCCGGAGCAGTCTCCATGCCCCCGCTAGGAGAGCTATAAGTAGCCCACTGCTGCAGGGAGAGGGGGATATTCATTTTTCGGAAGGTCGACTTGATACACATCTTGATCCAGGGGACGCCCTGCAGAAGGCATTAGGACCTACCGACTCCTCTCCCCAAGCACTGCGCTACGTGCCCTCCTCCTGCTCGGCGGTTTGCCTACCACCTTGGGGTTGGTATGTATGTGGGGATGTTAGGTAACTAGTTGGGTTTGCTTGAATAACATTGTTTTTGCTTATTAGTTGCGTGTGTGAGTGCTTGAATAAAACCGTTTTTGCTTATTAGCTGTGTGTGTGAGCACTGTCCTTTGTGAAACGGGAATCCTTCACGAACCTGGGACATAAGTTGGTCTCCTCTCCCAAGTAACAAGTGATAGGACAAGAGCAAATGGCCTCACGTTGCACCAGGGGAGGTTTAGGTTGGACACTAGGAAAGTTTTCTTTGCCGAAAGGGTTATCGAGCGTTGGAACAGGCTGCCCAGGGAAGTGGTTGAGTCGCCATCCCTGGAGGTATTCAAAAGATGTGTAGATGTGGTGCTTGGTGACATGGTTTAGTGGTGGACTTGGCTGTGATAGGTTAATGGTTGGACTCGATGATCTTAAGGGTCTTTTCCAACCTAAACAAGTCTATGATTCTGTAAATATTTTAAGATGGCCTCATCAGGGTAAAAAAAAAATAAGGAGATGCTCAAAATAGCCTCTCTCTATTCAGAACTCTAAATTGAAATACTTAGCTACCATACTTCAGGCAAAACAGACTACAAAAGCACTCGGTTATATCTAAAATAAACCGCTGAGATACCAGCAAAGTAAACACACAATTATTTACAGAATACAATGGCCAAACCAATAATTGGATGGTACTGATGTTAATTTTATTTGGTGTTCTTAATTTTACTTAAAAAGGCCATGCTTTATTCTACGCTTGAAAATGGCCTCTTAAGTCTAAATGTGTACTCTTCTGGCATTTTCTAGCACGATTCTTTAGTTGATTCCTAAAACTTCTGCAAGACTATTGTTGGATGAATTGGAGATTATATTTTCCCCCAACTTTAATCTTCCATTTTTCTGAGATATGGAAACTTTGCAAATGGGTTATGCTTATTATGATGCATTAAAAATACAGTTCTACATACTAATTCCTAATCTGATCAATTGTATCAAAGAAAGAAAGAAAGAAAGAAAGAAAGAAAGAAAGAAAGAAAGAAAGAAAGAAAGAAAGAAAGAAAGAAAGAAAGAAAACCTTTTGGGGAAGTTTGCCTCTGCCACAGTAGCCATCTTCTCGGCCCAGAGGTGTAGCAATTGCTTTCTCCTTGGTTGTAGCACCTGCATCAAATAGTTGACTCTGCTTTGCAAAATGGCACCAAGTTAATTTTTAAGTAGAAGTAGCATTGTCATGGGGTTTAAATATGCTGCATTGCTGTTCTAATAGCTAGCTAAACTTCAAAGACATTGTTTTAGAAAATACTTCTGAAAGTCACAGCCCCAGAACTGCCCCATTCTTAGTGAGACTTGCACCTTTCCCTATCAACTTACATGCATTAGTTTCATCTCCACCTCTGTTGATAGCAAACTGCAGTACATACCAGGATTGTAACAGTCTGTCAGGGCCTTTTGCCTATCCAGAGCAGAGAGGATGGAAATGTGCTGTTTGATCTCTTTGCCTGGTAACAGGGAATCAGTTCTGTCTGCTTCTCCTGTTGTTAAGAAAATGATTACATTTGCATTTGTCTCAGTGCCCAGTTTCTGACTCACTGGGAGGCGTGGACAGTAATGCATAATCTAATGTGTCATAAGGATAAACATCAGGATATTTAAACACACAATATTGAATACTGTGTCACCTGTGAGTTGCTGTTTGTTTCAGAATCTGATAGACTAGTATGCAGTTGAAAGTTGCACTGACCAAAAGAACTCTACCAGCAGATCTGGGAGGTGATTTCATTGTCTTTGTTGATTGAGGTGCTCTAACCTCAATTGCTTAATTGTTCTGATCCTGCAAGTGTGTAACACAGATAATTTGAAGAGGTCCATCCATTTCAGTGTGACAAAATGAACTGCAGTAGTACCTTGTGTAAATAGAAGTAGCTATCTAAAGCTTGAACTTCTTTTAAGTTAAGCCCCAGTCTGTGTGCTGCTCGGGCTGTGCAAAACAGGCTTGGGAAAGTGGTCCAGATTTCAAATGGACATACTTGAGAGATTGGAGTAGTTTTAACTATGGAATTTACCCACGTGAACCCAGTGGTGTTCATTGTGATATAACAGAGGAAATAAAGCAAGGACTGTTTTTTCTGCTGTCAGTAATGGCCTAAAATGTAACAGGATAAAAGCTTTATTTTATTTGAAGCTCCAGAGAGACCATAGGAAACCAGTACACATATGAGTCTTGATTTTATACTGAAGTTGCTGTTCAGAAAGGCATTGTCTTTAAAGGTAGGTGAACTTTCTGCTTTCTGTGAGGGGTTGGTTATTTTAATACAGTAATTTAAAGGAATTTGCACCAATTCACTACTCATAAATGTTAAAGCTTTTCATTGATCTCTGCAATCCTTTGACAAAGATGTCTGGCTGTGAAGAGGACCTGATTTTGCTTTTAACACAGAAAAGGGGGTGCAGTTCTCTTGTCTGTGTCACTGCAGAAAATGAGCCGAAGAATTGAACTGTGACCTGTGTCAGTGCTGTATGTTCTCTTGAATGCAAGGCTTCTCCATTATTTTTTTTTTTCCCCTTTAACATGGTTTGTTAGCTTTCTGAAAGGAGACCTAAGGATGTGACTCAACCTTGCAGAAGGAAGGAAATGTGAAATGTAGGCTGTTCTCCTGTTCAGAACTTAGAGCAAACCTTTGCAGAGGGCTCAGTGTTGCTGCTAAATCAATGTAGGACTGCTGCACTGCACATGGAACATAGAGAAAGCGTAGCTAGGAGTGTTCTTGGCTTTAGGAAAAAGACATTGCAGTTAATGACATCTTGCACATTCGTAAAACAAAAAAAAACACCCCGACCTACTCCCTAATTTAAGTAATTTCAGTCGAAAGGAGCATGAAGTCCTGTTTTTCCCTCCCCCCTTTCTTAGGATGTGGGAACAAAATGCTGTGTCTCCTGCTTGGTAGGAGATGAGAGTCTGAGATGATGGATTCAGGTTTGCTGACACTGGTATCAAACAAGTGAAGTGTGGACAGGAAGACAGTAATCTGCTGGTTGTCCTTTTTTTTTAATTTTTTTATAGATACTTGATTCATTTTGTCATTTGTAAGTCTGAATATAGTGATTCCTACTATCTGTTGATCCCAAAGGAGTTTGTGCTTAGTACAAATTTAGAATCCAGAGTGGCAAGCATCTAATATTGAACTTCTTGTTTTCTGGTAGACTTCTTTGTCTAAACCCAGTGTTGTAGCTAAGGAATAGCAGCTGCAGCAGAGAAAGGGTTTTGTCTTTGATTCTATTTACTATACAGGTGGTGCAGGATGGGCTTTCCATAGTCACAGGACTGATATCTTCTTCATGGTGATTCTGTATGGGTGTTGTGGGTTTTTTCCCCAGACAAGTGTATGGCCAGCGCAATGAAGTACGGTTTTATAAGGAAAAAAGAACAACAAACCAAGACAACCCCCCAAATCAACCACCTACCCTGCAGATTGTAAGTGGTGGTCTCTCTCAGCTGGGGGGAGACTTGTACAATGATAGAGCCAGTTCACCTGGCATTTATGGCAGCTGAGGAGAGTGGAAATTCTCATAGTTTGGGGGTAGGAACAAAAGGTTGTGATATGATTGAGACGAGTGATTGCTGGCTGATCCAGGAGTTCTACGCTGTACGCTTACTCTTGATCTCTTGTGCTGCCTGGTTAATCTACAATTTCAGTCACAGGGTGAGTGAAGAAGGGGGAGACCTTCAAGGAAGCAGCGACGGGAGGAGAACAGGTAGCAGAAGATGGACTTTGTTAAAGGTGCAGCCCTGTTGGCTTAATATCAGATTACTGATCTGTTCAGAAGCCACTCTCAGAGTTCAGTCATCCAGGGCACTAAACTTTATCAAGGGCTTGAAGAAAAACCATGAAGCTTCTGAACAGCCTTACTCTGATAAGGCTGAAGAGTTAAAATCAAACAGAAAACCACAGTTCCACCATTGCCTTTTTCTGCTTGTTTGCAGAGATTGGATCTGCATGGATTTCAGAAAACAGTTGACCTGGTTTCCTGGCTGGTAAATTAATATGCCCGCTTTCTGTAAATCTGGTCATAGACCAAAGTCATGTTTCAGGAGATTGAAAATGTTAGTGTAGAAAGATAAGATACTAACCTAAAGATCTTATGCCTTGATTTTAAGGAAATGGAGAGGCAGTGTGAGAAAGGTGTGTGTAATAAATGCTAGGCATAGGCTGCTGGGGAAATGAGTATTTTTCTTTATGGTACCTGAAGTCGGCACCCAGTTACCAGGCAGTAAGAGTTCAAACAACTGTGTGTTGTTAGGTTAGGTTTTTCCCTCACAAATTGGCCTGTGGCACTTGCTGTCAGTAGTGGTTGAAGAGGCTGAAAGTGGTGTGCGTAGCTGCCCCACGTGCAGATACGGCTTGGGATGGAGGCAGTTTCTGCACTGCCTTTGAAGTGGCCTTGGGGACATTGCCCTAAACACCTGCTGTGGGCCCAGGTGAGCTTTGGTGGGCATCATTTTGGCTGTGGATGGCTTCCCCAACCCCATCCATCTGCATTCAGTGAGTGTGAGTGTGATGGGTAATGGGCTGCAGTAGGTGTCAAGATCCTGTGAGTTTTATGGAGGAAGCTGAGGATTCTTGTCTTTGGGTTTTGGCAATGATAGAGGCAAAGCCAAGAGATTTACAAATAGCATCTTTAGCTTGAAGTAACACTTGAGTTGATAATTTCTGTGGCAAGAGGAAGATGTGTGTACTTGTTCTGTATCAGTGCTGAAAATGACTGTATGTAAAGTTGGTGCTGGTGCTGGTTGTGATGCTGTGAGAGCTTCAGGACAGCAACAAAGTCGAGGGTGAGGGAAGCTCGTCTGCTTCTCTTGAGAAAGGCCACTGGATAGGAAACCCTGTACCTTGGGGGCTGCTTCTGGAGTCTCTGGAGCCTTTCCAACCCCCCCGGCTCTGTTCCTGTGTGGGCTGCCCTGGGTGACCCTGCTCTGGCAGGGGGGTTGGACTCCATGATCTTTTGAGGTCCCTTCCAACCCTGAACATGCTGTGATTCTGTGATACCTTGATGGCAAGGTCACCTTTGTGGTCGATGGTCTGTGAGGTTGAAGGTGGGAGCTCCAGTTACACCCCTGACTACAATTTCACCAACCAGCTCCTGACTCCCACTGAAGGCCCTGTCTCTGTGGGAATCAGGCAGCAAAACCCTCGTGTGTGAAAACCTCACCCTGTGCACATCCCACCTGGCTCCTGCCTCGCTGAGCGGACACCGAGCTGGCTCTGCTGGCTCCCAATGAATTCATGCCTCAGCCCAGCGAGTACCACCGGGCCTTTCCCCCTCCTTGTGCTGAAAGCATCGCCCCTGGGAGCCGTTCAGGGTGTCCTGCCTGCTGTGGGAGGTGAAACTGGTCACAGCCATTATTCCTATAGACATGGGAACATGAAAACCCTCTGGAATAATCTATCTAATAGGCACCAAGGAGGCACTGATTTTCCTGACTGTGCCCCAGGTCTGCGGTTGCGCTTCTCGGGAAGGTTAACGATCGCGACCAAGGGCCGGCTAATGATCCCAGCGCGGTGGGGAGGCACCCAGAGCTGCCTCTCCCTTCTCCCTTCTCATCCCCTCCGCACAGAGGGTCCCGCTGATGCCTCTCGGGCTGAAAAGCTACGGCCAGAATCGCCCGCGGCCACGGCGGCTGGGTGACAATAATCGAGCTGGAGGCGGCTGAGCGATGGAGACGTTTCAGCGCGGGGTCATCTAGGAAATTACAGCCCTGGGCTGCTTCTGAGTGCTCCTCTCTGCCGGGGAGGAGAGAACTGTCAGCTCGTAAACACACCGAGTGTGTCGGTACCTTCCCGGATGAAGAAGCAACAAGGAGTGGTTGCCACGAGGGGTTTGGGGGGCAGCTCTGAGCAGCGGGGCAGAACTCGGGGGCCGTTTGCCTTCTCCGCAGGGTTACCTCCTGCTGATCCCCGACGGGCAAAGCACGGGTAGGAAAAGATAATGACGGGGTCCGTGTGAGGCGAGGGGAACCCCTGGGTTTGGTTTCGCTGCCCAAACTACCTTGCAAATGTCCCCAAGCCCTGTGCTGTCGGGTCGGTAAAGCCCTCCCACTGACTCCCTGCTGCCCGTGCAGCGTGGAAGAGGTGCCCCTCTCACGCTGGATGCACAAGGGGTATGGAAAAAGCAGAAGAGACACTTTTACTCCTCGTTTTTTCCCCAGAAATCCCTCTCCTGCTCCTTCCGGAGCAGTTATCTGGGAGGAGACCCTCTGTGCACCCAGCCCAGAGCCTCTAGGTACAGTCACAGCGGGTTTCCCAGTGCTACGCTGGTTTTCCACCATAAGGATCACTGCTGTTCTGGCCCGTTTGGTTTAAAGGCTGAGGCAATTTTCATAGCTAACCCTGGGGACTTGCCCTGTTCTACCACGAGAGCTCCTGGCTGATCCCCCCTTTGCTCCATCCCAGTCCGGATGAACCATTCCCTGCTGCCCCCTCTGCTCCATCCCAGTCCAGGTGAACCATTCTCTGCTCCCCCCTCTGCTCCATCCTGGTCCGGGTGAACCATTCCCTGATCCCTCCCTCTGCTCCATCCCGGTCCAGGTGAACCATTCCTTGCTCCCCCCTCTGCTCCATCCCAGTCCAGGTGAACCATTCCCTGCTCCCCCCTCTGCTCCATCCCGGTCCAGATGAACCATTCCCTGCTCCTCCCTCTGCTCCATCCCGGTCTGGGTGAACCATTCCCTGCTCCTCCATCTGCTCCATCCTGGTCCAGGTGAACCATTCCCTGCTCCCCCCTCTGCTCCATCCCAGTCTGGGTGAACCATTCCCTGCTCCCTGGCCCAGTCGGTGACTGTTGTGGTTTAGTGACAGTCCCCAGGAGAACACATTCCCTGCCAGACCATCCTGGCAGAGCCTTCCTGAGCCATCCCTCTCGGAGCTAGTTGGCAACTTCTCAGCCAACCCTTTCTTTTTAAGTGACAGTAAATGGTGCTTTGATGACTGAGACCATTTAAAAATAATATATATATAGTAGGACATCTCTTTCGGGGAAGCTGTTGGAATTTGGCTTGTTCTGGTGGGTAGGGAACTCTGGACTCACTCTGCAGGCGTCGGGAAGCAGCGTGAGCAGCTGCAGGGGGTATTTGTTTAAAGATGTGCTGCTGGAGAGGCAGAGTGTGAACCTGGACCCAGACTCTTCTGTGTCCTGGTGGAACAATCTGACTGCTGGGCACGTGAACAGCTTCTTTCCTTGCCGCTTTCTGATCAGTTTTGAAGGGTCCTGTTTTCACATCGGTGGGGAGTGAAAATGAAAGTGTAAATCCTCACAGGACTTTGCAAAAAAAAGCAACACTTGTTTCCCAGGCGTTCCCTGCTGTGGTGGATCAGAGATTCCCCCCATCAGGAGGAAGAGATTTGCTGGATGAGAGGAGGAGATGTGGTGGATGAGAGGAGGAGATGTGGTGGATGAGAGGAGGAGATGTGGTGGATCAGAGGAGGAGATGTGCTGGATGAGGGGAGGAGATGTGGTGGATCAGAGGAGGAGATGTGCTGGATCAGAGTAGGAGATGTAGTGGATCAAAGGAGGAGATGTGGTGGATCAGAGGAGGAGATGTGGTGGATCAGAGGAGGAGACGTGGTGGGTCAGAGTAGGAGATGTGCTGGATCAGAGCAGGAGATGTGGTGGGTCAGAGTAGGAGATGTGCTGGATCAGAGCAGGAGATGTAGTGGATCAAAGGAGGAGATGTGGTGGATCAGAGGAGGAGATGTGGTGGATCAGAGGAGATGTGCTGCGTCAGAGGAGGAGATGTGGTGGATCAGAGGAGGACATGTAGTAGATCAAAGGAGGAGATGTGGTGGGTCAAAGGAGGAGAAGTGGTGGATCAAAGGAGGAGGTGTGCTGGATCAGAGGAGGAGATGTGGTGGATCAGGGGAAGAGAGGTAGTGGATCAAAGGGGGAGGTGTGCTGGCTCAGAGGTTTCCCCCATTGCAGAGGAGGAGAAGGAAGGGAGAATGGGGGCAATCTGATGGGAAGTGTTGGTGTGAGGTGAGTGGGATAGCTGCAGATGGGACAGTGGTTCAAGGCAGTTGTCTCAAGTGACCTGGAGAGGGTCACCCCACCGCCCTGAGCAGGGAATAAACCCGAGTGGGTCTCTGTGTTCAGGGAGTGGCTCTGCTTATGTGAAGAAGAGTTACATAAAGACTGGCGAAAGCACAAAGGTAGTTTTGAAAAGAAGATGATCTTTAATTGTCTATTATTTCCCAGTCCTTCTCCCGCTGAAGGAAAGCTTGAGCCAGCAAATCGAGCAGCGGAAATAATGCCAGGAGAAATGGGTGAGAAATTCTAGCGAAGACAAATGATGAGTAAATAAATGAACAGCACCTTGGTGCTGCTGCCGCATCCCACTTAACAAGTGTGAGTAACGACTGAACTGGTTAAAAATCAAACCCGGCTTTGTTTTGCGGCACAATAATTAAAATAAAAAAAGAAGAAGAGTCAAACATGTGCTTAATTTATATGCGGTGGATAAATGAATCCCTTCTCTTCTCCCCGGCGGAATAAAAGCAGCCAAGAGGAAGATGCTGTAGCTGTGCACGCAGCGTTGTTTTCAATCCCCGGCCGTTACAAAGCAGAAGATCTTTGCGACGGGGAGAAGAGTTGGAGGATTGCAGCTGGAGCAGGAGGGGAGGGCTGAGTGCTGCTGCTTGCCTGGTACCAGCAAAGCCCATCAGCGTTCGGGGTGGGGCGTGGGGAGCGATGCTACGGCTCACAAGCTCAAGGTCAAGCTGACCTCGCTGTTCCTTGCTATAACTTCTGCCGAGCCTGACACTTTGCTTCGGCAAGCATTTCCCTTAAAGATACATGACCCTTGTTTTCTAGCCATTCCCCAACATCAATATTTGCTGCTTTTTTTTTCTGCAAGCATGACACAGCTGCTTTCACCAGATATTTGATCTACAGCTGTTTGGTTTGATCCTGTATCTTTCATTTGCACTGATAATCCTTATAGATATAACTGCAGTGTGACTTCTTTTACATTCAAGAATTACTAATGAGATAAATTATGTCTGGATTGTACTAATTATTATTATTTATTATTTATTTTCTTGAGCATCTCAGTGTACTATGCAGTTTTTAAACAGAGAAGTTTTTGCCCCAAGGAATTCACACAGATATGCAGGTATCTTTTAAAAGCAATGCATATGACTTTATTATGCATTATTTTAAGTAGCAAGGGGCAAAAAAATAAATACAAATACCCAAATCACATACATGAATTCACTAAATTAATCTGCTTTTCCTGTACTCACTTTTGGTAAATAGTTTAGACATCGATTGTCAATGGCAAAATATTTGTGGAAAGCAAATTTTATATCCCGTAAAGAAGCACAGCAATGTGAGGGCTGCTATGGGGAAAATTAACTCCATCTCAGTCAGACCCAATACAATTTGCCAACAATTAAACCCAACAGAACATCCCAGTCATAAATATACTGTATGTGTGCCTGAATGCATCATCATACAATACAGACTTTTTGAACAAGAAAAGAACAATGTTTATAATCTCATAAATTCTATATAAAACACAATTATGTTATTTTTCAGTAAGTTTTGTTTCAAAAATATAAAAGGTTTATGGTTTAAAAGCTTTTAAACCTGAGACTTTTACCCAATTTAATTTGATATTTCTGTTTTTATTTCTCTGATAGAGTCTCTAGCCAAAAATAAGACTTTTACAATTGCTTAGCTTAATATACTGAACTAAACATAATGATTAGTAGGTGACTACCTCAAATTGTCTACCATATTAGAAAATGATTGTTCATATAATGTACAAATATTTTCTAAAAAATAAGAGTTAAAGATAAATTGCATTAAAAAGTAAGGACAGTAAAGTTACCTGGTATAACATCTACCGTTTCATTTTTAAAGATAGATATATCATGTATATAGATATGGGTATATCATAGGTTTATAATGTATGTGTATTCCCATACAACTCTGGATATTTTTCTAAAACTACAAACCATTTCTTTATTTAAAGCTCTATGCAGCTAATAATACTACAGGGCTAGTAAATCTTACCAAGCATTCTTTAATAATCTTGTTTATTTACTGGTGGATTAATGTATGATACCTGTGTATCCATGACAACAACACTGTAACATGTCAGAGCAGGACTAGATCTTTTCTTGCAACTGCAGTATAAGATTAAATGTAAGAGGATAAATCTTATTAAATAGCAAAAGCTTTTCAAAAGATAAGACATTATGTTTATTGGAGCATACAAAAGTTATTCATTGCGTGTTCATTGTCGTGGAGTCTTCTTCTCTAGAGACTTTCAAAAACTGCCTGGACACATTCTGGGTGGCCTGACATAGATGAACCTGCTTTGGCAGGGGGATTGGACTAGATGATCTCCAGAGATCCCTTCCAACCCCTACCATTCTGTGATTCTGTGATTCTGTGATTCACGGTAATATATTTGTGCTATTTCAATGTTTTAGTTAGGTTCATCCATTGATTGTAAATAGTACTGAATGGTGAACTTACCAAGAAACATAAAACTTTGCATTTCCTCCTGGAGTTCTTCATAATGCAGGAAAGGGATTCAACAGTGTCAAGTCTGAATTGTTATGAATAACAGATGTAAAGAGTATTAAGTTGGATCATACTGTAATATTTATCTTTTCTAAAAAGATGCTTCAAGTTCTTCAGTATTTTTCATTCTCATGCCAAATACTTTGTTTAAAAATGTTATATGATCCAGTGGATTAGCAATGTAATTGCCTGTTTATATTTATAAATCCATGAATTCTCTCAGCACATTTGTGTTTGCTATGCTATTAGATTTATATGCTTGAGATGCAAATTAAATATATGTGGTGGAATTTAGACATTACATTGCAATTGATTTGACAAAAGTTGTGGGGTTTTAAGATTTAGAAAAGCACCTTGAAAAATTAAAGCAAATTAATTCTACAGAAGCAAATAAATGAAATAAAGGTGGAGATTCTTAGATAGGGACAGGCTCCAGAACAATATTTATCTTCCTCTATCATTTTAATAAATAACACATAGCATAGGTTTCTTAGCATTCATTGATTTAAATGAGGAAAGATTTTGATTTAACACATCACATTTCCTCCAAGTGTATTCTGTTTTTCCAGATATGTTAGTATTTAAGCTAATGTCTGAAATATGAAGTTAATATAGGATAAAGAAAGCTTTCTATTTTAACATTAAGTCTCTTACTGGAAACTGTCAATTAATTCACTAAAATTAGAAACGAAGAAGTCCTGAAACAATCAGTAAGCCTTAGCTGAGACTAACCCTTCATTGTACTTTAGAAAATGAGTGTCAGGATGTGGCAGCTATGGAAATTATACAGATAACAGCCTTGGAATGGCATGGGGTACCTTCTTAACTAGTTTCAGAATAACTGCAAAATAAAATGAAAGAAGCGGAATAATAAGAATAAAGTATCTCTGTGGATTTTCTCTCATGTCCTATCCCTTTTTCAACACACTATAAATTGGCCACCTCTACACAAACAAAACAACAGTTGTATGTTGATTAGCTGCTTCTGCACATATGAGTTTTTCAATTAGAATAGAGACACAGGTTTGGGTGTCCTGTTGTTGACTTATCTTGATCATCATATTTTAGAGTGGGAAGGGATTATTTAGATGCATTTTGTTCAGGTATGTGTCTATGTATACACATAAAGAGAGTTGTAAATTTGGGGGGTGTGAAATATAATTGCTCTCATTGCTTTCTTGGTTAATATTTGTTTAGTTTGTGAGGTCAGGTGGAGCACTGTGCTAAAGGCACCCATCTAAGTGATGATAAATTGCACTTTCAGCAGAGAAAGGAATGTAAGATGAGTCTCAGTCACAGTCTAGAAAAATGTTATTCTCAAATAGTTTACTAAAAAGAAGGGAACTCTAGTCTCACAATTATTGGTTTAAAAGAAAGTGGCAGCTTTCCCTTAATTTTGTAGGATGCAAGACTGTTGAGTAAAATTGGATATGCTTTGGGAATACTTAGCAGACCAACTTCCTTAGGCAAAGAAGTGTTAACTCCATGGATGTCAGGTAGGTCCATGTGAGATACATGTTGATTTCCCAGATCTAACAGGACTGAGGCACTTACATAGAATGTAAGGCTAACTTAACCGTGTGGCATCTATGGAGTACAGATGTTAGATGAACAATATATTTCAGAATTCCAGCTTTGATACTGGTGTCTAACATCCATCCAAATGATGGTGTAAGAATTCTACTTCGAGCAATTTTTCTCCTTTTTTAGCTCAGGCTTCAAAGGCCATTGCTGTTCTGCTTTCCTCAAAATATTTCTATAAAGCTGTTATACAAAAATGTCAGAGAAAATCCATAAAGTAAACTGAAAACAAAAACCCGGTCAAAGCACAGCTCTCTATCTTCCCCATAACACCAGAACATAAGAATGTGATCTACCTACTTAGGATAGTTTTTGTTCCATTGGTCTAGCTGACTGCAGTGGGTCTGGCTGAGCTGCTTTACCCCATCCAGCCCTCATGCTGCAGTACTGGGAGCTGGAGGGTGTTGATAACACCCCCAGCTCCCTCAGCCTTTCCTCAGCAGGGAGATGCTCCACTCCCTTCAGCATCAGTCCCTGCTCTGAAGAGCTCCGATACAAATCGGTGGGAAATCATCTCCTGCCTTGTGAACAGAGACAGGGCAGCGGGAAGATTATTTGCCAGATGTCGTGCAGTGTTAGTGATGGAGCCCCAGACTGACCCTGAATCTCTCCTGCCCTCACTTTCCCCACACCTCGGCCGCAAGATGATTTTTTTTCCGCTCATTTGTAGAGACATTTATAGAATGTGAGTGCTGAAGTGTGTCCTTTACGCAGGCTCCGCTCTCATCCGCAGCAACTACCTTTTGTCCTCTCCTAAATCAAGCCCAAAAGCCTTGAGAATTTTGCTAGCACATCGTCTGTCAGAGGTCTTTCCTACCCAAATAAATCTGTGTACGCCCAGAGCGTACCAAGGGAAGGATCAGAATTCATCGACTTCTCCTTCTAACAAAACATTTTCCGGGACGGGGCATCAAAACGATCATCTGACACAAATCATCTGTTCCTCTTCTCTTCTCCTGCCTCCCCAACCCTGTCACGGAAGGGAAAACAAAAGGCATCCTTTAGGATGGTATTTACAGCGCCGTTGTCTCCGGTGCAATCGTGACATTTCATCACAGAGCAGCACCTCCTGCCTTGCCAATTACATTAAATTTTCAAGATGTCTCGGAGTCAGCCCAGAGCAAACTAGATCAGATGGATGCCTGGCTGTGAGTATTTCCAGCCCCCCCTTAAAGAAATCTTCCACGCTGTGGAAGATTTTGGTGTCTCGGGTCCAAATGGAGGTAGACAATGCATTTATAATCTATCCTCTCTGGACCAGTAGAGTCCCAGGGTTCAGACTGGACTGGAGGAGAGGCAGGTGGAGGTGAATGCAGCGGTGAAAAGCAGCCATCTGTAGGGCAGCTATGGGTGAAAACACTAAACCTTTAATTGTGTGATCAAACCTCCTCTTTTCCCCTGGGAAAAAACAGCCTTGTAAGAGGCAGGATCCGAGGATGTCCATCCTGGGTTTCTCTTCTCCCTCTGTTTCTTCCAGTTCTCCTGTCGGGCTTTTCAGTGTTGTATAAACTGATGTGGAAACCCAGTTTCTCTGGCCACCTTTGAGGAGAGCGAGGTGAAGGTCAGGGGTAGTCCAGGAGCAGAGCACACGGCCGGGCACCTCCAGTGGAAGAGCTTCAGAGCTAAAGCATCGAACCCAAGGAGACCTTTGGGTCCCAACTCCACCTCTCCACATCTATTTTCTCACTGCTCCAGGGACCAGGGAAGAACATCTCTGCCACAAACCTGACCTCAGGGGCTTGCGATGCTTCTGAGACGTTTCCATGTCCCTTCTCCTTTTGCATCTGAACTTCAGACCTGGGCCTAAACCCACATTCAGCCTTCTTCCCAAGCTCCTCTTGATCGTGTTGTGTTTAATGATTGTTATGAACAATGTTAAGACTGGTAATGAGATTAGTAAAAGGACTTGGGGCTCTCCTGGGCCAGGCTCTCGGAGCTGTAATTATTATTCCATAAACAGCAAGCGAGTTTGGATCTATTTCATTCTCGTATTAAGCAATAGCTTTTCTTTTAATCTCTTAATGATTCCCTCCAGGCATTTTGGAGGTGGTAGGGGAAGATCTTGAGTAATAAAGCATGAATCCAATGCCCAGGCGGGAAGGGGACGTGGCTTTGTCTCAGATATTTACCAATAATGAAACATATCCAAGGTTTCTTTTGACTGACAAGTCTGCTGCTCTGGACTCTTGCTCCATCCCCTGTGCTGCTCCGGTTGCCCCCACAGAGAAGGTGATTTATTTTAGTAGTTTGTTGTTGTTCTGGTGGAAAAAAAAAAAACCAAACCAACAAACAACTTGGCAGCTTTTAACATGGAGTTTATTTCTGCATTTGGCCCTTGGGAGGGGCAAGTTTTTTGAGTGCCCTTGGCTTTCCAGTTGTCAGCCTGGAGAAGAGAAGGCTCCAAGGAGAACTGATAGCAGCATTTTGATGCCTGAAGGGGACCTACAAGAAAGCCGGGGAGGGACTTTTGAGTAGGGCTTATAGTGACAGGACGAGGGGTGATGGCTTCAAACTGGCAGAGGGGAGATTTAGGTTGGAAATTAGGAAGAAGTTCTTCTCTCTGAGGGGGGTGAGACCCTCGCACAGGTTGCCCAGGGAAGCTGTGGATGCTCCATCACTGGATGTGTTCCAGACCAGACTGGACAGGGCTTTGAGCAACTTGGTCTAAGTGGGAGGTGTCTTTGCCCATGGCACAGGGGTTGGAATCAGATGATCTCTGAGATCCCTCCCAACCCAAACCATTTGATGATTCTGCGGTTATGAATTCAAACTGGGTTTCTGAACGAGCACAGGCACGCTCTCTCATCCTGTCTTCCCATCCAGAGCAGTTCACATCTGCAGACCAGAGCTCCTGGGCTGCCCAACACCAGCTCCTGCAGCTCTGGACCTGCCAATGGGGTTTGTGTTGAAGTTTAATGGCATGAACTGCTTTGAACTGTCTCAGAGCTGCAGAAGCAGCTGGTTTGGTGTCCGTGCCTGCGACCGGCTGGGTGCCTTGGGGACGAGCTCTCATTGACTGGCTCGGGGGCTGTGACAGGATGGGCTGTCACCTCATCAGAGCTATTTGCAGCTCGACCCTCCTCCACGCAGCTCAGGTGCTGTGAACTGTGGACATCGGTGATTCGGAGCAACGCGGGGAAGGGAGATGCTGGGAATCAAATCTGCCTGCCGGGTGAATAGATTTGTATTTGCTGAAGCCAGCTCAGGGCAAAGCAAATGAGCGACTGTCCTTTCAGCTGCTGAGCCGTGGCCAAGGGTAAAGCCAGAGCTCCCCTGCAGCCAGACCTGCAGCCAAAATCTCAGTCCAGGGTTTATCGGAGTCAGGACTTGCAAAACCACTGGACTCCAGTGGTGGTGGAGCCAGAGCCCTGAGAGATGCTCTGAAGTCTGGCCCTTGGGGTTTCTAGTAGGAACTACTGAAGTCGGTGGCATCGCTCAGGGTGGGCTCCTCTGATGTGCGGTGGACTCTGGTGAAGTCCCACAGAGTTTGTTCTTGGTTGCAAGTTCCAGCTCTCCATGCTGACCGTGCTCCCTGCAGCCAAGGGGATTTGCCAATCCATACCACGATTTTCCGTGGATCAGACAGAATCATAGAATTGTTTAGGTTGGAAAAGACCTTGATGATCATCAAGTCCAACTTTTAACCCAGCACCGCCAGGTCCACCACTAAAACAGGTCGAGCAGCTCTCTTGTTTCTCCGTGGATGTCCTTCAGAGACCGTAAGCCTGATGTTGAAGCAGGACAATGGCAGAATGCAGAGGTACAACAGCAGTAACAGAGGGGAGTCCCCACTGTGTTTTACTGCAGAAATTGTCTTTGAGCTGATTAACCTTTGCTTCCTAAATCCACTTGGGGAAATTATGGAGGGTACAGGGCTTTTAAAATCGGCCTGTCATCACTAGAAGTCCCCTAGTTGCTGTTCCTCAGCAACCACGTCCATAAAGTAAACAAGAAGGAAGCAGCAAAGGGACTGCGACTCGAATAAATATTTGAACTTAAAGTAACTTTTAAAATGCGTCATAAACAAGAGGGGAGATTTCTCTCCCGTTTCAGCTCTGCAGAGGGTTAGAAGCAGCATTTTGGAGAGCGAGAGGGTGGGATGAGTAATGTAATGAAGATGATGAAGGGACTGGGACATTCAAAACCCATCTGGATGCACTCCTGTGTGGCCTGCCCTAGGTGTTCCTGCTTTGGCAGGGGGGTTGGACTCGATCTCCAGAGGTTCCTTCCAACCTCTACCATTCTATGGTTCTCCAGAGGAGCCCCAGCAATGCTGGGAGGGCTGGAACCCCTCTGCTGGGAGGACAGGCTGGGAGAGCTGGGGGTGTGCATCCTGGAGAACAGAAGGCTCCAAGGGCACCTTACAGCAGCCTTCCAGTACTTGAAGGGGGCCTCAAGCAATCTGGAGAAAGACTGTTTTACAGAGGCATGTAGTGATAGGCCAAGGGTTGATGGATTTAAAATGAAAGAAGGTAGATTTAGATTAGGTATTAAGAAGTTCTTTGCTCCGAGGGTGGTGAGACACTGGCACAGGTTGCCCAGAGAAGCTGTGGATGCCCTATCCCTGGAAATGTTCAAGGCCAGTTTGGACAGGACTTTGAGAAACCTGGTCTAGTAGGAGGTGTCCCTGTCCATGGCAGGGGGGTTGGAACTAGATGGGCTTTGTAAGATCCTTTCCAACCCAAACCATTCTTTGATTCTATGACTGACTATTCCCTGGCTTCCTCTCCTCAGATCAAATCCTCCAGCTCATGCTGGAAGGCTGGTATTTCAAAGAACCTCCTCCAGAAGAGACCTGCTCACCCAACAAACAAGCGCAGGCACTTCTTGGCTTCACCACAATATCATTAAAGGCTGAAAATAGCGAAGACCAAACCTTTGCTATCCAGCCATTTTTTATTTTAACTGCTTTATTCATTTGACCACTAAAAAATTCATTACATCTAAAGTTTAATGAGAAATTAAATGGATGGATTGGCTGCTAAACAGCCTGTGTGCGGGTGTGAGCACTGCCAGAGGGGCTGTGGGCTAATGAAATGTTTAATGCTGAGGACTGCAGCGAGCTTGGGCGCAACAGATGCCGGGTTTGGTATATAAATAAATGCAATGATATGATCTCATGTTCTCTTGACACTTTTCTGAAGCCCTCCTCCTCTTGCAAAAAGCTTCAAACTTCCCAGGAACTTCCTGAGTTGAAGGCTGATCTCATACAACACTATCTCCTCATCCTCCACCACCTGCATAAGTCAGGGCTGGGTTTTCTCTCAAATCCAGGCAGACCTCATCATCAAACTCAGCTGATCTCTTGATAGTTGCTGAGAAAAAGCTGACAGTCTCCAAGCTGGCCAATGAAATCCACTTTGACACCTCTGACAGTGCTCTCTGCAACTCCTTTGGGCCCATCTGCACACGCTTGGGAACTTCAGGGTCAGAGCTCTGAACCCCGGTCACCAGGGACACTGTCTCCTGCATTTCCCAAAGGAAGAGAAATCCAACCAGCCTCAGGATCAAAAACATAACACAGGGAGCCATGTGTAATTCAGACCCAGGGATGGTCAAAATGAAGCAAAAATCTGAGGCCATTACCCTTTAACAGCTCTGTATTGAGCCATGGGCATCAAGCTGGTAACGGGCACCCCAGGAAGAGCTGCAGAATCAGCAGCTTGCATAGAGCATCTCAGCTGCATTATAATTTACGTTTGAGTTGAAAGAAGTCCTCAGATCAGATCAAGGCCATGGCAAAGGAGGTGGATCCTTGAAATCTCATCCCTGTTAGTGCACCCTTTAAAAATCTTTGGCGTACTGGCTGACTCTGTGAAGAACATCTGTACGCAGGTGTGCACCAAGAAAACATTTTAGGGGGAAGTCTTGCACCCCCAGCCTGCTGCCCTGCTCTTTCAGGAAACTAGTCCTTTCCATGAGAGAGGAGCTAGCTGGGTCCTGAGATGTGTCCGTGTCCTGGAATGCCCCTCTGTGGACTGCTCAATTCATCACTGTCTCTACCGTGACATCGTGGTTCAGGGGTGTTCAGTGTGTCAAACATGACTCTCCACTGTCCGGAGTGGCTAAGCACAGAGCTCCTTGCAGATCCTTGTTATGGATGTTACGTTGAGGTGCTGTTGTTTTCCTGGCCTCTGCAGGTGTCTCTCCAGTTTGCACCAGTGGGTGTAAAAGGAGAGTCAGGCTCCAAGAAACTTGTCACATTAGATTTGACAACTTGTAAGCAGTGTGACTGGGGATCAGGGCTGTGATCAAGGCCAAGAGCAAGTCAACCATGAAGGCATTCACCTTGTCCATGTCCTGCACAGCAGCCATGGCAGGGTTAGTGCCTGTAAGAAAGAGCAGGGATTTCCTGCTGTTTTCAGAAGGGAGGCTGCCTTTGGGAGCAGCAGGGGTGTTTGGTTCTTTTCTATTACCACTCCTTAATCTTCTTGTAAAATTGGCTAGTGGGCTTGAAGCCAAAGGCAAATCCCCAGATTCCCAATGGCATCCTTTAAATTAGAATAAAGCCAGTGGAGTTCGTCACTCAGAGAAGGAGAGGTTGCACATGTGACCTTCATCGCTGCCCAGTGACCTATAAGCCTGCTCTGCTTTTGGTGGCAAGCTCCTAAGAGGAGCAGAGAACTGGGGCAAGAGCCCTGAACACTCTCAGCCCAAAAGGTATTTGTATCTTTCATTATGAGATTTTCTCCCAGTTGTTTGTTTAGAGGCAGAACCTGTTCAGATAGAGACTGGTGACTGGCTGATCAAATGCCCCTGCTTCCCATCACCTCATGCTCCCAAATGATGTTTCCCCCTCAGTGGACACACAGGACAACAGTCTGGGAAGAGAGCAGAAGATGCATGCCAGAGGAGGATGGGGCTTAGGTTATTCCTTCACGTCCCACAGCATTATCAGATGATTCCTTGGAGCCACGATTGCTCCACTTTTCCGAAGTGAACAGAGAATTAATGTATCATACTCCAAACGGATAAGCCTGCCTCCTGAGCCAGGTCTCAGAAGGTAAATGTGCACAAAAAGCCTCACACAGCAGCGATGTGTCTTGAAGGGTAAAAAAGAGACTGGCTCTTGGCCATGCATCAGTTAAATGTTTTTAACAATAACCTGGAGCAGAGAGTAACGTCATCCTCATCAAGGTACGCGGCCAGCACGCAGACCAGAAGGGCCAGCTGAACCCAGCAGAGGACAGGTGAATCCCAAAGCGCGCTGGAAAATTTGGTAGGAAGCCTGTGAAAAATGGCCAAATGTGAAATACACCCACCTAAGAATCAATAATTCAGACTGGGAATACCAGGAGGGGGCAATTATTTCAGAGTGATTTCCATACATCAAGTCAAAGAAGCAAATAACTACCTCGAATCATCAAGTACAAGGGAAGAGTCTGTACCTCTGAGTTTAGCACTGATGGTACCACTGCTGGAACAGCGTGTCCCACACCAGAAGAACACTGATCAACTGAAGAAGGTGCAGGAGGGAATCAGACCGGGTCACAGGCTCTCACTCCACTTCATTTATCAGGAAGAAGGTCAAGAGTGACTTCATCATTATCTGCAGTTACCTGATCAGGGAGCAGAAATCCGATATCCCAGAGCTCTTCAAACCAGCAAAGATCTAACAAGATACAAAGCGAAGCCACACTGGAGCTAGCAATAGGGCATGGGAGTCTTAACACGGAGATTTGGAACTAATTTACCAAGGATTGCGGGGGATTCACCAGCACTACAAATTTTAAATTAAAGTGTTCTGCCTAAGAGATACTGGCTTGAAGTGAGAATCTGTTTGAGGATAACAATTGGCTGTGTTGATGTCTGGAAATCAGACCAGAGAGCTCATCAATGAGCGACAACACTGCACGGGAGGACAAGCTGCAACCTGCTGAGGTAGGGGTGTCCACCTCCACGCTGGCTGGTTTACCCGGAGTGTTTCTCCCATCCTTCTCCACGGGTCCTCAGGGCCTGTTCGAAAGGTTGAAGTGCTCTCTTCACACCCAGCGGGCTTTTCTAACAGCCGTTCTTCAGCCCTGCGAGGTGGGACGTACCCTAATGTGTTCAAACAGAAACAGGCTGAGGCAGAGGATGGGCAGAGACAGGCAC